>JAKSZT010052319.1:22424358-22460727 GCA_026826555.1 Tolypeutes matacus | reverse complement strand
AAAAAATAAATAAATAAAGCAGCCCCTCTAACGGATCCAACGGGAGATCAGGGAGCCTAACTGAGCAGGGTATGCACTGTAACTGCTTGAATGTTTTATCTTTGCTGTCAAAATGCCATCTGGAGCGAAGGAAACCTGGAGATCGGCCTTCTCGGATTATGGGGTCGCTCCCAACAGTAGGAATACAGAACTGCTTCTGGCTCCTCCAGCGTTTTAAAGAGCTAACCATGCTGAGAAAGGAGAGGATGATGCTGTTATTTTAAACAGGGAAGTGCAGAAATACTGCCGTTCTGAACAGTATCTCTGTACCTCTCATCACAGCTGTCTGAAATCTCTAAAAGGATATTTTGTGGCAGTTTGATGTAATTATGAATTCCAAAAATATAATTGGATCGTGCTTGTAAACTGATCTGTTAATCTGGGCATGATTAGGTTAGGATTAGGGCGTTGAGCCCCACCCCTTGGTGGGTGGGGAATTGAATATAAAAGGCAAGGCCAAGGACAGTTGAAGCAGTCTTTTGAGAAGCAGTTTGATATTGGAAAGAAGGCCCCAGGAGAAGAGAAGCGAGCCATTCGCCTGATTGTCTACAGCTGACCTTGTGGAGGAAACAGGAGCTAAGCCCGGAGAGAAACGCAGCCCCGGGAAGAGAGGAACCCAGAAGCCTGAACTCTGGCAAACGCCAGCAGCTGTCTTGCTCTAACACGTGGCAATGGACTGTGGTGAGAGAAGAAACTTAACGCTTTATGGTCTGGTATCTGTGGACTTCTACCCCAAAAAAATACCTTTTATAAAGACCAACCCATTTTTGGTATTTTACATTAGCACCCCTTTGGCTAACTAAGACAATATTGTTTTAGTTTGCCAAAGGGCTGCTGATGCAAAGTACCAGAAATGTGTTGGTTTTTATAAAGGGTATTTATTTGGGGTAAAAGCTTACAGTTCCAAGGCCATGAAAAGTCCATCTCAAGGCACCATAAGAGGTGCTTTCTTGCACAAGTCAGCTGCTACGTGTTGAAGCAAGATGGCAGGCGATCTCTTCCTGGCCTCTGCCTTCCCCTCTGGCCTGTACCGTCTCCCAGAGCTCAGCTGAGAGCAACCAGGTATAGCGATTGTCTCTCACTAGGTCTCTTTTCTCAGGCTCAGCTGCTCCACTTTGTTCCCAACTTCAGCAGCAAGCTATCAAATAGCTTATTTTTTAGCTCAGCTGGGGGGAAAACCATTCTTACATGGAAGTATCAACATGGTGGCTCCCTTTTCCTGTGTCTGTGTGTCTGTTTATATCAGACCCAGCAAGGGGGTGGAGACTCAACCTGAGGCACGCCTCACTGATGTAGCCCAATCCAAAGCCCTAAATCGATCTTATCAAGAATCTAATCAAAGGCCTCTCAACTGAATTCAATGCAATCAAAGTTATCACACCCAGAGGAACAGATTAGTTGACAAACATAATCTTTCTCCTTTTGGGATTCATAAAATAATTTCAAATTGCCACAGACATTTTAATGTAGACCCAAAGTTTTAGCTTTGCTATGAGTATGCCTGATACTATTTAATTTCTTACTATAACACATGCTCATGTAGAAATTATTTCCCTATATAGAAAAGATAGAAAATTACAGAGAAGACAATGTAAATCATTCATAATTCTGCCTTCCAGTGAGGTGGCTGATATAACTAACAGTAAGTTTTTAGTTAATGTTTGTAACCTGCTTTTTCACTTAAATATTTAAAATGACATGGGATCCAGCAATGATTCTTAAATATGATACTAAAAGCATAAGCAACAAAAGAAACAGTAGCTGAATTCGACTTCTTCAAAATTAAACACTTTTATATCAAAGAACATCATTATGAAAGTGAAAATACAACCAACAGAATGGTATAAAGTCATCACATACCATACTTTGGGCAAGGCTTGATATCCAAAATGCATAAAGAACTAATAATGCAACAACAAAAAAAGGCAAATGACCCAATACAATAAATGGGCAAAGGATACGAACAGACATTTTTCCAAAGAGGATATAAAAATGGCCAATAAGCATATGAAAAGATGCTCAACATCATTATCCATTAGAGAAATGCAAATCAAAACTACCTCACTCCTGTTTTAAAATTGGAAAATAATTGTTGGAGAGGATGCAGAGAAATTGGAACTTCAGTGCATTGTTGGTGGGAATGTAATTATAGGAAGCAATATGGAGATCCCTCAAAAAAGTTAAATATAGACTTACCCTATGACCTTGGCAATTCCTATTCTAGGTATGTATCCAAAGAGAGTGAAAGGAGAGTCTCAAATAGACACTTGTGCACCAATGTTCATAGCAGGATTATTCACAATAGTAAAAAACTGGAAACAACCCAGGTGTCCATCAAAAAATGAATGGATTAAAAAAATATGCTACGTTCTCACAGTGGAATATCATTTGGCCCTAAGAATTTAGGAATGAAGTTCTGAGAAGTGTTGCAACATGGAATAACCTGGAAAACATTGTGCTAAGTGAAATAAGAAAGGGATATAAGGGCAAATATTGTAATGATGGGGCATGTGAAATATCTAGAAAGTGCAAATTCACAGAGACAGAAAGTAGATTATAGGTTAACAGGGAATAGGGGAAAGAGAGAAGAGCGAGTTTTTGCTGTCTGTATGGAATTACCTAATGTGGATATTTTGTATAAATGGTATCATAAAATATGTGTCCTTTTACTGATTTCTTACACTTAGCAAAATGTTTTCAAGGTACCTCCATGTTGTAGCATGTATCAGTATTTCGTTCCTTTTATGGCTGAATAATAGTCCATTATTTGAATAGACCACATTGTGATTATCCATTCATTACTTGATGGACATTTGGGTTGTTTCCATTTTTGACTACTCTGAATAACACTGCTATGAACACTCAAGGGCAATTTTTTGTGTGAACATTTGTCTTCAGTTCTCTTCAGTATATACCTAGGGTTAGAATTGCTGAGTCGTATTATAATTCTATGCTAAAGTTTTAGAGTATCTACCAAATGACACTAGACCTTGATAAAATAATTGATTTGTAAACACTTTCTCCCATTTTTGTGGGTAACTTTTACACTTTCTTGATAGTATCCTTTGATACACAAAAATCTTACATTTCAATGAAGTCCAGCTTACATACTTTTTTTCATTGGGTGGTTGTTTGTGCTTTTGTGGTCTTAGAAACGATTGCCTAATTCAAGGTCACAAAGATTTACACCTATGTTTCCTTCTACGATTTTGAGTTAATTTTTGCATATGGTTTGAGATAGTGGTCCAAGTTGATTTTTTAGATGTGGATATCCCGTGATCTCAGCACCATTTCTTAAAAAGACTATTCAATCTCCACAGAATGATCTTAATACTTTATTGAAAATCAATTGACCACAGATGTATTGGGTTATTTCTGGGCTCTTAATTCTATTCCATTGATTTATAGGTCTGTCTTTAGGCTAGAACCAAACTCTCTTGATTAATATTACTGTAGCTCTCTGTGTTTTTTTTTTTTCTTTATTAGAGAAGTTGGGTTTATAAAACAATCATGCCTAAAATACAGGGTTCCCATATACCACCCTATTATTAACACCTTACATTGGTGTTGAACATTTGTTAGAATTGATGATAGCACATTTTTATAATTGTACTGTGAGCTATACTCCATGGTTTAATGCAGGGTTCACAGTTTGTGCAGCGTACTTCCAAGATTTTTAAAATTATTACTTTTAATTCTTTTACCATATGTAAAATTTCACATTTCCTTCTTTAAATAATATTCAAATACATATTTCAGTCCTGTTATTTACATTCACAATATTGTGCTATCATCACCACCATCCATTACCAAAACATTTCGTTCACCCCAAATAGAAACTCTGTACAGTTTAAGCATTAACTCCCAATTCTCTACCTTAACCTTGTTCCCTGGTAACCTATATTCTAGTTTCTGACTCTATGAATTTGCTTACTCTAATTATTTCATAACAGTGAGATCATATAATATTTGTCCTTTTGTATCTGGCTTATTTCACTCAACACGATGTCTTCAAGGTTCATATATGTTGTCACATATATCAGAACTTCATTCCTTTTTATCACTGAATAATATTCCACTGTACGTATATACAAGATTTTGTTTACCCATTCATCAGTTGATGGGCACTTGGGTTGCTTCCATCTTTTGGCAAATGTGAATAATGCCACTATGAACATTGGTGTACAAATAGCTGTTCGAGTCCCTGCTTTCAATTCTTCCGGGTATATATCTAGTAGTGGGGTTGCCAGGTAATATGGTAGTTCTATACTTAACTTTATGAGGAGCCACCAAACTGTTTTCCATAGTAGCTGCACCTTTTTACATTGCCACCAGTAATAGATGAATGTTCCTATTTTTCCACATCCTTTCCAACATGTGTTATTTTCTGTTATTTTAATAGAAGCCATTCTAATGGGTGTGAAATGGTATCTCATTGTGGTTTTGATTTGCATTTCCCTGATGACTAATGATGTTGAGCATTTTTTCACATGCTCTCTGGCCATTTGTAGATATTCTTTGGATAGATGCCTTATTCAGACCTTTTGACCATTTTTTTAATTGGGTTGTCTTTCTGTTGTTAAGTTGAAGGATTTCTTTATATGTTCTGGATATTAACCCTTATCAGATATGTGGTTTCTAAATATTTTCTCCCATTGTGTAGGTTGTCATTTTACTTTCATGATAAAGTCCTTTGAAGCAATGACGTTTTTAATTTGATGAGGTCCCATTTATCTATTTTTCCTTTTGTTGTTTGTGCTTCGGGTGTAAAGTCTAAGAAGCCATTGCCAACATAAGGCCCTGAAGATGTTCCCCTACATTTTCTTCCAGGTGTTTGATAGTTCTCACTCTTATATTTAGCTATTTGATCCATTTTGAGTTGGAGAAGGAGGTAAAGGTCCTCATTTTTTGTTTGTTTTTGCTAATGGAGATCCAGTTTTCCCAGTATTATTTGTCTAAGAGAATATTCTTTCCTAGTCGACTTGTCTCTGCCATCTTGTCATAAATCAGTTGGCCATAAATGTGAGGGTTGGTTTCTGACCTCTCAATTTTACTCTATTGGTCTACATGTCTGTCTTTGTGCCAGTACCATGATTTTTTTTTTTAAATAATATACTTTTTATTTATTTTCTTATTGTGGGTAAAAATCAAATTTTTCACAATACATACCAATATTTGTAAAATGATATGTAAATATATATGCATATATGTGCATTTGCTTACATAAATGTTATATATATATATATATATATTTTTTTTTTTTTAACCTAGATATTACACAGAAATCACAGGGATTCCCATGTTCCCCACCTCCCACACCTCCCACAACATCCCCAGGATGTGTATATCCATGATGTTTTGCTTACCGTGGCTTTGTTATAAGTTTTAAGATTGGAAAGTGTGAGTCCTCCAGCTTCATTCTTCTTTTTCAAGATGGCTTGGCTATTCAGGGCCCCTTACCCTTCCACATAAATTTGATTATTGGCTTTTCCATTTATGCAAAGAAGGTTGTTCAATTTTGATTTGTAGTGCTTTGAATCTATAAACTACTTTGGAAAGGATTGGCATCTTGATGATATTTAGTTTTCTAATCAATGAACATGGAATGAGCTTCCATTTATTTAAGTCATCTTTGATTTATATTAGCAATGTTTTTACTTTTCTTTATACAAGTCATTTACATCCGTGATTAGATTTATTCCTAGATATTTGCTTTTTGGTTGCTCTTGTGAATAGAATTTCTTTCTGGGTTTCTTCTTCCAATTGTTCATTGCTTGTGTATAGAAACACTACCGATTTTGGGGTGTAGATCTTGTGCCTTGCCACTTTGCAGTATTCATTTATTAGTTCTAGGAGCTTTATTGTCAATTTTTCAGGATTTTCTCTTTATAGGATCATATCATCTGCAAATAGAGAAAGTTTTACTTCTTCCTTTCCAACTTGTATATCATTTATTTCTTTTTCTTACCTAATTGCTCTGGCAAGAACTTCCAGGACAGTGTTAAATAGCAATGGAAAACATTTGTGGAGTTAAAATTTTGCATTTTATAGGGAACTTCTAGTCTGAGTAACTGAAAGACAATATAAAAGTAATAACTACCTCCTATGCATTTATACTGCCATCCTCACAAAAATCCTCACAACAATCTTATGAGGGGTTATAGATAGCTCCATGAAACACCATGAAGCAAAAGGAGAAGACTGAGAAGGGTCATGAGGTCATATATATTTAGAGGGCCCCCAACCACTGTTCTGCCACACAAATCAAACAAGTTAGCTTTTTCCCTTCTTCAGTGAATATGTGGTAGCTGCTCATTGTATATTTATTGAATATATATTAATATAATTGAATATATATTCAATTATATTAATTGAATTAAAAATAACATTGTGACTGCCATTGTAAAAAAATATATATATATATATATATAGCAATGGTGACAATGGGCATCTTTGTCTTGTTCCTGATCTTAGAGGCAAGGCTTTCAATCTTTCAACATTAAGTAGGATGTCAGCTGTGGGCTTTTCATACATGCCCTTTACCATGTTGAGGACGTTTCCTTCTGTTCCTAGGATTCTAAATGTTTTTATCAAGACGTAGTGCTGGATTTTTAAAAATACCTTTCCTGCATCAATTGAGATGATCATGTGATTTTTTTTCTGTGGCTCTGTTAATGTGGTGTATTACATTGATTGATTTTCTTATTCTGAACCATCCTTGCAATACCAGGGATGAAACCCACTTGATCATGGTGTATAATTCGTTTGATGTATTGCTGAATACAATTAGCAAGTATTCTGTTGAGGATTTTAGCATCCAAGTTCATTAGAGAGATTGGTCTATCGTTTTTTGGTGTCTTTATGTGGCTTTGGTGTTAGGGTGATGTTGGCATCATGGAATGAGTTAGGCAATGTTCCCTCCACTTCTATTTTTTGTTTGTTTTTTTCTTTTATTGTGTTAATGTGCTGTGTTGTATTAATTGATTTTTTTATGTTGAACCAACCTTGCATATCAGGGATAAATCTTACTTGATCATGGTGCATAATTCTTTTAATATGCTGCTGGATTTTGCTAGTATTTTGCTGAGGATTTTTGCATCTATATTTATAGAGCTATTGGACTACAGTATTCTTTTCTTGTGTTATTTTTATCTGGCTTTGCTATGAGGGTGAAGATGGCCTCAAAGAATGAATTAGGGAGTGTTCCCTCCTCTTCAATTTTTGGATGAGTTTGAACAGACTTGAAGTTAAGTCTTCTAGGGATGTTCGGTAGAAATCCTCTGTGAAGCCATCTGCTCCTGGGTTTTTCTTTGTCAGGAAGTTTTTGATACTGACTCGATCTCTTTACTAGTAATTGGTTTGTTGAAATCTACTATTTCTTCTTGAGTCAAGGTAGATAGTTTGTGTGTTTTTAAGAATGTGTCCATTTGATCTAGGTGATCTATTTTACTGGTGTACAGTTGTTCATAGTATCCTCATACAGTCCTTTTTTTTTCAGCAGGGTTGGAAGTAATGTCCCCCTTTTCACTTCTGATTTTCATTATTTGTATACTCTCTCTCTTTTTCTTGTCAGTCTAGCTAATGATATGTCCATTTTATTGATCTCTTCAAAGAACCAACTTTTGGTTTGTTGATTCTATTGTGTTTTTTTAGTTTATTTGTTTTCTATTTCATTTATTTCTGCACTAATCTTTGTTACTTCCTTCCTTCTGCTCACTTTGGGTTTAGTTTGCTCTTCTTTTTCTAGTCTTCTAGTTTGGAGGTTTGGTTTCTGATTTGAAGTCTTCTTTTTTATGTAAGCTTTAGAGCTATAAAAATCCCTCTCAGAACTGCCTTCACCGCATCCCATAAGTTTTAGCGTTTGTTATGTTCATTTTCATTTACCTCAAGATATTTCCTTATTTTGCTGTGATTTCCTCTTTAACCCATTAGTTATTTACGAGCATATTTTTAAATTTCCATATATTTGTGAGTTTTCCATTTCTCTCTCTGTTATTGATTTGTAGCTTCATTCCATTGTGGTTGGAACAATATACATTTCATTATTTCAGTATATTTTTAATTTATTGAGACCTTGTTGTGACCTAACATATGGTCTATCCTGGAAGATGATCTGTGTACACTCAAAAAGATGTGTATTCTGCTTTTGTTGGTTGAAATGTTCTATACATGTCTGTTAGGTCTAATTGATTTGGAGAATCCTTTGGCTCTTACATATTCTGATTGATCTTCTGACATATATGCAATAATGGATATATGTTATGTCCATTATTGAAAGTGGTATATTAAAATCTTTTTTGTATTATTATTGTAGTATTTACTTCACATATTTTGGGACTCCACTGTTAGGTGCATATATATTTATATTTGTTATATCTTCTTGTTGTATTGACCCCTTTACCAGTATATAATGATTGTCTTTATCCCTCATAACTCCTTTTACTTAAAGTCTATTTTATATTAGTATAGCTACCCCTGTTCCCTTTGGTGACTATTGGCATGGTATATATTTTCCATCCTTTCACTTTCAACCTACTTGTGTCTTTGAATTTAAGGTGAGTATCTTGCAGAGAGCATATAGTTGGGTCATGCTTTTTTTAGCCATTCTGCCAATATCTTCCTTTTCACTGCAAATTTTAATCTATTTACATTTACAGTCACTACTGATAATGCAGGACTATCTTCTGCCATTTTGCTATTTAGCCTTTGTATGTCTTATACATTTTTTGTCCCTCAACTTTTCCACTAATGCTTACTTTTATATTTATTTGAGTTTTTGTGTTGTACCATACTAAGTGCCTACTCTTTTCTACCTGGATATATTTTTCATCTATTTTGCCTGTGATTACCATGGGTTATAACTTAAATACTAAATATATAACAATTATATTTGGTTTGATAACAATGTAACTTCAATAGCATACACACATACTTTTTCTATACCCCTCCATCTCCTCACCTTTTTTTGTACTTATTACCACTTATATCTATGTACATTGCATGTGCAAAACCATAGATACATCATTGCTTTTATGCATTTGCATTTTAGCAACTGTGGGAAATAACAAGTGAGTTACATACCAAACAATATACTACAATAATAATGGCATTTATAATTACACAAATCGTTACATTTACCCTAGGTCTTTAATTCTTTATGCTCCTTTTGAACCACTGTCTAGTGTCCTTTCCTTTCAGTCTGAAGAAGTCCTATAGCACTGCTTGTTGGGCAAGTCTAGTGGTTATGTCTTCCCTCAGTTTTTGTTTATCTGGAAACATCTCCCCCTCATTTTTGAAAGAATGTCTCACAGGATATAAAATTCTTGGTTGGCGGTTGTTTTCTTTCAGCACTTTAAGTATTTCATCCCACTGCCTTTTTGCCTGCATTGTTTCTGATGGGAAATCAGCACTCAATCTAGTTGGGATCCCTTGTACATAACACCTTGCTTTTCTCTTACAGCTTTCAAAATTCTCTCCTTGTCTTTCACATTCAAGTGTGATTGACATATGGTGGGGTGTATTTTGCTTCATGTTTATTCTGTTTGGTGATATTTGAGCTTCTTGCATGTGCATATTCACATCATTTGCTAAGTTTGGGGAGTTCTCTGTCATTATTTCTTTGATATTCCTTCTGCCCCATCCTCTCTTTCTTATCCTCCTGGGACTCCCACAATACATATATTGGTAGACTTGATGGTGTCCCAGAGGTGTCTTAGGCTATTTTTGCTTTTTATAATTTGTTTTTATTTCTGCTCCTCAGCTTGACTCATTTTAAGTGTCTTGCCTTCAAGTTCTCTGGTTCTTTCTGCTGCCAGCTCCAATCTGCTCTTGAAACTCTCCTGGAAATTTTTCATTTCAGGTATTGTGGTCTTCAACTCCAGTAGTTCTGTTGGTTCCTTTTCAAAATTTCTCTCTTTACTAAGTTTCTCATTTTGTTCTTTAATTGTTTTCCTTATGTCCTTTACTACTCTGTATTTTCCTTTATCTCCTTGAGCCTTTTTAAGATCATTTTCTAAAAAGATATTATCAGTATGTCCACATTCTGTTCTTCACTGGTGTTTTCTGGATTTTACTCTCTTTTAGTAGATTGTCCATCATTTCTTGTTTCTTTCTTTGTCTTGTACTCTTTCCTTGCACACTTTACATTTTAATATTTTAAAATGTTAACTATGGGATTTATCCCTGGGATGTCTGTTTCCTGATTTTGTAATCAGCTGGTGATAGGACAGAGATTTTCTTAAGCTTCAGCCTCCTATCAGGAAGGTCTGTCCAAGGCAAATGCAGCACACAGGGCTTTCCCTTTCTTTCTGGGCCTCTGTCTTGTCCTGTTGTTTTAGAGTTCTCCTATTTACAGGATTTTGGTTGTCCTCTATGTTTCCCAGGAGACAGAACTTCCTCTCCTGGGTGTTTAAAACTAGCAAGACTTTGCTCCAGAATTTCCACCTCTATAGTTTCTTACACTCCTTTCATTGTTTCAAGACACTTTTACTGGAGGGAAAATTCAGGGAGGATAGGCAAGCCCAAGAAAACTTTCGCAAGTCAGTCTTTCCCAGCCAAAACAGGGCCAGGGACCAACAGGGGACACAGACCGGCTCACAGTGCCCTGAGGAGGGAATCCGGAAAGGTGCCAAGAGGTTCTTGAATGACTCTCCAAAGCTGAGCTTCTTTGGCCTGCCCAGAAAATACAGCTCTTCAACTAACTGTCCCCTGCAGTCTCAAGGAAACACAGCATCCCTAAGTGTCCACTGCCACCACCCCTCTCCAGGGCAGGTTGAAACAAGGCTGTCCTCAGAACCCGAACCACGCAATCCAAAGTCACTAATCAAAAGCTGTGATCAGTGATCGGTCATGTCCATCCCTGGTCTTGGGGAAGAGGGTTTTTATGTCCTTTTCTGTCCGCAGTGAGCTAGCCAGGGTCTGGACCCCAGGGCGGCAGCTGCAAGAATGGGGAATGGATGTGGTAGCTGCGGCACAGAGAGAACAATTTACCGTTCTTTCCGTAATTTATCAGCCTCTTCTTCTCACTCTTTTCTGGATGCTGTACAGTGTTTTCAGGCTTCCAGAGTTTCAAAATATCTGTTTCAGACAGTTCTTGCCTGTTTAATAGTTGTTCTGGTTGAAGGACTGAGTCCTGGAGCTCCATACCCTGCCACCTTCCCACAACAGCTGTCCTTCGTGCTAAGTTTTAAAACGGTAAAGTGTGAGTCCTCCAAATTTGCTCTTCATTTTCAAGATTATTTTCACTATTCAGAGTCCCTTCCATTTCCATATAAATTTTAGAATCAGCTTGTCCATTTCTGCAGAAAAAGCAGTTGGAATTTTGATAAGGATTTCATTGAATCTGTAGATCAATTAGGAGTACTGCCATCTGAATATTAAGTCTTCAAAATCATGAACACAAGATGTCCATCTATTTATTTAGGTCTACTTAATTCCTTTCAACAATGATTTTTAGTTTCCATGTATTTCTTGCACTTGTTTGGTTAAATTTATTTCTAAATATTTTAATCTTTTTGATGCTATTATAAATGAAATTGATTTCTTAATTTCATTTTCAGATTGTTCATAGCTAGTTTATAGAAATACAACTGATATCTAGCTTGTATCCTGTAGCTTTGCTTTATTTGCTTACTATCTCTAGTAGTTTTTTGTGGATTCTTTGGGGTTTTCTATATATATATAATTATGTCATCAGCATAATTATATATATAGAGATAGCTTTACTTCTATTTCAATCTAGATGCCTTTTTTTTTTTTTTTTTTCGCTTTGCTTTGTTTTTTTTCTTTTAGGTTTTTGTTTTGTTTTGTTTTTTGCTTTGATTTGTTTTTCCCTGATAATAGCCTCCATTACAATGTTGCATAGAAGTGGCAAGAACAGTTATCCTTGTCTTATTCTTGATCTTAGGAGGAAAGTGTGAGGTCTTTCACCATTAAGTAAGATGTTAGCTGTGGGTTTTTCATGGATGAGCATTATTAGGTTGAGAAAGTTCTCTTCTCTTCCTAGTTTGAGTATTTTTATCATGCAAGGGTGCTGGATTTGGTCAGATGTTTTTCTGTGCCCTTTGAGAGGATCCTGAGGATTTTTTTCTTTGTTCCTTTAATCTGGCATATTGTGCTGATTGGCTTTAATATGCTAAATGAATCACCTTGCGTTCTTGGGGAAAAGCCCACTTTGTTATGTTGTGTAACCTTTCTATCTGTGAGTGCATTGTATTTGCTAGGATATTGCTAAGGTCTTCTGCACCTATATTCATAAGGGATATTGGTCTGTATTTTGCTTTTCCTGTGAAGTCTTTGTACGGCTTTGATATCAGGGTAATGCTGGCTTCATAGGACGTGTTACAAAGTACTCCCTCCTCTTATAATTGTGGAAGAGTTTGGGAAGGATTGGTGTTTATTCTTCTTTAAATTTTTGGTAGAATTCACCAGTGAAACTTTCAGGTTCTGGGTTTTTCTTTGTTGGAAATTTTCTGATTAGTAATAAAATCTCTTTGTTTTATTTTAAAAGTCTATTCAGATTTTTCTTTGTCTTCCTAAGTCAGTTTTGATAGCCTCTGTGCCTCTAGGAATTTGTCCGTTTCCTTATCTAGGTTATCCAACTTGTTGATATACAATTGTTCACAGTATTCCCTTATAATCATTTTTATTTCCTTAGGTGAAATAACACCTCCACTTTCATTCCTTATTGTAGTAGAGTCCTCTTTTTCTTGGTCAGTCTGGCTAAAGGCTTGCTAAATTTGTTGATCTTTTCAAAGAACTAACTTTTTATTTCAATGATTCCCCAACTGTTTTTCTTTTTTTATTATTATTCTTTTTTATTTAACAAATATTTATGAAAGGTCTAATATGTAACAGGACCAGTTAAATGGAGCAGACACAAACGAGAGTGGCCAACCAGTTGAGTCAATGGATAGCCTCAAAACAGGGCATGTGCTACAGTAGGGGTGAGCTCAGGGGTCTCGGGGAGTGCAAGGGAAAAGCTTCTACCTCGCCTGTGTCCCAGTCTGCTTGTTAGAACCAGATGAATCACGTGACACCCGGTTACAGAAGTAAGTCACCTCTGCTGTTGAAAGAACCAGGCACTACCAAAATGCTGCAGGTGGTCAAATGTAATAGTTTTTCCTAAGACATGTTGGAGGTACACCACTGGGGTGGCTTCCAAAGGTTAGTCAAGGTTACTTTATATCTTCTAGAAGTAGCAGAAGTTTATGTGTTTTCTTTTTTTTGGTCACAGTCATGTGGCCTTTTAAAATCCTCACTATTCACGAGGATCAGCCTTGCCTTCCGCATGTTAAACTCTGAGGTGGTAGCTGCCTTTTTGGACCTGGGAGTGATCTCTTCACAGCCTGTACCAGGAACACATGCTATGTCCAAGAAGACCAAGTCAGATGAGTGTCTTCAGAGGCCAAGAAGTGAAATAGTACTCCTGATTTCAGTGCCAAATCTTAAAAATAACTCCAAGCCCAGAGCAAGGCATGTCACAGAGGTCCTATGAGATGAGAAAGCTTCTTATTTTCTGTCACTCTTCGGCACTTTTTCATATTCTTTCTTCAGTTAAGCTCTTGGATTATATGTCATGGAGACAAGGTGAGATCTCAAATTTCACAGTTCATAATCTGGGTAAATTATTGGCAAAATTGCTTATCCCCATTTATTTAAGGATAAAACATATTCTTGGATAGGTTTAAATTTGGGTGTTTATAAATGGGTTTCAATGCCATGTTTCCAAGAAGAAGTGGGTTTAGATCTTACCTAACTACATTTCAGAGACTGTTCTGAGACTGAGAGACTGAAGAGGACATCCAGGAGTTTCCTTCAAGGTCTACCTAAGGTTCTAAACTAGAATCATGTTTTCAAGAGTCCATCAGATAGAGTTCTCCAAGAACTATTCTTTTTTTTTTTTTTTTTTTTTTTTTTTTAATATAAACATACATTTCTCAATTAAATGTGCTGTATACATATAAATTTTTTTGGAATCATACAATATGTTACACAATATATTTGCTTCATAGTAACACAATCATACAGTATTTGTCCTTATATGTCTGGCTTGCTTCACTCAACATAATGTCCTCCAGGTTCATCTATGTTGCCATATGCTTTATGACTTCATTTCTTCTTACAGCTGCATAATATTCCATTGTGTGAATAGACCACAGTTTGTTTATCCCTTTGTCTGTTGATGGACACCTGGGTTGTTTCCAACATTTGGCAATCATGAATAATGTGGCTATGAACATCAGTGTGCAGATGTCTTTTAGTGTCACTGCTCTCAGTTCTTCTAGGACTGATATTGCAGGATCACATGGCAAGTTTATATTCAACTTCTTTAGGAACTGCCAAACAGTCCTCCACGGTGACTGTACCATTCTGCATTCCCACCAACAGTGAAGAAGTGTTCCTATTTCTCCACATCCTCTCCAACACTCATAGTTCTCTGTCTTTTTATCAGCGACCATTCTGATAGGTGTGAAATGGTATCTCATTGTAGTTTTGATTTGCATTTCCCTAATCATGAGTGATGCTGAGCATTTTTTCATGTTTTTTTGTTGTTGTTGTTGTTGTTTGCCATTTGCATTTCTTCTTTGGACAAATGTCTATTCGGGTCTTTTGCCCATTTTTTAATTGGGTCGTTTGTCTTTTCATTGTTGAGTTGTAACATCTCTTTATATATCTTAGATATTAAACCCTTATCTGATATGTGATTTCCAAATATTTTCTCCCATTGAGTCGGCTGCCTTCTTACCCTTTTGACAAAGTCCCAGGAGGTGCAAAAGTGTTTAATTTTGAGGAGGCCCCATTTATCTATTTTTTCTTTTGTTGCATGTGCTTTGGGTGTAAGGTCCAAGAAACTACCACCCACTACAAGGTCTTGAAGATGTTTCCCTACATTTTCTTCTAGTAGTTTTATGGTCCTGGCTTTTATATTTAGGTCTTTGATCCATTTTGAGTTGATTCTTGTGTAAGGAGTGAGAGGGGTCCTCTTTCATTCTTTTGGTAATAGATATCCAGTTCTCCCAACACCATTTGTTGAAGAGAATGTTTTGTCCCATTAACATGGGCTTGGTAGGTTTGTCAAGAACCAATTGACCACAGAGATGAGGGTTTATTTCTGGATTCTCAATTCTATTACACTGATCAATGTGTCTATCTTTATGCCAGTACCATGCTGTTTTAACCACTGTAGCTTTGTAATATGTTTCAAGGTCAGGCAGTGAAATTTCTCCCATGTCGCTCTTCTTTTTTAGAGTGCTTTTGGCTATTCAGGTGCACTTTCACTTCCAAATGAATTTGGCAATTACCTTTTTTAATTCTGTAAAGTAGGCTTTGGAATTTTGATTGGTATTGCATTGAATCTATAAATCAGTTTGTGTAAGATTGACATCTTCCTGATATTTATTCTTCCAATCCATGAACATGGAATCTCTTTCCATTTGTTTAGGTCTTTTAAAATTTCTTTTAGCATTGTTTTGTAGTTTTCTGCATATAGGTCCTGTACTTCTTTGGTTAAATTAATTCCTAGGTATTTAAGTCTTTATGTTGCTGTTGTAAATGAAAATTTCCCCCTTATTTCCTACTCAGATTGTTCAGTACTAGTGTATAAAAACATTACTGATTTTTGCATGTTGACCTTGTATTCTGCCACTTTGCTGAACTCATTTATTAGTTCAAGTAGCTTTGTCATGGGTACTTCAGAATTTTCTAAATACAGGATCATGTCATCTGCAAATAGTGAGAGTTTTACTTCCTCTTTTCCTATTTGGATGCCTTTAATTTTTTTTTTTTTTTCTTGTCTAATTGCCCTAGCTAGAACTTCTAGTACAATATTGAATAACAATGGTGACAGTGGGCATCCTTGTCTTGTTCCAAATCTTAGAGAGAAAGCTTTCAACCTTTCCCCATTGAGTACAATGTTGGCTGTGGGTTTTTCATATATGCCTTTTATCAGATTGAGGAATTTTCCTTCTATTTCTATCTTTTGAAGTGTTTTTCTCAAAAAACGATGTTGGATTTTGTCGAATGCCTTTTCTGCATCTATTGAGATGATCATGTGTTTTTTTTCCCTTCAATTTGTTAATGTGGTGTATTACATTGATTGATTTTCTTATGTTGAACCAGCCTTGCATACCAGGAATAAATCCCACTTGGTCGTGATGTATAAGTCTTCTGATATGCTGTTGGGTTCGATTTGCAAGTATTTTGTTGAGAATTTTTGCATCTATGTTCATTGGAGAGATTGGACTGTAATTTTCTTTTCTTATAGTATCTTTATCTGGCTTTGGTATTAAGATGATGTTGGCTTCATAAAATGTGTTGGGTAACTTTTCCTCCTCTTCAATTTTTTCAAAGAGTTTAAACAGGATTGGTGTTAATTCTTTTCAAAATGCTTGGTAGAATTCACCTGTGAAGCTATCTGGCCCTGGACTTTTCTTTGCTGGGAGATTTTTGATGACAGAGTCAATCTCCTTAAATGTGATTGGTTTGTTAATTCTTGTATTTCTTGTAGCGTCAGTGTAGGTTGGTTGTGCGTTTCTAGAAATTTGTCCATTTCATCTAGGCTGTCTGGTTTGTTGGCATATAGTTTCTCATAGTATCCTCTTATGATTCTTTTTATTTCTGTGAGGTCATTTGTTACTTTCCCCCTTTCATTTCTGATTGTATTTATTTGCATCTTCTCTCTTTTTTTCTTTGTTAGTCTAGTGAGGGGTTTGTCAATTTTATTGATCTTCTCAAAGAACCAGCTTTTGGTTTTGTTGATTTTCTCTATTGTTTTTCTGTTCTCATTTTCATTTATTTCTGCTCTAATCTTTACTATTTCTTTCCTTCTTTTTGCTTTGGTATTGGTTTGCTGTTCTTTTTCTAGTTTCTCTAGTTGTTCAGTTAAATCTTTGAATTTAGCTCTTTCTTGTTTTTTAATATAGGCATCTAGGGCTATAAATTTCTCTTTCAAGACTGCCATCGCTGTATCCCATAAGTTTTGATATGTTGTGTTCTCATTTTCATTTGTTTCAATATATTTACTGATTTCACTTGCAATTTCTTCTTTGACCCACCTATTATTTAGGAGTGTGTTGTTCTGAGTCCACACATTTGCGAATTTACTTTTTTCCTGTCTATTATTGATTTCTAGTTTCATTCCATTATGATCTGAGAAGGTGCTTTGTATAATTTCAATCTTTTTATATTTATTGAGAGCTGAATTGTGACCTAACATGTGGTCTATCCTGGAGAAAGATCCATGGGCACTTGAGAAGAATGTATAACCCACTGAGTTTGGATGCAGCATTCTGTATATATCCGTTAGATCTAACTCATTTATTATATTGTTCAAGTTCTCTGTTTCCTTGTTGATCTTCTGTCTAGTTGTTCTATCTAATGACATGAGTGGGGTGTTGAAGTCTCCAACAATTATTGTAGAGATGTCTATTTCTCCCTTCATTTATGCCCAAATTTGTCTCATGTAATTTGGGGCACCCTGGTTAGGTTCATAGATATTTATGACTGTCATATCTTCCTGGTGGATGGTCCCTTTTATTACTATATA
Source organism: Tolypeutes matacus (assembly GCA_026826555.1). Lineage (NCBI taxonomy): Eukaryota > Metazoa > Chordata > Mammalia > Cingulata > Chlamyphoridae > Tolypeutes > Tolypeutes matacus. Next base: position 22,443,143 of record JAKSZT010052319.1, on the reverse strand, counting down.
ATGGTCTTCTGTATCTCTTATAACTTTTTTGCATTTAAAGTCTGTTTTGTCTGATATTAGTATAGTTATCCCTGCTTTTTGGTTATTATTTGCATGAAGTATCTTTTTCCAACCTTTCATTTTCAGCCGGTTTGTATCCCTGGGTTTAAGGTGAGTTTCTTGTAAGCAGCATATGGATGGCTCGTGTGTTTTTTGTCCCATTCTGTCAGCTTGTATATGGGAAGTTTAATCCATTCACATTCAATGATATTACTGTAAATACATTATTTACTTCCACCATTTTATTCTATGGTTTTCTTATGTTATCTCATATTTTTGTCTGTCTTTTTACTCTTTTGGTTATCCTTTCTCTATTCTTTCTTCTATACTCTCCTCTAGGCCTCTCTCTCCTGTCTTTTTATTTCAGGTTCTGAGGCTTCCTTTAGTATTTCCTGCAAAGGTTGATTCTTTTTCGCAAACTCTCTTAGTTTCTGTTTGTTTGTGTTAATTTTATACTCACCTTCATATATGAAGGAAATTTTGCTGTATAAAGAATTCTTGGCTGGCAGTTTTCCTTTAGTACGCTAATTGTATCATACCACTGTCTTCTCCCTCCATGGTTTCTGAAGAGAAATCTGTTCTGAGTCTTACTGGACATCCCTTGTATGTGATGGTTTGCTTCTCCCTTACTGTTCTGAGAATTCTCTCTTTATCTTTGACATTGACGTTCTGCATAGTATGTGTCTTGGAGTAGGTCTATTCGGATTTATTCTGATTGGGGTACGGTGCGCTTCTTGGACATGTAAGTTCATTTCTTTTGTGAGAGTTGGGAAATTTTCAGCTATTATTTCAATAAATGCTCTTTCTGCCCCCTTTCCCTTCTCTTCTCTTTCTGGAACTCCCATGACACTTTGTCATTTTTTGTTTTGTCATTCAACTCTCTGAGCCCCTGCTCAATTTTTTACATTCTTTTCTCTCTTCAATTTTAGCTGCTCTGTCTTCTGTATCACTTATTCTTTCTTCTATCATTTCGAGTCTGCAGTTGTATGCCTCTAATGTGTTTTTTCTCACCTATTGTGTCTTTCATTCCCATGAGCTCTGTTACTTTTCTGTTCAGCATTTCAAATTCTTCTTTGTGCTCGCTCAATGTCTTCTTCATGTCATATATCTCTTTAGTCATATTTTCTTTAAACTCATTAATTTTATTTTGGAAATTTGTGTGCATCTTGCTGATTTGTTCTCTCAAATCCAGTGTCTCTTCTGGGGCCTTAATATACTTTTCTTGGGCCATGTCTTCCATTTTCTTAGTATGGCTCATAATTTTTTACTAATATCTAGGCATCTGATTAGGATGTAGTTTACTCAGATGCTCAATTTCTTTCTCTTTTGTAGGGATTTAGTGGTGGTAAGCTGTGTGTTACCACTGCTTTTTGATTCTTGGCTCAACCTGTATTCTTAGGACTGTTCCTGCTAGTTGCTTAAAACAGGGCTCTGGACCCAGTAATTGGTTGCAGGCTGGCTTTCTAGGGCATTGGGGAGGGAAGCTATAGAGGCCAGAAAAGGCCCCTCTTACTTTAAAAAAATTTTCTCACTTGGGCTTCCTTGGTCTGCCAGCAGATGGCGATCTTTAGCACCGCTCATTTCAATGCCTGGTAAGAGTATATTTGTTGCAACACAGACCAGATCAATGTTACAGAACTTCCTGCCTTAATGCTAAGAACCTTGTAAATCAAACTTTCTCAGTGACAGTTCTCCAGCCTTCTCTGGCAGCCCCCTCACTTTTCCAGGGTCAGAAATATTTCCATTCCCCTCCGAGTCCTCAACAATCAGTCCCAATTAGTAGAGAAGGAGATTGGGAGGGTCATATATCTTTAGCCCCTTGCTGGCTCCCAAGGCAGACAATGACATGGCACCCCCGGCCTGGAAGGGCTCCTGGGACACAGCAGACCAAATTTGTGAGTCAAAGGCTGACTCAGTCTTAGGCTGTGTCCCCCTCTCTCCCTTTTCCTGAGGTGGTGGATCCCTGGTGCCCCCTTTTTCTGGGCCTGAGAATTCTAAAGTGTCTTTAGTATGGGGGTGGGTACTGGCTGCCGCAGCCGCTGGTTTCAACTCACAGTTCTGTAGTAGTGAATCCCCTCCTTTGTCCCTTTCTCCTCTGGGCAGTGTCCAGCCTTTTCCTGATGTCCTAAACCCTAGAAGATCTTTTTCCAGCCTGCTTCAGCCTATCATCTAGCTATTTTTCTGGGGGAGAAGAAAGTCCCATGTCCTATTGTTTTTCTATTCTCTACTTTGTTTATTTCCATTCTAATCTCTATCATTTCCTTCTGCTTGTGTTTGCTTTAGAGTGCTCTTCCTTTTCTATTTTATTAAAATGGAAGGTTAGGTTATTAATTTGAGCACTTTCTTCTTTTTTTAATGTAAGCATTTACAGCTATAAATTTCCCTCTGAGCAGTATTTTCACTGAATCTCATTGGTTTTGGTATGTTATTTTTTCATTTTGTTCATCTCACACTATTTTCTAATGTTGACTATTTAGGATTATGTTTAATTTTAATATCTGTGAATTTTCCAAATCTTCTTTTGCTAGTTATTTCTAATTTTATTCCATAGTGGCTGCAGAACATATTTTGCATGATTTCAATATTTTAAGAGTTATTTAGACTTGTTTTGTGGCCAAAATGTGGCCTATTCTAGAGAATGTTCCATGTGCACTTGAGAAGAATGTATATTCTACTGTTTTGGGGTGGAGTGTTCTACACGTGTTAGGTCTAGTTGATTTACAGTAGTGTCCAAGCCATCTATTTCCTTGCTAATCTTCTTCCTAGTTATTATATCCATTAGGAAAAGTGTATTAAAATCTCCAACTATTATTTTTGAATTGTCATATCTCCCCTCAGTTCTGTCTATTTTGTTTCATATATTTTGGGGCTCTGATGTTAGGTACATAAATGTTAATAATTGTTACATCTTTTTTGAAGGATTGACCCTTTTATCATTCTATAATGTTTTCACCTGTCTCTAGTAAGTTTTTGTCATAAATTCTATTTTGCCTGATATTACAGCCCTGCAAGTCTCTTTTTACTATTATTTCATACCTTTCATCAGTTTGGGAGGTTTTTGATTATTTCTTTATATATTCTTTCAGCCCTTTTCTCTCTCTCCTCTTTCTAGGATTCCCATTATGCATAAGTTGGTATGCTTGATCATGTCCCAGCGGTCTCTGAGGAACTGTTCATTTCTCTTTATCCTTTTTACTTTCTTTTCCTCAAACTGGATAATTTCAATTCACCTATCTTCAAGTGCTATGATTCTTTCTTCTTCCTGTGCAAATCTGCTGTGGAGCCCCTGTAGTGATTTTTTTCATTGCTGTTACTTTACCTTTTAACTGCAGAATTTCCATTTGGCTCCTTTTTCTAATTTCTATCTCTTCATTGGAGTTCTATGTTTGGTGAGACATCATTCTTATATTTCCTTTAGTTCTTTATATGTGTTTTTTAGCTCTTTGAGCATATTTAAAATACTTGATTTAAAGTCTCTGCCTAGAAATTCCAATCTGTGAACTTCCTCAAGAATAGTTTTATTAATTGCTTTTTTGTGTGTATAGACAACACTTTCTTATTTCTTAGAGTCTCTGAAAAAAATTTTTGTTTGAAAACTGGATGTTTTAAATATTACCTATCAAACTAATCTTAAATCAGAGGCTCCCCTCCTCTAGGGTTTGTTGTTGTTGCTGCTTGTGGTAGTTGCTGTTCTTTGTTTCTTTGATGACTTTTCTGAACTAGCCGTGTAAAGTCATGTATTTTGTCATGTGTGGCCACTGAAGTCTGTTCCATTAGCTTCGTTGTCAATAATGATTGGAAAGGTATGTCCTTAAACATCTGGAACCAGGAACTCTCCTAGTCTCTGCAGAGGGGCTCTATGTGTGTGTTAGAGCACACCCTCAACCCTCAACCAGGTAGTTTACAACTCTGCCTTGGCCTTCACTTCCTGCTTGCACAGAGCCTCAAGGTCAACCAGAGGAGAGAGCTTCGAATCCTCTCAGATGTTTCTTGTGTATGTAAACAGCTCTGGGCTGCACATGCCCACTAGTGCATGTCGGGGCTTTTCAAAGCCCTTGTTTCCCAAAGCATCTAATTCCCCAGCCTTTCCTCCCAAGCTTTGTGGTTTGCCCCAATTGTTGTCTATTACCTCATATAGCAGTAACTAAAGCACTTGCTTATAAATTCTTTTGACAAATGTTCCCCAGGTAGCAGCTTTAACACCGGATGAATTTCAAGTCAAGTGAAATAAAGATAGGTCTTTCCAGCCAGTGTTCCAGGGAGCCAACAAGTCATACAATGACAATTCTTTGTGAATAGGTCAATTTTAGTTTCTTTGGCTGCTCGAGCAAATAACATGAAATGGATTGGATTAAACAATGGAAATGTATTCACTCACAGTTTTGAGACTAAAAGAAAATTCAAATCACGAAATCATCAAGGTGATGCTTTCTTCCCAAAGACTGGTGTCCTGGGACTGGCTGTCAGTGATCCTTGGTCCTTTCTCCTATGTCACATGGGAATGCACATGGTGGCATGTCCTGGTCTCTCTGTGCTCTTCCGGGTTCTGGTGAATTTCCGCTTCTTGCTTCCATGGCTTTCTTTCTCTATGTCTGACCCTCATTCTACTTATAAAGGACTCCAGGAATAGGATTAAGACCCATCCTGGTTGAAGTAACCTCACCAAATGAGTTTGAATGAACCCTCCTTACAAGGGATTCACACCCACAGGAATGGGTTAGATTTAAGAACATGTTTTTCTGGGGTACATATAGCTTCAAACCACCACAAGATCCCTTCTGCTTCTTCTGGTACCAGGAATGCAGGTTGATATTTTTAAGGCTACTGCTGAGCTAAAAAGTGGGGAATGGAGCTATGATAAGTCAAAACACCACAGAGGTCACTGTTCTTACTGAGGTTCAGCCATTTTTCTTGAGTAAGTGCTCCCCAGATTTCTGCAAGCCTATGGCTAATTTCCCGAGTTCCATAGAAGTTGATTCTGATAGTTTTTGCCAGTTTTTTTCATTGATTTTCTGGAAGAGTGGAATTTCAGAGTTCCTTACTCTACCATTTTCACTGTTAAGATTTCTTTTTAATATGGCTGAGAGTGCATTTGAATTTTAAGGTGTGCTCCTTTAGAATCATCCAGTGCAAAGTTCCCAATGTGTGTTCTCCATAACACTAGTTCCACAGGAAGACAATTGGTACTTCATTATGTGCTGAAATAAGTTTAGGACTGGCTCCTTAAATGAATTTACGCATGTTTCCTTATGACAACACGATTTCTCAGAGTCTTTAATATGCTATACTGAACATCCTGCACATCTTCACATCTTCAAGGGAAGGACATACTATAAAAATAATAATAATAGCAACTAACCTGTGGATCAGGCACTGTGCTAGACACATTATATTTATTAACTCATTTTATTTTCATACTACCCTATATTATTAGCCCTTTTTTAATGGACAAGGAAACTGAGTTACAGAAAGTTTCAGTGAATTTCTCCAGCTAGTAATTGCCAGAGCTGGGAATGTAATCAAATTAATTTTCAGCTTTTGCCCTAAGCCAGTCCACCAAACTGCATGTTTTCCCTAACTTCATGTGAGCACAGAAACCTTTATTCACAGAGAATTTGAAGAACTAATCTGTCTCAGAGTACATTCTGAAAAATGCTGACCTAAAAAGTACACTTAATAACCAAAGAACCGATATGTGCTTTTCTCAACACTTTTACTGCCATAAATCACACTATAGACCCTTTCTGCAGCATTAAATATTGATCAGGGAATGGAACACAAAGTCCTTCAGCCTATAGATTATCAATACATAAGAGTTTATGTATTTTAGTGTCTCCTCTGGTGCAGGCACTAAAGGCTGTCTTAACAAAAAAAACCAAAAAACAAAAAACAAAAGATACTACCCTGAGGCAGGGTTTAAGATATAATTTTAGTTCACAATGTTGTAGAAGTACTTAGTGGGCTGAGTCTACCTTATAGATTTGTTTGCCTCAATTTTTCACACTGGTTATTTTCCCAACAAAGAAAGTAATGTTTTTTTTCTCAGCAAAGAAAAATTTCAAAAGAAAAAATATATAAAGGAATAGAAAACAGAAACCTTCATTCCTTCCATGCAAAGGCAACTTCTGTTAGCATAAATCTTTCCAGTATTTTGAACACTTTATTTTTTATCCTTGAAATCATGTCAATAGCATAATTTTATTATTATAATTATTTTTTCATGCCATTAAAAATTCTTAATAAGGATCATGTTTTTTATGCCTTCAAAATATTCTATTTTGGAATATTTCCACTAATGTTGACTATTTTGGTTGTTGCTCGTCTTTCATTGCAGAAAACCATGATGTGATAAGCATATCTGGGAGATACACAAAGTGCTAGTGTCCTTGTGTAACACAGAGGTTGATCCAGGCGGCGGCGCACAGCAAAACACATACAGGGACGCCATCTGACGAGGCCACACCCAGCAGCCACTTCTCAGCCCATGGAGAAATGAAGTGAAAACAGGGTGAATGTGATATAGTGAGAGATTTGTGGGAAAACTTTGAGAATCCACAAATTCACCCAAACCATGTGTATCTAAAATATGAACTACCCAAGAAAACCACAAGAATTTAAACACAAAGGTTGGAGGAGCAACTGTAATTGGAAAGCACAGTCCTTGCAGAGAAAAATGGATGCTGAAAGTACAAGAAATCAGGTAATGGAAGAGGAGCAGTCTATATCTAAGGAAGCAAAATAGATGCTATCCCTTGGTTTTGCTATGAGATTTTTTTTTTTAATATAGAAGAAAAACCATGTTCCAATTATTATTCCTGCATATTGGGAATACTGGGGATAATTTTGGCTCTTAGTTGTTTAAAACAGTAGTGGTGTCCAATTATTGCACATGTGCTACACCAGTCTCAGTGCAAGAGACTGTATGTTCTCCATCTAATTTACCCCTACAGCAAAGAAGATAAATTAATATGCAATTGACAAATGCAGAAAATGAGGCTCAAGGATGCTGAATAATTTGTCCACAGGTCTTTCAGCAACAAATGACTGAGCCAGAGGTAAAAACACACCTGATTCCAAAGGCTGTCTCCTTCCACAATATCATGTGGCTTCTCCCAGATGAACTCCACATACAGCAATTAAAACATCTTGGGGAGTGTTTGTAACAAACAGAATACAGATTACTAAATACATTTTCAAAAGGGAACTATTAATTGAAATTGAATTTTAGCCAATTCTGGGACTCTCCAAGGAAAATTTATAATGAAATTAACAAAATGTTAGAGCCTTAGAACTATTCAAAAACTTCTTCTACTTTGAAGAATCTAGTTCAAGAAAATGATCTGAAAGAAAGAAGAAGTGATACGTACATGGATGTTCATCCCAGCATTATTTATAATGGCAAATAAAATGGAATTAACATCAGGAGCCAACTATAGAAATGAAATAAAACAAAGTTCATTTAATGTAATATTTTGAAATCACTAAAAAAAAATATTTAAAAATATTATCATTACGTGGAAAATGCACACCAGTCATAACGGAAAGTGGAAAAGTTGAATGCAAAATTATATTGCACAATAAATAGAATTACATTTACAAAATACTTATGCAAAGAAGAAAAAAAAATCCTTCTGGGAGATAGAGCAAAATTTAATAGTGGTTTCCCCTCGGAATTAGGAGCGCAGTAGTGATGTTCTTTCCTTTGTGCTTTTCTGGACTTTCCCCAATTTTTCAAAATTATGAACATGTATTATTTTATCATTGGGGAAAAATTTTAATGGGAACCTCGAATAAACAAATGAAAAGGGATCTGGGTAGACAATGGGCTGGAAATGAAAAAGAAGTATATTCATTCGGTACCAAATACTTAAAGATTCTGCTACACTCCCAGCCGGGGAAGGCCTCACTGAGAAAACGACATTTCAGAAAAGACCTGAAGGAATCAAGGAAGCCATTCATGCAGGTATCTGGGAGAACATTTCAGACAGAGGGAATGTGCAAAGATCCTGAGGCAGTGTGACGTGTTCAAAGAATAACAAGAAAGCAACTGTGGCAGGAGCCAATGGGAAGAGCACAGGTCTCGAGCCAGGTGTGGCCTTGGGATAGTCTAGGACCAGCAAGAAGCCAGTGCGGCTGGAACAGGGGATGGGGAAAGTAGGAGGGGATGGTGTCCAAGAGGTGGTAGAGATCTCATCACGAAGGGCCTTGTTGATGTGAGCCTCTGGCTTTTCCACCGATTACGATAGGGAGCCACAGAAGGCTCTGCACTGGAGTAATGTGACCTGAGTTACAATTTAACAGGATGACCCTGGCTGCTGTGCTGAGAACTGTCTGCGGGGCACTAGGGCAGAGTGATCCTACAATGACTCAGTCCAGAGGTGATGGTGGCCTGAACCAGAACAGGAGCAGCAGGGATGGAGGGGCCAGTGAGCAGACTGCATGAGGAACAAGGAGCAGGGATAGGGCAGAGTTAAAGATGACACCAACATTTTCACCTGAGTATCTGGAACAATGGAGTTTCCATTAAATGTGGGCATTTCCGGGTGAAGATCAAGTGTTCAGTTTTAGACACATGGCTAAGAACCATGTGGACAAGTAGTCTAACTCAATAAGCAAAAACAACCCCAATTAAAACAATGCAATTAAATTTTGGCCTTTGTAATTAGAAAAATTTGAAGTTATTGTAGTTTTCTTTGCTGGCCAGGATATGGTGAGCCAAGTACTAGCGCAGAGTTTCTGAAAAATAATTTGGAAATAAAAATTAAGGCTTAGCCTGTTTTATAATGAGACTGTGGCTGAAAAGGGTAGTCTAGGATGTAAATATCAATTGAAACAAAGCTAGAGAATAATCTAGGGACTGAATAACACAGTGAACCCAGAGGTGGATGAGAATTGTGGTTGATATTACAAATGCAAGAATGTCCTTCTGGGAACTAGAACGGATGTACGTCACTATTGCAGGGTGGTGGGAATGTGGAGAAGCATGGGGAAAATACAATTAATGTGACCTATGGACTAGAGTTAACAGCAATACTATAATATTCGTGCATCAATACCAAAGATGTACAGTGTTAATAATAGAGGAGTACGGAAAAAATAGGTCAAATGTACGCTATGGACATAGTGATAACAGTCTGATGGGATTATCTCATAATCTATAACAAATGTTCCACAATGGTGTGATATGTTGGTGAAGGGGTGTTGTATGGGAATTCTACACATGTGCATGATTGCTTTGTAAGTTCACAACTTCTGTAATAAAAATATATTTTAAAAAGTTAAGGCTTAGCAATGTTCATAAGTTTCACCTTGTTAATTTCCCTTCAAGCAATCTATTTTAAGAAAATAACCAAAAAGTGCAAAATTTTATGTACACAGTCTATATATTCTTATTTCTAAAAATGGGAAACTGGAAAGAGCACAAATTCCAACAACAGGGAGCTACTTAAATATACTATTGTGCACCCATTCAATGGAATATTATGCAGTTATTAAAATTTTTATGAAGAGCTTGAAATATAGTTCTAGAAGAAAATGGCAATACAAAATGTAATAAAGTATGGTTACAATGAAAAAAAAAACAATGCTTACTAAAAAAAGTTTGGCACAGAATTGCATAACAGTCATCTCTGGGCTGTGAGAACATTTTTTCTTATTTCTAATTGCAGCATTATCACCATTTTTATGTATAATTTTATTTAAAAAAATGGTTTCATTTTTAATGCAGATAGTCATTCTCAGCTCACAGGTTGTTCTGACGTCCAAATGAAATACGGTAAAACCCTGTGATAACACCAATTTTGTTACAAGGCTTGGTGACCCCTCCCTTCCTCAAAGGCAGCAAGAGCTTTATCTTCTGGAAGAGGTGGGCAATGGGAGGATTTGGGGAGGAAGCGGAAGCCAAGCAGGGAAATGCTGGCAACTTGAGAAAAAGGGACGGAAGGCTGGTGCCCCAACTCTCCAGTATTTTCCCTGAATCTGACAAGCATCTGGAGTGACACTTAAGCCAGAGTGAAAAAAAAGCCACCAGGGGGTGCCAGTGGAACCTGGAGTTGGGGTAGATTCAGACTGTGCAGCCAGACCCACAGAATTCCCAGCCTGCCAGGGGCACAGGCTCACAGGGAGCTCGCAGTAATGGGACCCTGCGGTGTGCGCGGCTGAGTTCTGGGCCCCCACTTTCCACAGCATGGCAGGCTTGTTTGTTGTTGTTGGTTGGTTTGTAGACTGCGGCAGACATAAAGTTTGCCTACTCTAACGCCTTTCTCTATCCTTCCTGGCTGAAAGAATCACAATTTCCTGTGTGAGCAGACCCAGAAAAACATGGCGGTCGGGCGCGCTCCAGTCAGTGATTGGGCGTAGGGGTGGACACGTGACCTGGCCAGACCAATGAGCTGCGAGGCAAGGTGAGCGGTAGCTTCTGGGAAGAAAAACCCTTCTTTCCCCCCTTTACTCCCTTCCTGCTTTGGACACTGTCACGGTTGGATGTGCCTGGATGTGCCGGAGCTATGACAGCCATATGAGACCTTGAGAGCCTGAGGAGGAAAAAAAACAGTTATCTGAGAATGGTGGAGCGAGGGTCCCCAGTGACGGTGTGACATCCTGGGCCAGGCCTCGTGGTGGTGGATTGAGGTATGTACCCCACTTGAGGCCAGTTCTTAATCCAAGGCTGCATTCCTGTGGGGTGACTCCATTGCAAATAGATACTCTTGAAGATGTCTTTGGTTAAGGTGTGGCCGGGCTCAGTGAGGGTGGGTCTTAATGCAGCCTGCTGGAGACCTTATAAAGAGAAACTGGAAGTCAAGGGAGGACAAAAAGAGAGGACATTCCACGCGAAAGGAGGCAGAAATGCAAACCAAGGAGCCCCAAGGATTGCCGGCAGCGAGCACCAGAACTCCACAGTCTTTGGGGAGAAAGCAAGCCTTGCTAATGTTTTGATTTTGGACTTGTAGCCTCAAACCTGTGAGTCAATAAATTCTCATTGTTGAGGCCAACCTGTTGTGTGGTATTTGTGATAGCACCTACAGCAAACTAAGACACTGGGCCACTTCTTTCTGGACTTCTTTTTCATTATACAAGAAATGCCTTTACATTTCAAGTTGCTATTTGTGGGGTTTTCTACTACTTGAAGCCAAAAGCATCTTGTGGATACAAGTCCCTAGCATGAAGTTTGCCCCAAAGTCGGTTTGAAATTGGCCCTCCAAGGCCTTAGACATCCTGACTTTGGAAGTGGCTCCCCAGGTCCCCAGGATTCTGAAGGGAAACCCGATTTCTTTCCTTCCCACAACCTCCTTGTTCAAGATGGCATGAAACTCAAGGTGCTATATAAAGATGCCAGGTCTCTTAGACAAGGAAGCAGGTAAGAGGTATTTCAAGCATCTAACCTTGGGCTAAGTAGGAGAAGAGGTTTTGGAAGAGGAATGGAAAAGGATACCCCCAGGAAAGCTAAGAAGCAGTGTTGACCAGAGAGAGGTTTTACCTTCAGTGTTTTCTGTCACCAATGGAGAAAAGCTACCTGGAAATATCTTGAGGAGGATTCTGAAGCTGACCAGGGTTCAGTGGGTGTGGCACCATATTTAATTAGTGGCATCTGCCCTCAGAGCTGCCTGGAGAAACAGTGGCACCCAGCAAGGACATCTCAGTGCCTGGGATGAGATGGGGGCTAAGGAAGAGGAGATGAACTGAAAATGGAAGTACTTTTATGCACCAAAGGGATGGACATGATGTTCTGGCTGCCATCCTGCTTTGTTAAACTGGCATGGGGCAGACTGGACTAAATGCAACAAACATTCCAAGGCTCGTTTGTTCATTCAGCCAATATTGCCTGAGCATTGCTGTGTGCCACACACTCTCCTAGTGGCTGAGTGTTCAGAGAGCAACACAGCAGACCAGGTCCCTGCTCCCATAGTGCTGAGAGTCCAGTGATGTAGCTCAGAAATTCTGGAGTCCTCTGGCGTGACTCAGGGTACTGTCTCATAGATGTTGAGACCTTAACCAAGGAAATGGCTATTTCTCTCTTCTTGCCTTCCTTCCCCCATGACCTAACAATATGAAGACAGAAAAATCACTGCCAAGTATGATTTTACAGTGGAAGAGGGATGATTTCCCTTCTGACCCAAGTTTAGTTACTAAAAAAGATCCCCAAACCCTGTGATATCAATATCTCCTCCCACTGTGGTGGCTACTGTAACCATAGCAGTGATTTATACCACAGAGTTTATCATCATGACCATTTTGCAACCTGTAATTACCGTGTTCGCAGTTCGCCAGCTTAAAATTCAACAGCATTTTCCACAGCATTAGCTAATAAGATGCAAAATGCAGATTATGTCAATATAGATCATCAGCCTTGTAGATATGCAGTATTTACTAGTCAATGGAAAAAGCAAAATAGAGAAAAATGCTGCTCAGGAATACAGAGTCACAAATTTCAAATCAGAAGATATTAAAATGTCCCCTATGTCTTTGGCCCAGTAATTCCACCCCAGGGAATTACTATTGTCATAAATCAATCTTGAATGTAGAGAAAAAATTATAGACAAAATGATCAATTTGGCATTATTTATTAAAAATAGAAATATGAATAAGCTAATTGCCCCCAAGGGAAACAAGTTAAAAAGATTGCAGTGCATCTCTATGATGGGATATCATGCAATTGTTAAAATTCAGCATTTGTCCATTATGGTTGTAAGCTGGATTATTGATCCCAATTCTTCATTCCTCATAGTTGTATTATACAGCCACATCCTTGTTATTGTCTCATGATTAGCAGAGTGTACTTCCCCGCCTCTTGACTTTGGGTTTTCCTGGTCATGTGACTTTCTTTAGCCAATAGGATGATGATAAGCAGAAGCATGAGATGTGCTTGTACAGTTGGATTTGTCCTCTTGCACTTCTGCCATTGCCATGAGAAGAATTTACCCCATGTTCCTTCTGCATCTCTAGTCTGGTCTGCAGACTCAGATATATGAGCAAGAAATAAAAACTTATTGTTATATGTCACTGAATGTTGGGTTGGTATATTATGCAGCAAAAACTGACTGATAGAATTATGCAAACTTGTAGCAACATAAAGCCCTGCACGGTACAAGGTAGACACAAAATAATAGATGTTTATTGAAAGAATAAGAAAATGCTTATGTGACATTAAGTGAATAATGGGATAATAATTGCATTTGCAGTATTATTACAACTATGTAATTGGAAAAAGAAAACTAATATAGATGAGTTTTTCAACTTTTTAAATTTTTTAATTGTCCTATAATTAGCATGTAGTAAATGAAAAATGAACTAAAGTAATGCCCCAGAAATGAATTGGGTTAATGCTCTTGATGTTTCATGATAAACCAATTTTAAAAGGAGGAGAAAATAAAATTGGAAGGTGGACACAGGGTTAATAGCCTACTTATATATATTTTTGAAAATTCAAATCAACAGAAAAATGGGAAAGCATATAAAGGCAATTCTCACAGAGGACATGTATATGGTGAATAAACACATGAAAATAATGTTCATTCTTCTCAAGAGTCAATGCCATGGACATTAATGAAATCCTCAAGTTCCATTTCATATCTATTAAATTAAAAATCATCAACAATGCTAACACATTTTTGGGGAGAAGTTATGGTAGAATTACTACATTTATGCTATGCTGGTAGCATTGATACTTATGTCAAATCTTTTGTGGGTTGCCAATGTCTATTGAGTTAGAGATATTCACACCCTTTATTCCAATAAGTGCATTGTTGGGAATTTATATGAAAGAAATAACAGGACAAAAATGTATACATATGAATATATGGAATATACATACTGCAGTGTTACTTATAATAGCAAGGGAAATAACCAAAATACCCTAAAGTTAGGAGATATTTTAATAAAATATGGTATGGTACCATGATGAAATATTATGCATCTGTTGACAGTAATAATTATAAAGACTAGAAATGTGAGGAAAGTTTCATGAAATAATTAAATTTCAAAAGAACATCAGCTGGCATATATACTACATTAACATATTATGGGCAAATAATGGCAAATGCACACATACACACATACACAAAGAGTTGGCATTAAGGAACAGAAGTATGATTAATGCTCTTCTGTGACCCCAGTTTCTCTCTAATCTTAAAGTGTGTTTTTAAATACTTTCATTGAGATATATTCACATACCCTCCAATCCAATACAAACTATGGACTGTTGTTAACAGTAATATTTTAATATTCTTTCATCAAGTAAAACAAAAGTTCCACACCAATGCAAAGTGTCAACAATAGGGGGGTATATGGAGATGTTATAGTCAGGCCTGATGCCTGGGAGGAAAGCTCTGGATCCCACTTCTCATCTTTACCACAGAGCTCTGAGTGGCTCAGTCATGGACAGAATCTGCTATTGGCAACAACATCAATCTTCTCTTTCTAGAAAGAGTTGATCAACTCACTTTCCTATCATCACCAACTCAGCCTGATGCTCATAACACACCTCTGAGGAATCAGAGATGTAAAGATATGAGTTGACTTGTCTAAGGACCCTCAACTAATAGATAGTAGAGCCACTCGGGGGCAGCTACAGTGTTATTCCCCCAATAGCAAAATCTAGCTGTTTGCACTGCTTCATTATTGTTATTTGTCAGAGACATGTATGTCAACCCTATCATTGACTCTACAAGCTTTATGAACTTGATCAAAGTGTCTTGACATCTTTTAAGTTTCAACTTACTCCACTGTAAAATAATAATAATCAAACCTACTGTATTAGTCAGCCAAAGGAGTGCTGATGAAAATATCAGAAATTGGTTGGTTTTCATAAAGGGTATTTATTTGGGGTAGAAGCCCACAGTTACTAGGCCATAAAGCATAAATTACTTCCTTCACCAAAGTCTGTTGCCACATGTTGGAGCAAGATAGCTGCCGACATTTGCCAGGGTTTGGGCTTCTTGTGTTCCTCTCCTCCCAGGGCTCCATTTCTCAACGGGCTCAGCTCCTCTGGTTCCTCCACAAGGTCAGCTGTAGACTATGAAGCTCTCTAGGCTTTGCCTCGCTACACAAGGCCAGCTGTAGATTATCAGGTGAACAGCTCATCTCTTTTCCTGGTGCCTTCTCTACTTCCTCACGACCAAGGTCCTTTGTGTGCTTACTCCCCTGGGCTCCAGCATTAACACTCAGCATCAGAACTCCAATATCAAAACTCCAACTTGAAAACTCCAACTTTATCCTTTGCCATGTCTTTTATCTTTGAGACCCCACCCACCAGGGGGGGACGCTCAACGCCCTACTGATGTGGCCCAATAAAAGCCCCAGTCATAACTTAATCATGTCCTGATGAACAGACCAGTTTACAAGCATAATCCAATATCTATTTTTGGAATTCATAACTATATCAAACTTCCAAACTGCTACACCTTCTATATAAAATTGATATGAAGTTTAAATGTAACAATCCATGAAAAAGTCCTGGCAGTGTGCCTGGCACATGTGAGCCTTCAAGTAGTAATAGTCATGATTTCATCTTGGGTACACATTGTCCTTTCCAATCCTCCAAACCTTTTCAAAGACATTATCTCATCTGATTAGTAATGAAATAAATATTTATTGAGAGCATATTTCATGTGAAGTTCATCTAGAGGTTGGAGTGAAACATTAATTGGACAAAATTGAAAAGTTCACAGTCTAATAGGAAAGGTAAAGACATAAATAAGATTGTACCATAAAGTTTGTAGGTGCTGTGAAAGCAAGCTAATCACAGTGAACAGTCAGGGCAAAAGGAAGGACTGTCATTTCTACCTGGAGGATGAGGAAAGTTTTCATAGACAGTTGAGCTGGGTCTAAAAAAGGAAACAGGATATATCAGCCAAATGAACAAGGGGCAACCCAACGAAGTAGCAAATATTATGCACATTTTACAGATGAGGAACCTGAAATGTGGACAGATCAAGTAATTTGCACAAGGACTTTGAGTCAAGACTCAAACTCAGTCATTAGAAAAAAAGAGTTCACCCTCTAAATAAACTTCAGTGTTTCAGAAGGAGAAGAGAGAAAGGGACAGAAGGAATATTCAAAGAAATACTGGCAGAAAACTACCCATATTTAATTAAAGACCAGAATGTGCACATTCAGTAAGCCAAACAAAACTAAAACAGAATGAACTCAAAGAGAACCATGCCCAAATAAACTGAGTAGTTGAGCTGTTGAATGCCAAGGACAAGGAGAGAGTTCTGAAAGCTACAATAGAAAAGCAATGAGTTGTGTACAAGGGAGTCCTAATAAGATTAAGTGCTGATTTCTTATCAGAAACCATGGAGCCAAGAAGGCAGTGAGACCAAATATATAAAGTGTAGAAAGGATTTTATAGCCAGTGAGATTTCCTTTCAAAAACAAGGAAGAGACATTTTGGAGCCGTGGGCGGGGCGAAAAAGTTTTATTTTCTGGGGATCTGGCTGCCTGGCGCCCCTTGGACCTTGTGTGAACAGAGCAAATGAGCTAATCAGCACCCGGTGAACTGGAGGGGGGATTTTGTTCGGGGAACAGAGCTGATTTCCCTAGCCACCCAGGGATAAGACCCGGGCTGCTGCGGAGCCAGGAGGAAGGGACACTTCCCAAAAAAGGGAGGGTTTGCTTGGAAGACAGGGAAGGGTATTTTATATTTTTAGACATTGATCTGGCTGCCTGCACCGCCCCATAGCTTTGAGGAGCAGATAAGCCGACCTGAAGCAGCATCAGGCTGAGAGCAGACGCGAATCTGCACTCAAACTGATTTACTGAGCAGCCCGGTGACGCTGGACCTCGGCGCCAGAAGGGACAGAATCCGCCATCTTTAGCACTCCTCACTGACTAACATCAGAGCTTCAGCTAACCTGGGGAGTCCAGAAAGTGGGACGTGCTTGATTGATTTTCACGGGCCCAGCTAGGGTCCCTTCTGTAAGGGGGTTGGTCTAGAGGAGGAATTATTTTGGGTACTGCATTTGGCTAAAAAAAAAAAAAAAAGTGAGGTCACCTCAACAAATGAAAAATAAATTCTTTTTAATTTGTTTAATAGCTAAAAGCTGCTTCAGGACCTGCATATAGAACCCTGTGGGGAAATTCATTGATAAACACAAGTAGGCAGGAAGGATCCACGTGGACCCTAGGGGAATCATTGACCCCCCTTAGCTCTGTTTGACTGCTTGCCTGTGTGGATCTTTGGTTTCTCTCTGTTACTTTCTGGTCTATTGCTATTATTCCCGTTTTCCTCCACCCTTCCTTTTTCCTTCTATTTTTTTTTTTTTTTTAAATAGGTGCTGCCAGCTTGTCGCTTCTTTGCTGGGCTTCTTATTCAGTAATTTCCCACTCACTGTATATATTGATTCTGTATTACAAACTACCGCTTATCCTTCCTGCATCTTTCTGCCTTCTGTTTTCTGTTGTGGCTCTTAGAGACAACATTTTTTCATAGGCCCACAACTTAAGGGTGTCAATTTCTATCCCATCTATTTTGTTTTCTTCTTCTTCTTTTTTCTTTTTTTTTTTTTATTAGTATTAACTTTTTCCTTTCAGACCTTTCTCTACTATTTCTCTCCCTCCTCATAATTCTAGCCTTCTAAATCATTATATATATATATATATATTCCTCCATTTGTTTTCCCAGTCCATTGTAGGAACTCCATATTTTTTCCTAGTACTCTACACTGTCTACACAAGTTAAATATTCATCTCATTAAGTCTCATTTTGCCCCTCTTCTAACTTTTATCAATATTTCTATTATCCTTCTGCCTTCCTTACATCTTTTGATTCCTCTGGCCCTAACCTTTTGCCTTCAAGGGAACATAGAAAGAAGCAAGGAAATAAAATAAGAAGAAAAACTGCCAAAGAGAAAACTTAACTCACACGCAGAACCAACAGCTAAATAAAATTCTAGAGCATAGAGAAAAGCTAATCAACTGAACAAACCTATCAAGATAATATGATGACCAGAGGGCAACAGAAAAATACAAATGACTCTGAGAAACTGGAAAACATGGACCAGTCCAGTGCACAAAATAAAAACCAGGAAGCAATGCAGTACATCGAACAACTAATCAAAGCTATCCAAACAAATATCATGGACCAACTTAAAGAACTGAAGGAAGAGATTAAGGATATAAAGAAGACACTGGGAGAACATACTGAAGAAATAGCTAACACACCTAAAAAGGTAATGGATATGATGGCGAACAAAGACACAAGTCAAGAAATGAAAAAGACGCTGGACTCACATGGCAGCAGAATTGAACAGGCAGAGGAAAGAATTAGTGATATGGAAGACAATACAGTTGAAATCAAAGAGATTGTAGAAAAGATAGACAAAAAGATAGAAAAAATCCAGTATGGTCTCAGGGAATTAACCGATAATGCAAGACACACAAACATACGCATTATGGGCATCCCAGAAGGAGAAGAGAAGGGAAAGGGAACAGAAGGAGTGTTGAAGGAAGTTATGGCTGAAAACTTCCCAACTCTATTGAGAGAGATGGATGTGCAGATCCAGGAAGCACAGTGCACCCCAAATAGTATAAATCCCAACAGGCCAACTCCAAAACATATACTTGTCAAATTGTCCAATGCTCAAGACAAAGAGAAAATACTCAAGGCAGCAAGAGAAAAGAGAACCATCACATACAAGGGAAGCACAATAAGATTAAGTGCTGATTTCTCAGCTGAAACCATGGAGGCAAGAAGACAGTGGTATGACATAGTCAAAACACTAAAAGAAAAAAACTTCCAGCCACGAATT
>JAKSZT010052319.1:22393235-22423958 GCA_026826555.1 Tolypeutes matacus | reverse complement strand
CGGGGATGAGCCTCCCTGGCAAAGAGGGATTAATACCAAGTGCCAACTGGCAACACAACTGGAAAAAAACCTTGAATAAAAGGGGGAAATGGTAAAGACAAATGAGTTCAAGTGGCTAAGAGACTTCAAAGAGAGTCGGGAGGTCATCCCAGAGGTAACTCTTACACACACCTCAGTAGGAGCTCATAGAACATCTAAGTGCCTATCACCCCACTCATTGGGGTTCTTGAGAGCTCCGGAGACACCCTTGTCTTATATAAGGGGGGGATAGCCCCAGAGACTGATGCCTTATCAGTGGGTTCTATTTTGGAATCTGTGCTCCTGAGAGTGACAGAATTAGACTCAAATAAGTCCTCCCTGCACATGGTGCACCAGTCCCTTCTATTCAAACCTATATGTGATGCTGGAGTTTTTAGGTATACTTCCAGAGACTGGAGCCTCCCGCCTACCTATGTGCCAGGTGTGCATGAAATCTAGGTGGTGCTGCAACTCCTACCCTACAGCTCAATGGACTCATCCAAGTCACCTGGTGAGGAGACAACGATGAGCAATGGCCATCCCCGGGAATGGAGAGGGCCTGCATCTGCAGGCAGGATCATCCCACCCACCATATCCATGGGATATAAGCCCTCTCTCATTTGGAGTTGGAGTGGACATTACCATCCCAGTCCCCTCAGGATTGGGGGAAGAACTATGGGCTAGAGTGGACTTGATGGTATTCTCTTGTTCACATATGGTGATTCTAGCAATGCAAGAAATTATAACAATGAGGTAGAGCCAGTGGCCACTTGACACTTTTGGGGTAGGGAGGGGATGAGCAGTTGAAATGCAGGGGCTTCTTTGGGAGTTGGAGGTTATCCTGAGTACTGTTGTGGCAACGGATGTAGGCCATTTTAAATCAGCACACACCACTCAGAACTGAGTGGGAGAGAGTGTGGTCTACAGTGTGAACTGTGGTCTATGGTTGGTGGCAAGGCTCCAGGATGTGTAAGTTCATTGAGGGTGGTGGGCCACACTGTGGGAGATGTTTGTGTGGGATGTGGTGGGGGGTGTGGGAGGTGGCCAACATGGGAATCCCAGTGGGTTCCGTGTAATATTTTGGGTAATCTAAGCACCTCTTAAAATATATTTATATATATATATAAATAACATTTTTGTAAGCAAATACACATATATGCATATATATTTATATATTATTTTGCAAATGTTTGTATGTATTGTGAGAATTTTGATTTTTACCCATAATAAAAAAAAAAAAAAAACAAGGGAGAGATTAAGAAAGTTTCAGGTAAACAAAAGCTGCGGGAGTTCGTCACAACTAGACTTGCCCTACAAGTAATGCTCAAGGGAGTTCTTCAGAGTAAAAGGAAAGGATACTAGACAGTGGAAGAAAGCAGCATGAAGAAATAAAAACCTCCAGGAAAAGTAACCATCTGGATAATTACAAATGTCAGCACCACTGCATTGTATTTTTTGGTATGTAACTTCACATTTTACTCCTACAAGTTCTAAAATGCAGAGGCATAAAAAGTCATGAAAAATCTATAGTTTTAGACAACAACAGATAAAAAAATATAATTTGTAACAAGTACAACTAAAAGGTGAGAAGGAGGGATATAGGAACAGTATATGTGTATGCTATTGAAGTTAAATTGGTTTCAAATCAAACATGTTATAGATATAGGATGTCAAATTTCAGCTTCGTCAACAAAAGAGTCGATTCAAGAAGAAGACATAATTATAAACATATTTAATCGCAAAGTTGCAAAATATATGAAGCAAATATTGAGAGATTTGAAGCGAGAAAGATGGTTCTGGATTAAAAGTAGGAGACTTCAATATGCCACTTTCAATAATGGATAGAACATCTAGACAGAAGGTCAATAAAGAAATAGAAGGCTTAAACGATACTCGAAATTAACTAGACCTAACAGGCACATATAGAACACTTCACCCAGCAGGAGCAAAATACACATCCTTCTTTTGTGCATATGGATCACTCTTCAGGATAAACCATGTTAGGTAACAAAACAAATCTCAATACATTCAAAAATATTGAAGTCATACAATGTATCTTATCCAAACACAGTAGAATTAAGTTAGAAATCAATAACAAAGTGAGAACTAGAAAATTCACAAATATGTAGAAATTAAACAATGCCCTCTTAAACCACCAATGGGTTAAAGAAGAAATCATAAAGGAAATTAGGGAATATTTTGAGGGGAATGAAAATGAAAACACAAAATACTACAACTTATGGGATACAGCAAAGGTAGTGCTGAGAGGGAAATTTATAGCTCTAAAAGTACATTAAAAAAGAAGAAAGATCTCAAATCAGAGACCTAACCTCACAACTGAGGATTTAGAAAAAGATCAACATTTTAAACCCAAGGAATCAGAAGGAAAGAAATAACAAAGATTGGGACAGAGATAAACAAAGTACAGAAGAAAAAAATAGAATCAACAAAACCAAAAGGTTGGCTCTTTGTAAAGATCAATAAAGTAAAAAACTTTTAGCTACATTGACCAAAAAATAAATAAATAAATAAGAGAAAAGACACTACTGAAATCAGAAACAAAAGGGGGGATATTACCATTGATCCCACAGAAATAAAAAGGATTATAAGAGGATAGTATGAACAACTATATGCCAACAAATTAGATAACTTAGATGAAATGGACAAATTCATGAAAACATACAAACTACCTACACTGACTCAGAAAACATAGACAATCTCAACAAACCAGCAACTAGTAAAGAGATTTGAGTAAGTAATCAGAAACTCCCAAAAAGGAAAAGCCAGGACAGACGACTTCACAGGGGAATATTACTAAACATTACAAAAAGAATTAACACCAATTCTCCTCAAACTGTTCCAAAAAATTGAAGAGGAGGGAGTAAACCTTAACTAATTCTATGAGGCCAACACCACCCTAATACCAAAGCCAGATAAAGATACCACAAGAGAAGAAAATTATAAAGCAAAATCCCTTCTAAATACAGATTCAAATATCCTCGAAAGAAAATACTAACAATCAGAATCCAACAGCACATTAAAAGAGTTACATGCCATGATCAAGTGGCATTTATCCCAGGAATGCAAGGGTGGTTCAACATTTTTTAAAAAATCAATTAATGTAATATAACACATTAACAGAGTGAAGGATAAAAAACACATGATTATCTCATCTCAATTGGCTCAGACAAGGCAACTGACAAAACCCAGCACCACTTCTTTTTTGTGTGTGTGGTACATTTATTACATTTGATGAACAAATATTGAAGCATTGCTGCTAACCATGGTCTATAGTTTACATTATGGTTTATACTTTGCACCATACAATTTTGCAGGTTTTGACAAAATCTATAATGGCCTGTATCCACCATTGCAATATCATGCAGAACAATTCCATTGTCCCAAAATACCCTATGTTATACCTATTCTTCCCTCTCCCTCTCCTCAGAACCTCTGGTGATCACTGTCTTTATATCAATGTTACTAGTTCTTCTATTACTAGAATAATAATGTCTACTTTAGTTCATAGTTGCATTCCTCCCTTATGTTTGTTTGTTCATTCCTCAATCTTGAGGATTTGGGGATGGTGATGCCCACTCTGCTTCTGATTAAGTGGGGGCTTAGATCCCATGGGGCAGATGGATGGAACTGTCTTGCTTACAGTTGTAGACACTCTCTGTTTTTTGGGATGGGCGTTGTCCATCATGATCATTTTGTTAGCTGTCCTGGGTGGGTCCGATTAACTGGAGAGTAGGTGTTGGTTGCAACTCTGCTGAGATTCAGGGCTCAACTAGCATATGAACAGATTGAAAAGTTAAGTCTCTGGGACATAGTGCTAATTATAGGTTCAAATAAAACCACTTAGAAAACTAGGAATAGAAAGAAACTTCCTCAACATAATAAAGGGCATATATGAAAAACCCAATGTGAACATCACACTTAATGGTAAAAGACTGAAAGCTTTCCCTTTATAATCAGGAACAAAACAAGGATGCCCACTGTCACCACTGTTATTCCGTATTGTACTGGAAGTTCTAGCCAGAGCAATTAAGGAAGGAAAAGAAATAAATGTCATACAATTTGGAGAGGAAGAAGTAAAACTTTCCTGATTTGCAGATGACACGATCCTATACACATGATATATCCACAAAAAGGTACTAGAACTAATTAACAAATTCAGCGAAGTGGCAGGGTACAAGATCAACAAGCATAAATCAGTAGTGTTTCTATATACTAGTAATGAACAATCTGAAGAGGAAATTAAGAAAAAATTCCATTTACAATAGCAATTAAAAGAATGAAATGACTAGGAATAAATCTAACCAAGGATGTAAAGGACTTGTACACAGAAAACTACAAAAAAATTGTTAATAGAAATCAAAGAAGATCTAAATAAATGGAAAGACATTCTTTGTTCCTGGATTGGAAGACTAAGTATTGTTAAGATATCGGTTCTACCCAAAATGAAATAAAGATTCAACCAATAGCAATCAAAATTCCAACAACCTTATTTGCAGAAATGGAAAAGTCAATCATCAAATTTATATGGAAGGGTAAGGGGCCCTGAATAGACAGTCATTTGAAAGAGATGAATAAAGTTGGAGAACCCACATTTCCTGATCTTAAAACTTATTATACCACACAGAGGGGCTCCTGAGAGCTCTGGAGACACCCAGGTCCTATATAAGTGGGGATAGACCCAGAGACTGATGCCTTATCAGTGGGCTCTATTTTGGAATCTGTGCTCCTGAGAGTGACAGAATTGGACTCAAATAAGTCCTCCCTGCACATGGCTCATCAGTCCCTTCTATTCAAACCTATATGTGATGCTGAAGTTTTTAGGTATACTTCCAGAGACTGGAGCCTCTGGCCTACCTATATGCCAGGTGTGCATGGAATCTTGGTGGAGCTGCAACTCCTACCCTACAGCTCAATGGACTCATTCAAGTCACCTGGCGAGGAGACAACAATGGGCAAAGGCCATCCCAGGGAATGGAGAGAGCCTGCGTCTGCGGGCAGGATCATCCCACCCACCATGTCCATGGGATATGGGCCCTCTCTCACTTGGAGGTGGAGTGGACAACACCATCCCAGTCCGTTCAGGATTGGGGGAAGAACTATGGACTAGAGTGGACTTGATGGTATTCTGTTGTTCACATATGGTGATTCTAGCAATGGAAGAAATTATAACAGTGAGGTGGAGCCAGTGGCCACTTGACACTTTTGGGGCAGGGAGGGGACAAGCAGTTGAAATACAGGGGCTTTTTCGAGATTTGGAGGTTGTCCTGAGTGCCGTTGTGGCAACGGATGTAGGCCATTTTAAATCAGCACACACCACTCAGAACTGTGTGGGGGAGAGTGTGGTCTACGGTGTGAACTGTGGTCTATGGTTGGTGGCAAGGCCCCAGGATGTGTAAGTCCACTGAGGGTGGTGGGCCACACTTGTGGGAGATGTTTGTGTGGGACGTGGTAGGAGGTGTGGGAGGTGGGCAACATGGGAATCCCGGTGGGTTCTGTGTAATATTTTGGGTAATCTAAGCACCTCTTAAAATATATTTATATATATATATAAATAACATTTTTGTAAGCAAATGCACATATATGCATATATATTTATATATCATTTTGCAAATGTTGGTATATATTGTGAAAATTTTGATTTTTACCCACAATAAAAATAAATAAATAAATAAATAGATAGATAGATAAATAAATAAAGCCACAGTAAGCAAGGAAAAAAAAAAAACTTATTACAAAGTCACAATAATTAAAATAGCATGGTACTGGACAAGGACAAACATGAAGACTAATGGAATCTAAAAGAAAGTTCAGAACTAAACCCTCAAATCTATGCCCATCTGATTTTTGATAAGGGTGCCAAGTCCACTCAATTGAGGAGAGACAGTCTTCTCAAAACCTGATGCCGCATCATGGCGTTTGTGACCAGCAGAGCTATTCTATGGGTATGACCATGGTTGAAAGGGAAAGCCTAAGGACATGTATATTACTAGAAGGAAAGCTAAAAAATGTTAACATGGGACTGTATAACATAGGGAAACCTCATGTAAAATACGAATGAGTGATGTTGCATATATAAGTCTGTTTTTACAAAATATATATACAAATAAACTAGAGAGAAGGAAACAGAATAGCACCTATGTATGGCAGGGGAAGCATAAAAAAACGCAAAAAGAAAAATCGTATTTGAATAAAACTCAATAAAATAATTTTATTTTAAAAAGTGATGCTGGGAAAACTGGATGTCCATATGTAAATGAATGAAGGTAGACCCCCTCATATACATATATAAAAATCAATTCAAAATGGATCAAAGACCTAAACATAAGAACCAGGACTATAAAACTCCTTGAAGAAAATATAGAGAAACACCTTCATGACCTTGTGTTAGGCAATGGTTTCTTAGAATTTATACTAAAAGCACAAGCAACAAAAAAAAAAAAAGGAAGAAAGAAAGAAAAATGGGACGTCATTAAAATTAAAAACCTTTGTTTATCAAAATATTTTATCATGAAAGTAAAAAGACAACCTACAGAATGGGAGAAAATATTTGAAAATTACATATCCAATAATGGTTCAATACCCAGAATATATTTTTAAATCCTACAACTCAACAATAAAAAGACAGACAACCCAATTAAAAAATAAGCAAGAGACTTGAGCAGACATTTCTCCAAAAAAGATATACAAATGGCCAAAAAGCACATGAAAACATGTTTAACATCATTAACCTTTAGGGAACTGCAAATCAAAACCACAATGAATTACCATTTCACCCTGAATAGAATGGCTACTATTTTTTTTTTTTGAAAATTACAAGTGTTGGAGAAGATGTGGAGAAAGAAACCCTTGCACATTGTTGATGAGAATGTAAAAGAGTGCAGCTGCTGTGGAAGACAGTTTGGCCATTCTTCAGAAAGTTAAGTATAGAATTGCCAAATGACCCAACAATCCCACTTCTAAGCATATAACCAAAAGAGCTTAAAGTAGGGACTCGAACAGATATTTGCACACTGGTGTTCATAGCTGCATTATTCCCAATTGTCAATAGATGGAAGCAACTCAAGTATGTCCATCAATTAACGAATGGATAAACAAAATGTGTTATATACATACAATGGAATATTTTCATCTGTAAAAGGAATGAAGTCTTGATTCACGTGACAACATGGATGAACCCTGAAGACCTCATCTTGAGTGAAATAAGCTATACACGAAAGGATAAATATTATATGATCTCACTGTTATAAAATAATTAGAATAAGCAAATTCATTGAGTCAGAAACTAGAATATAGGTTACCGGGGGTCAAGGTTAAGATAGGGAATGGGGAGTTAATGCTTAAATTGAACAGAGTTCCCATCTGGGGTGAAGGAAATGTTTTGGTAATAGATGGTGATGATAGGCACAATATTGTGAGTATAATTAACAACAATGAATTATATATTTGAATATGTCTAATTGGGGAAATTTTAGGTTGTATATATGTTACTAGAATAAAAATTAACAAAACAAAACAAGAAACCCTAATGTACATCATGGACAATAGTTAACAGTACAATTATAATTATATTCTTTCATCAATTGTAACAAATATATCCCATTAATGCAAGGTGGTAATAATAAGGAGGAGGGATATGGGTACTCTTTATTTTCTGCATGATTTTTTCTGTAAACCTACAACTTCTCTAATTAAAAAATGATTAGTGCCAAGTGCCAGGACCAAAGGCCGCACTGTAAAATGAAAACCAATACTAAAGAAAACCTATCTTAATAAAGCCTAAAGCTAAGATTCTAAAGATCAAAATGAATTGCCAGTAATATATTTTCCTACTGGAATGAAATACAACACCCTTCAGAGGAGGAGAATAAACAAATGGAAATTCTAGAACTGAAAAAATACAGTATCTCACATAAAATACCCTTTGAATAAAATAGTGTAGTATACACAAATACATTCGAAAATAATAATGCTAGCTCATATTTATTGTGTCAGATCCATGTTAGTGCTTTACATATAATAGTCTCTAAAATATTACACAATGAGTAACATACAATAAAAAACTACCAGACACAGGAGAATATTTCCCAGGGTCAAGAAAGAAGTGTCCTTAGGAATATATCGACACATGATTAAGATATAGAAATTAGCAGACTTGTTAAGAGTTTGTAGGAAAAAGAAATATAGTGGACAATGGGATGAGGATTTTCAGGGGAGATACGGAAACTCTGATAAAGAACCCAGTGGAAATCCCAGAATTGAAAAATGCAGTATCTTATTTTTAAAAATTAATTTATTAGAAAAAAAGGAATATATAAGGCAGAATAGAGGGTCTGTGAACGTGAACACAGATCAATAGAAAAGTCTCCAAACTGAAATGCATTGAGGGAATATATTTTAGCATCAAAAAAATGAACAAAGCCTCAAATGATCTGTGTAATAATGAGCTGTGTGGTATGACATACATTCAATTGGAGTGTTAGAGGGAGAAGATATAGAGGAAGAGAAAGAGTATCTGGCAGAAAATAAATCAAAAGAATATTGGGACCCATGGCAACCACCAAGCTTCACTCCTTGAAGAACAAAATTCAGTTACTTGCAACAACATTGAGGGCTTGACACACTGGCCTGTCCTCCCCTATTGGGCACCATCCATGTTCTCGAGAGACTCCCGTCCCTCTATGTGAGATCCTAGCAGGACTCCCCAGGATGGGAGTTCAACACCTTTCTGCTCATTATGTGGGTCTCCACCCACTGATATAACACACTATGACAAGATGATCACTTGCAAACTCTTTAGAAGCCTGCCCCAAGTGTGCCCTGTCCTGCATGCCCCCCACATCCAACACCCTAAACCAGTGGCCCTCCCCTGCCATATTTGCCAAAAGAAAATTCCCAACATTGACGTTCCAACCACATACCCGCAAATCCCCAGAGTTCACCTGCTCCCTCCCCCAACCCTCACGCCAGTTCCATGGATAGTCCAACCCACCTTTCCCACCCTACCCCCTTCACAAACCAGCACCGCCCAGCCCAATAGCATCACTGCACCACTGCCATGCCCATCCACTGCCCAACTACACCCTTCACCTTATCACAGATTTTGCCCATATGGGCATTGGCTCCTGAGGGGAGAAGGAGGGAGGACTAGAATAGATGGAAAGTAGCACATTTGGGGGGCAATGGAAGTGTTCTACATGATCTTACAATGATGGATACAGGCCATGTTAAATTTCATCAAGTTTTATAAAAGTGTATGATCGAAAATGTAAACCATAATGTAAATCATTGACCATGGTTAGTAGCAATGTTTCGATATTTGTACATCAACTGTAACAAATGTACCATCCACATGTAAAATGTTATTAATAGGGAAAAGGGGAAAAGGGGGAGGATGTTGGGTATATGGGAATCCCCTATATTCTGTACGTCACTTTTTTGTAACCTAAAGCTTCTTTGAAGACAAAATGAAAAAAATAAGATATTGGAGGAATAAACAGAAGAAAATGTCACTGTACATACAAAACAACAGATCTTACAGTGATGAAAGACATAATGTAAAAATTTTTATTTAATTTTATAATTTTAATTTTTTATTATTCCAAATTTTTTAAAAAATTTATATTGTATTTGTTATTTTTAAAACTATAATTATTTCATTTTCTTATTAATTGTATTTGGTTATTTTGTTGGCTTCATTTTTTAAGAAGTTTTGGATCACAGAAGGGTTACAACTGTAGCAGTGGAGGATCATTGGTGCGGGGTGTCAGTGGTGGGGGATGCATGGGAGGACGTTCACCGGGGCATACCTATAAGGCATATAAATGTGTTCAAGTGTTCATGGGGCATTGTCACAGTGGATGGAGATTCACACAATAACCAAAAGAATATCAAATTCCCATCATGGGGCACTCTGCCACATCCTCTAATGGAACAGCAAGAATCCCTCGAGTACAGGGGGAGTGACTAGTAAAGTAGGATGGTCCACTGATGGGCCCTTGATATTGATGACTGTACTTATGAACCTTTACTTTTGAAATTGAAACTTAGCCTAGTATTATAGCATTCCTAAGAGTTGCCTCTGAGAGCCTCCTTGTTCCTCAAATGTGGCCTCTCTCTAAGCCAAACTCAGCATATAAACGCATTACCTTCCCTCCAGCATGGGACATGACTCCCAGGGATGAGTCTCCCTGGCACCCAAGGGATTACTACCAAGCACCAACTAGAAATGCAACTGGAAAAAGACCTCGAATAAAAGGGGGGAAAGGTAAAGACAAATGAGTTTATATGGCTAAGAGACTTCAAAGTGAGTCAGGTGGTCATTCCAGAGGTTAAGTTTATGCACGTTTCAGCAGGACCTCATTCATTGCCTGTAGCAGTTTGGCATTATTTATGAATTCCAAAAATAGATATTGGATTATGTTTGTGAACTGGTCTTTTCCTCTGGGCATATTAGAATATATTGGATTCAGAGGTTTACTTGATTAAATAATGATTAAGGCTTTGATTGGGCCACGTCAGTATGACATTGAGTTCCCACTGAGTTGGTGGGCAGGGACTCACAGAAAAACCACACCACAGAGAAGGGAGTTGGAGTTTTGATGCTGTGTTTTGACTTGGAGCCTGAGAAATAAACACACAGAAGAGGAGAGCATCTGAGCCCGGAGAGAATCCAGCCCCAGGGAGAGAGACAGAGCCAGTCGCCTGAAAGTCTACAGCTAGCCTTGTGGAGATTGCAGGACAGCTGATCCCAGAGAGAACCAAGCCACTGGAAGAGAGGAACCCAGGAAAACTGAACCCTCACAGACATCAGCAGCCATCTTGCTCCAACTCATGGAAGTAGACTTTGGTGAGGAAAGCAACTTATGTTTTAAGGCCTGGTAACTGTAAGCTTCTACCCCAAATAAATACCCTTTATAAAAGCCAACAGATTTCTGGTATTTGCATCATCACCCTCTTGGCTGACTAATACACTGCCAAAGTAAATATTACCTCAAATAGCAGGATTCCTGAGGGCTCTGGAGACATCCAGACACAATAGGCAGGGCAGATAGCTCAGGAGTTTGGTGCCCTGCCAGTGGACACTACTTGGGAATTTATGCTTCCCAGTGTGACAGAGTTGGACTCAGTTGTGGTTTTCCTACACATGGCTCCTCTTCCCCTTCTATTTGAACCTACAGTTAGTACTAGAGTTGATAGGTGTGTGTCCAAGAGACTTAAATCTTTGGGCTGTCCATATGCTAGGTGGGCCCTGAATCTCAACAGACTTGCAACACCTACTCTCCAGTTCATCAGACTCACCCAGGACAACTAACAAGGAGATGATGATGGACAATGACCATCCCAAGGAACAGAGAGAGTCTGCAATTGCAAGCAAGATAGTTCCATCCATCTGCCCCATGGGTTATAAGCCCCCTCTCAATTAGAGGCAGAGTGGGCATCACCATCCCAGAATCCTCAGGATTGGGGAATGAACAATGGACTAAAGTAGACTTACAGGTATTCTACTATAGACTTCTTGTGACTCTAGCAATGGAAGAAATTTTATCACTGATGTGGAGGCAGTGGCCACTGGAAATTCTGGAGGGAGGGAGAGGGAAAAACAGGTGTAATATGGGGGCATTTTCAGGGCTTGGGTATTGTCCTGAATGACACTGCAATGACAGATACAGGACATTATATATCTTGCCATAACTTACAAAATTGCATAGAAGAGAGTATAAACTACAATGTAAACTATAATCCACACTTAGTGGCAATGCTCCAAAATGTGTTCATCAATTTTAACAAATGTATCCCACTAATAAAGGATGTTGTTAATGTGGGAAAATGTGGGAGGGGTAGGGAGCGGGACATATGTGAATCCCCTATACATTTTTTTTCATTTATTGAAATATATCACTCATACATAAAAATACATAAACATAAGTGTATAGTAATAGTTGTGAACTTACAAAACAAACATATATAATACATACAGGGCTCTCATACCTCACCCCACCACCAATACCTTGCATTGTTGTGAAACATTTTTAACTAATGATTTAACTATTAAAAATATTACTACTAACCCTAGTATCTTACATTTGGTGTATTTTTCCCCCAACCCAGCCTATTATTATTTTTATTATTATATCATTTATATATGAACATACATAAACAATAAGTGTACAGTAAAAGTTGTGAACTTACAAAGTAAACATGCATAATATCATACAAGGGTCCCATACATCAACCCACCACCAACACCTTGAATTGTTGTGAGACATTTGTTACAAATTATGAAAGAATATCATCAAAATCTTACTACCAACTATAGTCCTTATCTTATATTTGGTGTATTTTTCCCCCAGCCTACCCTATTATTTTTTAAATATATTTTTATGAACAGTTATAAACTTACAGAACAATCATGCACATGTGTAGAATTCCCATACAACACCCCTTTATCAACACACCACACTGTGGTGGAACATTTATTATGGATTATGAGATATCATCAGATTATTACCACCAGGTCCATAGTGTACATTTGGCACACTTTTTCCATACTCCCCCATTATCAACACAGACATCGTTGGCATAGATGCATGAATATTACATTATTACTCTTAACCACAGTCCATAGGTCACTCCAGTTGTTTTTTTCCCATGCTCCTCCACATTCCCACCTTCAATAGTGATGTACATCTGCTCTAGCTCACAAAGGACACTCTTGCTTCTGTACCATCAACCACAATTCTCATCCCCCTCTGGGTTTACTGTTCTATTCAGTCCCTAGATTATTCTCTAGCTTTCTTTCAGTTGGTATTTACATCCCTAGACTACCATTTTCAGCCACATTCCCATTTAGAAACCAGCTGTTACTCACTATAATGTGTTACCATCAACTTTGTACATTTCCACATTTCTATAGTAAAGTTACTTAAAACTTCTACATACATTAAACATCAGTAGTCCATCTCAGTCCTCCTTTCAGCTTCTTTAAGAATCCATCACCTACCACCAGGTCTTGAAGATATTTTCCTACATTTTCTTCTAGAAGCTTTTGGTTCTTGCTTTTATATTTAGGTTTTTCATCCATTTTGAGTTAAATTTTTTATAAGGTGTGAGATAGGGGTCCTCTTTCCTTCTTTTGGCTATGGACATCCAGTTCTCTCAGCACCATTGTTGAATGGACTGTTCTGCCCGAGCTGGGTGGGTTTGACAGGCTAGTCAAAAATCACTTGACCATAAAGGGTCTGTTTCTGAACCATCAATTTGGTTCCGTTGGTACATTGGCCAGTACCATGCTGCTTTTACCACTGTAGCTAGGTAATATGATTTAAAGTCTGGAAGTGAAAGCCCTCCAGCTTCGCTTTTCCTTTTTAAGATGTTTTTTGCTATTCAGGACCCCTTACCCTTCCAAATAAATGTGATAATCATTCTTTCCATTTATTTTTTAAATGCTGGTAGAATTTTTATTGGGATTGCATTGAATCTGTGTATCAATTTCAGTGGAATTTACATCTTAATGATATTTAGGCTTCTAATCCATGAGCATGGAATGTTCTTCCAATTAGTTAGTTCTTTTTTTTTTTTTTTTTTTTTTTTTTTTTATAAAGAGTTGTAGTTTTCTGAATACAAGTGCTTTATATCATTGGTTAAGTTTATTTGCAAGTATCTGGGTTTTATCTGTCATATTTTATTTTCATCACTTTTTTGACACTTTTAGTTACTTTTACTGATAGAATTTCATTTCTAGATTCTTTCAAGCCTCTCTCTCCTGTCTCTTCTTTTCAGGCTGTAGCATATGCTTTAGTATTTCCTGCAAAGCCAGTTTGGTTACAAATTCTTGGTTACAAATTCTCTCAGTTTCTGTTTATCTGTGAATATTCTAAACTCACCCTTATTTTTGAAAGACAATCTTGCTGGATATAAGACTATTGACTGGCAGTTTTTCTCTTGCAGTATCTTAAATATATCATACCACTGCTTTCTTGCTTCTCTGGTTTCTGATGAGAAAATGGCACTTAATCTTATTGTGTATCCCTTGTATGTTATGCATTGCTTTTTTCTTGCTGCTCTCAGAATTCTCTCTTTGTCTTTGGCATTTGACATTCTGCTTAGTATGTGTCTCAGAGTTGTTCTATTCAAATTTATTCGGACAGGAGTATGTTGTGCCTCTTGGACATGGATATCCATGTCTTTCAATAGGGTTGGGAAATTTTCTACCATTATTTCTTCAAATATTCCTTCTGCCCCTTTTCCCTTCTCTTCTCCTTTTTAGACACCCATGACACGTAGATTTTCATGTCTTTTGCTATCCTTTAGTTACCTGAGACCTTGTTCAATTTTTTCCATTCTTTTCCCCATCTGTTCTTTTGTATGTTCACTTTTAGAGGCCATTTCTTCAAGCTCACCAATCCTTTCTTCTGTCTTCTCAAATCTGCTATTATATGATTCCAGTGTATTTTTTATTTCATTTATTGCCCTTTTCATTCCCATAAGGTCTGCTATTTTTCTACATGTGCTTTCAAATTCTTCTTTGTGCTCATCCAATGTCTTCTTAATATCCTTAATCTCTTTAGCCATCTCATTGAATTTATTAAGATTTGTTTTAACATCTTTGATTAGTTGTCTCAACTCCTTTATGTCATCTTGAGCCTCATCTTGTTCCTTTCACTGTGCCATATCTTCCTGTTTCTTGGTGTGGATTTTAATTTTTTGTTGGCATTGTGGTATCTGGATTACTAGATGTATTTATTCTGGGTGAAGTTTCTCTCTTTAGTTTAGGGCTTTCTTGCCCTTTCTCCCTTGCTGGTTGTATAGTAGGAACCAAAGAAGTAATTGGTGCTATAGGCTGTGGAGGCTCAAGCTGCTCGCATTTCCCCAGGGACCTATGAAGCTTCTCCCAACTTTCTCCTTTGCCAGGGGTAGGGACATAGCCACAGCTGTGTGTAGTAATCCAAGCTGTACAGGTCTACACTTTTCTTGCCCAGAGAGACTGATAAAGCTTCCACCCCGTTTCTCCCCTGCCTGGGTGGGGATGGAGCTGCAGTGTGGGCAGCAATCTATGCTGTGTGGGTCCAAAATGACTGCTGTTGCCCAGGTAGACTTCCGACTATTCAGTCTATGCCAGCTGAATGCACCTGCAGTTACCTGGAGAGGATGGTGCAGGGCCCACCAGCCTCCTCCCTGCCAGAGGTGGGGCTTCAGTCAGTCTGGGTGAAAGAAACGGGTTCTTATCGTCACTGTGATTTTCAGTCAGCCTGGCCTCCCCTCATGCTGGGGGGGGGAGTTAAAATGGCAGCTACCGCCTCTTTCTGACTTGGACAGGTTCAAACTCTAGCTGTTCTCAGGGTTATACTTTAGCTGCCGAATTTACTAATCAGTAGCTAAAATCGGTGGCCAATGTCTCTTCCTCTGTTTTTGAAAAAATGAAGCTTCCAATTCCAGCCACAGAATAGCTATTGGGTGGCTTGCGCCACTAGAGTAGGATGATCACTGTCCTCCATGGCATGGCCTGTATTTTTCCAGAGAGGCTGGCACAGCTCCCCCCAGCTGCCTCCCTGCCCGAGGTGGGCCTGGGGCTTAGGCTAGAGTGGCAATCTGATCTGGATGGAGAAAAGCCGGTCCCTACCAACACTGGGATTTTCAGTCTGCCCCGCTTTCCCTCGTGCCAGGGGTGGAATTCAAATGGCTGCTACCGGACTCTTTCTGACTTGGACAGGTTCAAACTTTACCTGTTCTTAGGATTATACTTTAGCCCACTGAATTTACTAATCTGTAGCTGAAGTTGGTGCCCAGTCGTCTCTTCCTCCTCCATTTTTGGGAAGTGGAGCTTCCAATCCCAGCCACAGAATAGCTCCAGAGGCGGCTTGTGCTGCCAGTGGAGGATGGGCACCGGCCCCCATGGCATGGAGTGGTCTATTTACAAATCTTCTCTGCAGATAGGCAGTCTCCTTCCATTCGTTCAAGGATGTTGCAGGATGTTCTTCTGGTCTCCTGAAGGTCCCAAACAGGTGCTTTAGAGAGCTCTAGGTGATTACTAACTGCCCTGAAGCACAAGCTGACTCTCTGCCACCATCTTGTTGGTTGTTCCCTCTATACTTTTTAAGTAACATTTATGTAATCTAAGTATCTTTTTTAAAAAAATTAAAAAATATATTTAAAAAAAAGAATATCGACCATAGTTTTCCAAATTTAAGTTAAAACATTAATCTACAATCCAAGAATTTCTGAGAATCCTAAAAAGAATAAATACAAAGAAAGACATTCTTTGGCATATCACAGGAAAAAACTAAAGATAAAGAAAAGTCCTAAAGGTAGCCAGAGATTTAAAAAAAAAAAAAAAAAAAAAAAAAAAAACATTGTATACAGAAGACCAATGATTTGTATGATGGCTGGTTTCTCAGCAAAAACAACAAAGGCAAGAAGATAATGGAATGACCTTTTTAATATGCTAAAAAAAAAAATTGTCAACTTAGAATTCTATGTCCAGCAAAATTTCCTTTCTAAAAGTTGGTGAAATAAAGACATTTTTGTTAAATAAAAACAAACAGGATTTGTTATCAGCAGACCTACATTACCAGAAAGGGTAAAAAAATATTTCAGGCTAAAGGTAAATATGAGATAAAAATGTGTATCTCCCAGAAGTCACTAAAAGCACTGGAAATAGTACCTATGTGAGTAAATAGAAACCATTGTTTTTTCTTTTCTTAAAGACTACTCACTTTTTAAAGAAAAGTAACAATGCATTATGAGTTTTATATGATATGTAGAAAGAAAAATATATGACAGGATACAATGGAGAACGAAATGTTGTTAGGTTTTTACATTGTACATGAAGTTGTATAATATTAATTCAAGGTAGACTGTGATAAGTTAGGGTACATATTGTAATCCTGTCAGCACCACTTAAAAATATAAGAGGTTTAACTTAAAAAACAAGAGATGAGACAGAAGGAAATACTCTAAAAAAATACTCAGTAAACAAAAAATACAAGAGTAAAAAAAAGGAACAAGAACAGAGGGAATAAATAGAAAAAAAATTGTAAAGTGGTAGTATTAAACCTGGCCATATCAATAACTATATTAAACATAAATGAACTAAATACTTCAATTAAAAGGTGGAGTTATTCCTACAAACTAAAAAAGGTGGATCCAACTATAAGTTATTTTAATTTTTGCTTTAAATTCAAAGATACAGAGATTGAAAGTAAGAGGGTGAGGAAAAACATAACATGCATACTAAGCATTAGAAAGTTGGTGTGACTATATTAATAGCAGCCACACGGAATTTAAGAAAAGGACTATAACAAGGGATATTTCATAATGATAAAAGCATCAAATCATCAAGAAGACATAATAATTCTAAATGTGGAAATGACTGTTAACAGAATTTCAAAAAACACAAACCAAATACTGACAAAATTAAGAGAAGAGAAATATTCACGATCGTGCATAAAAATGGCAATACTCCCCTCTCAGAAACTGATTTTGTAAAACCAACAAACACTCAATAAGGATATAGGAGACTTGAAGAGCCATAAATGACATTTCCAGAACACTATACCAATAAATGTGCAATACATATTCTTTTCAATACAAGGGCTGTCCACCACGGAATATCAAATGCTGTGCTGTCTCAATAAATGCCAAAGGATTGAAAAGAATCAGAATTGGGAGTGGGAGCCCAAGGCAAATGAGAGACAGGAGTCTTTCTGGACTCCTGTTTGAGATTTCTCAGTGTGTTGATATGGAAATGGTTGGAGTGAAAATGGGAGAGCAGGCAGGATTGACTACAGGTAAGGAGGAAAGTGTGGTGTGAGAAGAGAGCAGTAGAGGATGACTCCAACTTTTGGCTTGAGCAGCTGAACAAATAGAATCGCCATTTGCTGAAGTGGGGAAGACGGGCAGGCGCAGGTTTGTGGATAAGGGCGAGATGCAAGAGATCAATTGGGAGGAGCGGGGTGCCAACTGTGTGGTTCCTATTACACATCCAGCTAAAAATTTTCAGTTGACCATTAAAATTTTGAATCTTGGAGTGTAGGCTGAGTCTGGAAACAAACAAGCAAAATCTGAGGCAGCTGTCAGCATACAATATACTGATAGTATTTTAAGTGGATGCTACTTTCTACCACCTCACATCAACGTCATGCTTGAGAACCTCTGTCCTAAAGGCCTCACCTGGAAATGGGTATCAGAATCTAACACAATACCCCCATTAATTACAAATGGATAAATGCGTGCAGAAAGATGGAGAGTCAAGCATCTCCTACAGGGACAACTCAGAGGTAGAAGCCAAGAAACAAACTAAATGATAACCTGCATTCCAGTGTCTGATCTTGTGTCTTACTTACTGGCTAAGAAAGAAAAATTGTCACAAATTATAGTTTTGCTTCTCTCCCTACCCATCACTCCTCAGAAATTAAAGAGATTGTAAAATAGAAGCCCTGAAAGGTTTATAACCACAGTTTAAGACCATGATACCTCAGAAAGATCGAAAACATTTGTTATTTTCTGGAGCAAAGAAAATGCCAATGCCAATAATTTTCAAATGCAAATCCAAAGCAAGCATAATTCTGGTTAATGCATGAAAGGTGTTTTCTACTAAGAGCCCTTTGATTCTGCTGGAAGATTGATGGAGTAATTATACTCCAGAGAGTAGGGTTAAGAAACTACCCTGGAACTTATTAAATATGACATGCAGCAACTTTTTTATTTTATTTAAACAGTGTGCTTAAAAATAATTACATTGTAAATGGAATTTATAAATATCTTATACCCACTTAAATGAACTGCAGAAAATTCTGCTGCAGCATTTTTGTTGAGTTTGATAAGCTATATTGCCTATAAGTGGGAACTAACTGGCATTTTTATTGCAGAGCCAGGGGTCAGAAGGTTTCTAAAGCCTGTGCAGGTGTATTTGGGTTTATATGTACATCAATATATAGTAATAAAATTAACTATATACATATTTGCAAACATTTCTCATTGTGTGGGCATTTGTGACCCTCCTCTCCTTCTTGTGGATTGTTGTACCTTCTTGGCCACCAGTTCCTTCCCCTGCCAGCCCCTCCCTCAGTCTGCAGCCAGCATGATCATTCTAAAAGGAAAACTTGATCATATCACTCCCCAGATTAAAACTCCTAATGCTTCCTCATGTTCTCCCAACAGGGCCAGCTTCATAGACGTGCAACCTGTACAGCACAAGCCTCCGTGCTCTGAAGCGCCCCATGCTGGGTTCCATGCTCCTGCTGTTGCTGAACTGAAATGATGAAGAATGCTGCCTTTGAACTTGTGGCTCGTAAGGGAGGGCCAGGTCCAACGTTAGCGTCTCCCGTCACAGGCGTGTGAGATGCCTACGAGCGCAGAATTCTGGTGGGCCTGCCACGTGTGGGAGGTCAGCGACTCCCAAAGGGAGTACAAGGTATGTTACGTCCAGGACTGAGGACGCAGGGACACTGGCACTCCCAAGGAGCCACGTGTTCTATTCAATCCAGAGCTCAGAGAGAAGGCTGAGAGACCCACATGGCCAAGGTCGGATGTGCAGTCGAGTTAGCTGTGTGCAGCATTTTCACTGTTCTTGTAAGAATGAAATGCATATACATGCATGTGTTACAAAATATGAATTGCATGATTTGGGGGATTATGTGTATGAGTCAAATGTTCTTATATTTGCATTTCAAACTGGCATTGCCCAAATAAATATGAACAGCAAAATTCCTGCTAATAATTTAAACATTTAGTATTTCTTTACCTAGAATACCATTAAATAGCAAATAAAACCACCTCGACAAGCTGAGAAGGCCGTGAAAAATAAGAAAAGGCTGTGCATTTTAGTACCTTGTGCGGCACTTTTCTCCTGCTTTTTGAGCAAGCACCCCCACATTTGCGATTTTCACTGGGTCCCACACATTATGTAGCAGGCCCTGCTTACTAAGGATAAAGTTCAAATTCCTTTGCAAGACATTCAAGGCTCTTTACTTCCAGGTTCTGGCCTAAGTGTCAAATGCCATCTCTACCACTTCCCTCTGCCCCTCCTTCTATTACCACCCACCCACCCTACTAAGTCTGCAGTACGGAACACCTTCCTCCCCACAGTTGCCTGCTCACATGCCTTGCTCTGCCTTGAGTAGTCTCCCCTAGAGCCTTCTTTCCCTTCCTTCCTACATAACCTCTCCTTCAGTGCTTCTTGTCCTTCCTTCAGGATTCAGTCCAGAAATTTCCTCTTCTGGAAATACCTCCGAGACCTGGTTTAGGGCCTCGTTTGGAATGATGTGTTGAAGTGACTATGTAATGGTAAAACTAAGCATCCAGAAGTCGTTTTTTTCCCCTCAAGCATCTAAGATGGCAGACATTTTCTAAAGGACAGGGGCACAGTATCTAATCTGCCTTTAAGCCTTCCCCTCCAGCCCGTAGTCCCTCCGTAGGGGCTGCCAAGAGGTTCAGCAAACAAGACTCCACAACTTGAAGTTCTGCCTAATCCGCAGCAGTGGCCTCCTCCACAGACGGGAAGACGCTGTTCCCAGTCCCTGGTTCCTCATGATTTGCCAAAGTCAGGCTCCTCAAAACGGACCTCACCCTTCCTGACAAGTCTAATGAGGCCTCAGCCAAAAAAGCTTTTGAGGGCAGAGTCATCAGAACAGGCTGTTTCCTAGGAGAATGGAAATGGGAAGGAACCTCCTGACAGCAGGGATGGAGAGCTAGCCACGAGGAAACCAGAACCCTGGTCGTCTTCAGGCTGAAAGAAGCAGCAGGCTGCTCACCTCACCAGATTTCTCTGCAAATTTTTTGCTGCCATGTGTTGAGCTGGCGGCATCCTCCTAAATGCCCCACACTGCATGCCCCACAAACGTTACCTCACTCGCTTCTCACAATCACCAAGTCAGACTGCAACTCCATTTCCAGAGGAAGAAACTGAGGCCCAGGGAGGGTGAGTAATTGGCCCAAGGCTGCACAGCCAAAAAAGTAGATAAAGCAGGATTTGAACCCAGACAGGCGTAATCCCCCAAAGCTGGCTTATGACTTCTATGCGGCGACTCCCTTCCGTCACAACATTTAATTTTACTTTTAAAATCTTACACAGCACTTATGTGGCACTTCTATGGCAGACAATTTTGTAAGCATTTACATATATTACCTCATTTGCTCCCCATGGCTTATGCAGTAAGCACCGGTTAACTCTCATTTTAGAGCTGAGGAAACTGAGGCTCAGAGAAGTGAAGCAACTTCCCAGGGTCACTCAGCAAGGAGGCGGCAGAGCCAGCATTCACCTCTGACTCCAAGGTCTGTGCTCTTCACCAATATGCCATGTATATAAGGAGAGTCCCTTCTAGGAGATTCCATGGTGGGTCTTGGCAAGGGTCCTGGTGTGGCCCAGCTACACGTAGCCCGGAGGCCCATATCCTATCTCTAAGCTGGACACGAAGCATGAGCATGGCTTTAAAGAGAAACAAAACTGATTAGAAGAGCATCAAACTGCACCTCCAATGTTGGGAAGACAGTGTGACGCTCACATCCCTTCGAGGACCTACAGTTCTCTGCAAGCTGACATGCAAACATCCGAGCTGAGCACTCCCTGCAGGCCTTGCTGCTGGCCTCGTCTTGCCTTCCACACGCCTGCCTTTCAGTACCATCGAGAGTTCATTAATTCATGACTCCATTCCAAAAGTATTCATTGAACAAGTCACAAACTCAGAGCCTACGGAAGGTTGGCAATGTCTTGCTACACTGAATATCACTGCTTTTTATCTATCACCTCCTATTTACAGGAAGTCTTGGTCCATTTCATTTTAAGGTAGAAATGTAAAGTCCCTTGGTAAATAGCGCTATTAAAGTAAAACCAGTCAAGATATAGAAAAGTAGTAAACAAATAATAGCATAGCTACCAGAAGGGATGCAAATGTCTGAGACTTGGGAAACACTGACCTGAGGAAAATAGCTTTTCAGTTATACAGAATGAAGTGAGACCAAGTGCCACAATTTTATCACCAAAGACAACTTAACCTCTGTAAAGCCCAATATCCTCAGGTACACAAAGGAGCTGACAATATCTCTTACAGTGTTACTCTGAGTATAAGGAACACTGTGTGCGAAAGGTATTTATTAAATATAATTTCATTTTCCCTTTCCCCAAACTCTCTCCTGTCAGATACAGAGAAGGAACCTGTAACCTTTCTTAAGTTACATAGTGATTTTTCCTTGTCTTTTCTGACAAACAGTTAAGAACAAGCAGCTATAGTGAGAGACACTTTCTAAAGCAGTGACACTAGACCCTAAAATCCTCAGAGGCTCTGCCCTCATGGCATAATCACACAAATAGATTTAGGATGACAACCATGACAAACGGTATGAGGGAGCATGTGGTGATGTGAGTGGGTTTAAACTGGGAGACCTGACCCAGTCTGGGGATCAAATTAAGCTCCTTGAAGAAGGATGAGGAGGAGCTAGCTAAATCAAGTGGTATAGGATGGAAAGAACTTTCCAGGCAGAGAGAACAACATATGGGAAGACCCTCGAGCAGGAGTGTGCATGCTACTTTCAAGAAACTGAAGGAAGGCCAGTGTGGCTGAAGACTATAAATGATGATATTGATGATAAGAAGGAGAAGAGCTAACTTTGTGGAAGAGTTACCACCTGCCAGGTATTGGGTTAAGACATTTTAGTGCACTAACTAATTTAACTCTTGTAGTGAAGGAGAATATAAGATGAAATGAGACAAGACGAGATGGGAAAGGTTGGTAGGTTCTAGACCATGCAGAGCCTTGGACACCACATTACAGTTTCCAATCTTTACGTTGAGAGCAAGAGAAGCCATTGAAAGGTGTTACGCAAGGGAATGACATCTGATTTGCTATTTAAAACTATTATTCTGGCTGTTGGCTGGAGGGTATGCTTAAAGGGCAAGAGACTGCACAGGAGCCCATATAAGGTGCGATGTTTGCATTCAGGTGGCAGATTTGAGAGATTTTTAGGGGGTAAAAGCAATACATCCAAACCTAATTGGGTTTGTAGGGATATGGGAAATGAAATTGCTAAGGACACTTGCAATATTTTGGCTCTGCAATGGAATGGATGATGGCACAATTTGCTAAGCTGGGAAACTCTGGTAGAACATGAGTTTGGTGGAGGTCATTATGTATTTGAGGCATCAATTCTTTTGAGGCGTCCAAGTGAAATTGTAAGTAAGATACACAGGTCTAGAGCCCAAGGGAGAAATGTGAGCTAAGGGAATAAATTGTTGAGCCACTGTCACATAAGGAATGTGTGCCAGAAATTAATTTATGGCCTCTCACTTGCAAATCACACTGCTTTGTGACACCCACCAGAGCTAGACCCTGCGGACATTTTTCCTTTACCAGCTGATTTGATGCCAGGCATTGCCAACAGAGGGTGCAAGGAAGACACTACAGGACCAGAGGAGGACGGGCTTTCCTTCCTCTTCTAGTGTGCTGTTTTCCACTTGGCATCCAGTAGATTGGCTTACAGGAGGCGGGGTGGGGGGGGAGGCCTGACCTCAGCAACCCTCACAGACCAGCTGCAGCCTGCACTCTCCAGCAAGTTGCTTGACCACGCGGTGGGAGCCCATTCCTGCAGATCAGCTGCAGCTGTACCTTCCGGAAAATTTCTCTACCATCCAAGAAGCTACCTGTTCTTCTGGCAACCATGCCCTCTCCAAAAAGGTCTGAATCACAGGACTGGTAGAAGGGAGGCCTCTTCTTAGTTCCTAAGGTCCTTCTTTGTTCACTCTCCCTCTGTAGCTATTTGCTGCTGCTGCTACTTCTGTATCTCCTAGAATCTTCTCTTACTCCTATGAGTCATTAACAACCTTTTAATGAATAAATTCTTCATATTAATTTTTCCCTGTTTGAAAGCTAGTGTGGTCTCTGTCTCTTGCCTGCACCCTGATAGATACAGAATGATTGAACATGTAAGATTGCCAAAATCGCCTGAGGAGATAGTAGAGAGAGCTAAGGAAAAGTTCAAGTGCCCCATCTTGAGTAACTCCAAGATGTATTGCAAGGAATAGGTAGTGCACCTTGAAAAGAGACAGAAAAGGAATAGCCAAAGAAGAAGGAAACCCAGGAGAATGTAAAGTTATGGAAGATTGGGGGAAAATATTGCTTAGAGAAATAACAAGCATAATTATGAGTGACAAATCTTTCAACCCTTTAGTGTAAAAACAAGAGAATACATCTATGACCTTAGGTCAAAGAAGGTTTTCTTGCATGCAAAAATAAGAAAAGATTAATAGGTATGAATACATTAAAATTAAGACATTTCTGATGTCAACAGGTATCACAAAAGACTTGAAAAGAGAAATCACAAAATAGGAGAAAATATTTATAATACATATAGCTGACAAAGGAGAATTATCTAGAGTATGTAAAGAACTTCTACAAATCAATGAAAAATAGACAGACTTCTACCAGAATATTAACAAAGCAATGAATAGGCACTTCACAAAAATGGAAACATGACTAAGAACTTTTATGGGAAAAAACTCAACCTCATTATTAAAGAAATACAATTTAAAACAATGATGAAATGCAATTTTGCTCATTCAATTGTGAAATGTTAGCAATACTAAATACTGTCAAGATGTAGAGGTGTACTGCCCTATGGTAGCCACTATTCACAAATGGCTTTTGAGCACTTTAAATGTGACTAGTCCAAATTAAGAAGTGCTGTAAGTGTAAAAAACAACCCCAATTTCAAAAGACAGTATAAATAAAAGAATGTAAAATATTTCACTAATAATTTTGATATTGATTACATGTTGAAATGACAATATTTGCAGTATAATCGGTTAAATGAAATACATTATTAAAGTTAAGTTCACCTGTTTCCTGTTACTTTTTTAAATTTTGCAACTAGAATTTAAAATTATATATCTGTCTCATTTTTCTGAACTACATCATATTTCTATATAAGAGTGCCGATGCAGAGCAATAGGAATGCCTGTACATGGCTTGTTAGAGTTTAATTTGATACAAACACTTTTGAAAACAATTTCCCATTAATTAGTAAAGTCAAAATGCACCTACTCTATGGTCCATCCATTCTCCTAAAAGCATAGATACTAGAGAAACTCATCTTATGTACATCAGGAAACAAATACTAAATTGTTCATACCAATAACTATTGTTTATAATAGTCAAAAAGTAGAAATAGTATAATTGTCCACTGTCAGAATAGAGGATAAATAGAACATTATACAATAGCGAAGAATGAATAGATTATAACTACACACATCAGCAATGGATAAACTTTAGAAACCTAATCTTCAGTGCAAATAGCAAATGA
This sequence comes from Tolypeutes matacus, assembly GCA_026826555.1. Taxonomy (NCBI): domain Eukaryota; kingdom Metazoa; phylum Chordata; class Mammalia; order Cingulata; family Chlamyphoridae; genus Tolypeutes; species Tolypeutes matacus. Next base: position 22,398,629 of record JAKSZT010052319.1, on the reverse strand, counting down.
CAGAAAAGTACATAAAACATGGTACTTTTATATAGCTATCAAAAACAGTAAAGCAAACATTATATTGTTTAAAATTGAGAAAACATAAGAAATGGGATATAATGGGAAAGGCATTCCCAGGGAGCTTCAAAAGAACTGGACACGTTCTATTTCTTTAGTCATGTGATGAATTTCTGGGTGAGGTAATTTTATAATTTTGCTTAATAATTTATATGTTAACTATACATATATCCTTTTATATGAAAATAAAATATGAAAAAAATAAGTTTCCATAATTTCAACTGTTGCCTTGTGTCTAAGGAAGAGCAAGATCATGGTAACCTTTGTCAGAGCTGTTTCCCTGAAATGATGAAAAGAGAAGCCAGGTATAAAATTTGAATGTGATAATGTGAGGGAAAACACGAATGTGTCAGAAGCAATATTAGAAAACAAAATAAGAATCACCCCAAACTAACAAAGCTATTAAGCAACAGATTCAAGAATCACAATAACCACAAGCATAAAATAGCCAGAAAACCATACCTAGGCATATCATGGTTTAAATTTCTGGGAAAAAAATACAAAATCTTAAAAGCAGCTAGAAAAGAAAACATATTAGCTTAGAAGGTGCAGCAATTTAATCAGAAACAATGGAAATCAAGACAATAGAACCTTAACTTCAAAAAATGCTGAAGGAATAAACTGCTGACCTAGAATTTGATATCCAACAAAATAATCCCAATGGGAACTCAAAAGTGAAGGAAAGAATAAAGAGAAGAATATGTTGGTAAATATAATCAATGATGTAAGCTTCTATCTCAAAATCCTAGAAAAGACCATCAAGCTAAACCAAAAAGTCTAAGGCAAAAATAATTAAAATGAGAACATAAATCAGTGTATCAGAAAGCAAACTAATAAAAATCAACAAGTCCAAAAGCTATTTTCAAAATTTTAAAAATTGATAAACCCAAGCTGGTCCAATTGAGAAAAATACAGGAGAGAAAAAATACCAATTACCAAAGTCAGAATTGAAAAGGGAGACATCACTACAGAGCCTATAGACATTGAAAAGACTATATGAAAATATTATGAACAATATTATGCCAATACATTTGAAACCTGGAACTAATAACAGTCCTACACAATGCTTTCTGCTTGAGAGAAGACTGGTTTTGGTGAGCATACAGTCAAGATAGGCTAGGCCATGCTGTTGTGACAAGTGACCACAAATCTCAGTGGTTCAAAACAGCAAAGCTGTCTTTCTCACCCATCCCATGTCCCAGGGCAAGCTGGCTGAGAGTGGACATTGTCTTTGTTCCACGTTGCCCTTACCTGGAAACTAGAATGAAGGAGGATCTGGAATACTGTGTTTACTCAAACAAAGATATGGAGCTATGACCACTAACTTTTAGATAGTTTCTCCAAGATGTTACACACATCACCTCTGCACATATTCCATTGGCCAAAGCAAATTACATGGCTCCACATAACTTCAAGGGGGAAAAGGAGTATAATTGTTTGTATTCCTGGAAGGAAAGGGAAACAGGATATTGATGAACAGTGATGATGTCCCACATTGAGACAGTGGTGCATTTTTATTAATGACTTCATAAACATACTTCTGGGAGATGAACCAGAGGCCAAAATCCTCAGTGAATAAGGACATTCAAAAGAAGTCACACGGGAAACGGATGTGGCTCAAGAGGTTGGGCGTCCGTCTACCATATGGAGAGACCGGGGTTCGATCCCTGGTACCTCCCGGTAAAAAAAAAAAAAAAAAAAAAAAGAAGTCACAGCAACCAAAGGCTGAGAGAATGAAGATTCTAGGACTTGCAACAGTATTGACCTCTATTTTTCCCTTGGCTGGCTCGGGCAAAGAGAATGACCTCAGTTGTAATACAGCCTGATTTCTTCTTGGGTAGTTCTGGTCTGCTAATTCTCCTCTGGTATCCTAAACTGTTTATCCCTGTTATGGTGTCAGGTCCCTCACTGCTCATTGTAGGATAGTTTCTCCATCTATCTTCAATTGTTCAAAGTCCAGATATTAGATAACTGAGCATGGCTAAGAATACTGGTTCCTTCCAATTCCCTTAGGCAAATGCTTAAGCTCAGTACTAGTATATGCTGTTTGATCCTCCTAAAATACCAATCCTTTTTCTCTCAAGGCATTTAAACCCCTCCCATCCCTCAAGACTCAACATAAATCCTGCCTCTGTCCAAATGCCTTATTCACTCAAGCTCATATTATGGGGGAGCCATTCTCCTCTCTCCACCTGTAGCACAAATGGCTTTGCATTTTCCCACAACCTTTCCAGTTCTTTACCCTTCTAGTCACAGCAGCATTTCATTTCTTCAGGAAGCCTTGAGAAATAACTGTTTGTGAGTTCATGACTGGTACGTAAAACTTGTATGCTTAGATTTCTTTCCTGGAAACTCTAAGAATAATCTGGTCTGTGAACTGCTTGATCACCTTCGTATCAAAAGATCCGTTACATAATTATGTAAAGAGGTGACTCCAGCCCTACTGACAAACATTGTAAATGTGTGTGTTACATACTTACTGTGAAAGTGTAACTTCTGCCCTGCAGGGAAACACTGTGAATGTCTGTTCCTTAATAATCTGTCCTAAGCCCTGCACTTTTTAATCATGCTCCCCCCTCACGTGCCCTCCCCATCCACATGTAGACATGTAATATAAAAGACCCCTCTTGCTTTGTGGAAAGTGCAGCTCGAGCCTCAGAAGTGCCACACTCTCCACCCGCCATCACGGATGAGGATTTAGGCCTTGGGCAGGCTCGGTCTCTCCAAGAGAGAGGACTCCCCTCCAGACTACTGAGGGCGAGGCCCCCCGTAAACCCCCTAATAAACGCTCTTTTTCACCAAGCTGGACTTGTCTGAGTCTTTCCTTGGTCTGACGTATCCTTCTCCGTTAGGTGGAAAGCTGCCATTTCACACGGCTCCCCGCTACACTTGAAACACCACCCTCTTGCTGACCCATAAAATGGGAATTTTTTCTTACTCAGAAAGCAATAAGGGAAAGCGAAAAGAAGTGATTTCCGAGTCATGATATGCAAGAGTCTGAGATCCATTAATGACTAAAGGTTATCGTTTATGTAACCCTGTCTCTCTTTGGGAAATCTCTCATGGGTTCTCTGTGTGCCGTGACTGCCAACCACTGAGTTCCTGACAGTGTAGAGTCCTCTCTGCAGACTCAGCTCTCAGCCCAAGTAAGTCTCAAGGTCAAAACTTGAAGGACAGGAGGAGAGAGGCCATCCTGGTCTCAAATCCAAGGTACATTCTCTGAATCAACTTTCCTGGTAATAAGTTTAAGACTCCTGCATTTGTTTCTTGAAAGCTTCTGAACCCAGAGGACAGAAGAAGGTGGGATACTGATGCCAATAAATGATTGCTCTCACCCATCATTCAACAAATATGCTTCCATTGGGTCTGGCCCTGTTCTAGGCCTTGTAGACACAAAGGTGAAAAGGAAATAATTCCTTCTCTTAGGGAGGTCACAGAATAGTAAGGGCATAAAGGCGATGTATAAACCAACAACTAAATGAGATAAACCAGAGTGTCCCAAATCATGGCCAAGTAACACAATGATAATAGTTGCTGGGATGGATGTATTGTTTGTTTGTTTCTACCTGCCCTCCTAGCATCCACTCGCCTTCTTCTGCTGATACTCCAATGTTCCTTGGGAAAATTCTTCACATAAACTCTTAGTCCATATGCCTCACTTGAGGCCGACTCCACCCCCTGACTTCAAAGGTGGGCAGTGATCCAACTCTGGCCAGTTAGAGCTCCATATCACCCTGTTCACAGAAATGGGTTCCCAAGATCCACCCAACACTTAATCAGAACCAATCAAAACTAACCCTGTTGGGAAGCGGATGTGGCTCAAGTGATTGAACTCCTGCCTACCACATGGGAAGCCCCAGGTTCAGTTCCCAGTGCCTCCTAAAGAAGATGAGCAAGACAGTGAGCTGGCACAACAAGATGATGCAACAAGAGACACAAGGAGAAAAGAACATAATGAGAGACACAACAAAGCAGGGAGCAGAGGTGACTCAAGTGATTAGGCGCCTCCCTCCCACATGGGAGGCCCTGGACTTCGTTCCCGATATCTCCTAAAAGGAAGATGATCACATAATGAACAAACAGCGAGTGCAAACAACGAGGGTGTGGGGAGAAATAAATAAATAAAATAAATCTTAAAAACAACAACAACAACTAACTCTGTGAGTTTTTCTGCAACTACAGCTCTTTTCCCCACAGTTGGAGTTGAGAGGCTGTGAGTCTGTGAGTCTGGAGTTGGTAGGAGGGGAAGGTCATGAATAGAGACCAGTCTGAAAAGAGGCCACAGAAAGGAGAGTAGATTGCAAATATTCTCGCTGTCCTGATTTTGTGATAATCAGGGTAGGCTAAACATTCGTTATATTAGAAACCATGCACGTGTCCCCAGACCTAGTTTTTCTCCCTAGGTCTGGTTTTTAGAATGCTGGTGATAAACTAAGCCTGATCTATTATATGACCATCCTGTAAGGGAAATGACTGTAACTCTAGGTATCTTTGGTCAACCTTAGGCGATACAGCAGGGGGACGGATGTGGCTCGGGTGGTTGGGCATCTGTCTCCCATATGGAGGGACTTGGGTCCGATCCCCGGGGCCTCCTGGTAAAAAGAAAAAAAAGAAAAATATAGAAGGCGTGTGGACCACCGGGCTCCATGCGCGGGTGTGCCGCCAAGCCCCGCAAGCCACACAGCAAGATGATGACGTGACAGGAGAGTGACACAAGGGAGAGCCAAGACGAGACGCACTGAAAAACCAGGAACTAAGGTGGCACAGGCGGTAGGACGCCTCTCTCCCACATCGGAGGTTCCGAGGATCGGATCCCAGTGAAGACAGGAGGAGAAGGATGAGAAGAGAGGGCAGGAAATGGACACGGGGAATGGACAGTGAATGTCCAGTGAATGGACACAAAAAGAGCAAAAACGGGGGAGGGGGGAAAAGTAAATAAATAATAAATCCTTTTAAAAAATGTATAGGGGAGTAAGGGTTGGACTATAGTTAGTAGTAATACTTTCACAATGCCCTTTCACGATTTCTTAACTGTTTCACAACAATGCAGGGTGTTTGTGGTGGGGTGACGTGTGGGAGCCCTGTATGATGTTATGCATGTTTGTTTTGTAAGTTCACGATGTTTACTGAACACTTATAGTTTGTGTATGTTCACGTATGAATGATATACTTCAATAAATTGTTCTTAAAAGAATGAAAGGAAGGAAGGAAGGAAGGACGGAAGGAAGGAGGGAAGGAGGGAAGGAGGGAAGGAGGGAAGGAGGGAAGGAGGGAAGGAAGGAAGGACGGAAGGAAGGAAGGAAGGAAGGAAGGAAGGAAGGAAGGAAGGAAGGA
>JAKSZT010052319.1:22315828-22393225 GCA_026826555.1 Tolypeutes matacus | reverse complement strand
AAGGAAGGAAGGAAGGAAGGAAGGAAGGAAGGAAGGAAGGAAGGAAGAAGAGCGGAGAGTCCAGAAAGGGAGATCCTGACGATGCTACCTGAGAACCTGGTTCCAGCCATGGATCGTAAGGTGACATCTTCCTTGACTGATTGATTCATTCATTCATTTGTTCATTCATTTATCCACCGACTATTTACTGGACATCTGTTATGTTCCAGGTGCCATTTTAGGTCTTGGGGATACAGCAGTCAATTAATCACACAAAATCCCTACCTTTAAGGCGCTTGTAATAGAGTGGAGGAAGACAGCCAATAACTAAGAAAACAAGCGAAATGGATAGTATGGTGAAATGGTAGATGGTGACAGTTTCTATGAAGGAAGATTAAGCAAGGGGTGGGGGCTGGGGGTGCCATTTTAAGTAAACTGCTCAGTGAAGGCTCATAAATAAGGGGCATTTGAGTCAAGACCCAAAGGCGGCGAGGGAGAGGCCGTGGGGGAGCAGGCGCCAAGACCACGGTGTGAGGCTGCCTGGCGTGTCTGAGGACCCGGAAGGAGGCAGGTGGGCTGGGGGAGAGTGGAGGGAGGGCAGGACCTGGTGGGCAGCTCTCAGTGACGCAGGGCTGCCGGGACAGGGGTGGGCTGAGGACTGACATGACCCAACGCACACTTTAGCAGAGCCACTGACTGCTGCCCTTAGGTGAGACTAAAGGCATGAGGGCTCCTGCAGGGAGAGCAGCTAAGGAGGCGACCGTGCTTGGACCACGTGGCTGGGCCAGGGATGTGGATGGTGAGAATCAGCCACAGCCAGTGAAGTCCCTGCACTGCCCCAAAGGTGTTGGATTTCTGTCACTTGCAACTAGAGGAGGCTTGTCTGACATACGTATTTCCATCTAATCTCAGATGCTATTCACTGTAAATGCACCATTATTTTATGTGCCACTGAGAAGAAAGAAATGCTACCAATTAATCTGTGACGTGATTTTTTTCTTGTCATTTGAAAGAGCTCTTTTAGATCTAGTACATGCCATCTTAATATGAACACATGTGTATGATAAACTATATCACAAATGCCACCAATTTCAGAAGTGTTAAAATGGGCAAAGAGTGTGCCTCAGAATCAAGGAAATGCAGCAGTATGTCTACATACATCTGAATTTATAGAGAGATGACTGATGCATATTTTATATCCAGATATATTTCCTAAGAGTGTTGAAAGGTATAAATATACCTTACAATTCATTTCTAATAAACCATATCTCTCTGCTTTATATCTGTTTTCTCAACCCCCATGTCTTAGTTCTCCAGTCACTAAAACAAATACAATACAATGGGCCGGCTTAAACAACAAGAATTTATTGGCTCAGGGTTTTGAGGCTAGGAGAAGTTCAAAATCAAGGCATCAGCAGGACAATGCTTTTTCCTCGAAGACTGTGGCGTTCTGGGGCTGGCTGCTGGTGAGGCTTGGGGTTCCTGGCTTTTCCATCACAGGGCAACACCCTCTCCTTTCTCTTCTGGGCTCTGTGGACCTCTGGCTTCTTGCTTCTCTCTGTGGCTTTTCCTTCTGGGTTCCGTTTCCTCTGCTTATGAGGACTGCACCTATTTTGGATTAAGGCCCACCCTTGGGCCGACCTTAACTAACAACATTTTCAAAGGTCCTATTTACAAATGGTTTCATGCCCACAGGGTCAGGAAGTGAGACCTGAACTCGCCTTCTGTGGGGGTATGATTCAATCCCCCATACCCCATGTATAAGGCAAATCAAAATGCACTTCAAATGTGATAAGATATTAAAATCTAAGCTTTTCATCCTAGGCATTTGACATGCACACGCCTGATAGAGAAATGGACACCAAACCCACACCCCTTACACGACTCTCTCAGCCTCCACCCTGCACATACTCAATGTTGAGCTGTCTCAAAATACTTCTGCCTTGCAAAATCATTTCCACCTTATGGCCACAAGCCACGACTGGTACAGATGGGGACATCAGCTGTAACATGAATGAATCCTGCCTAAAGTTCCCGGGAGATGAGATGAAGCTGGGAATGAAGTCCACAGCATGAAGCTATTGGCCACTCTGTGAATCACAAAAGATGTAGATACCCCAAGTTCAAAAGACCGTCTCCTGCTGACGCATGAAGTGCAACTTTACAGACTTAGGTACCTGAACATTTCCAGAGAAAAACTATTTTTGCTGCATGTTTATTTAGACTCAGAAGATGCTTTCATACTTTAAAATGCATATGGAGTCTCTCTCTGGCCCAGTGATAAGAGAGAAGTGCCACCTATTTTTAAATGCCTCTTTAACTCATGAGGATCTCAAATGAGGACACCCCAAGCTGGTTACGAGGATATTGAACAGATCTATTCAAATGTGGATGTTGTCATTCTGCACTGATAGAGCCCCTTGAGGAAAACATTTTCATGATCTGTTTCTGGAGTCTTAGAAATTACTCAATCTCATTGATCAAATAATCTCACTCCTGGAACTTCCACCTTAAGGAATTCATTAAAAGAAGAAAGATGCTCTATGTATAAAATTTTCAAGTGACTTGTTTATAAAGATGAAAAACTGAAGATAACCTAAGTGTCTGACAGTTAGAAAATATTTAGTAAATTATGATAGTTCCATTTGAGGAATATTATAACCCATTAAAACAATGACTTTGAAAACATTGTAGTGACATAAAAATACTTAGAATATAATGCTAGGAGAAAAAGCAGAAATCATTTTGTTCGTGGGTGGTATATGGTTATATAAAAATGTCCTGATGTGGATAAAGACAGTGAGGGGGAAACCAATTTAAAACAAGTTTGAAGGGAGTGGATGTGGCTCAAGCAGTTGAGTGCCTGCTTCCCACATGGGAAGTCCCAGGTTTGGCCCCTGGTGCCTCCTCAAAACAAAAAAAAACAAGCAAACAAACAAAGAAACCAACTCAAGGGAGACGATGTGCCTCAGTGGTTGAGTGCTGGCTTCCCACATCTGAGGTCCCAAGTTTAATCCCCAGTCCCGGTACCTCAAAAAACAAACAAGTTTGAAGGGAGCAGATATAGCTTGAGCGCCTGTTTCCCATGTATGAGGTCCTGGGTTCGATTCCGGTACCTTCTTAAAAAAAAAAAAAAAAAGTTTTATACAAATTTGTAATCATAGGTGATTGTGTTTTCATTTCCAGAATTTGTACCATGATGATGATTGTTCAAAGAACGTTTTTTTGGAGGAAGACAGTACCTGGGATTATTATAGTAAACTATCGATGCTGTCGGAGTATTGCTATCGCCTTTCCACCAGCTTAGTATAAAGTAAAGAGCCCTCCATCCCAGCCCGACTGGTGTACTTTGTCTCCTTCCACGTAGTCCGACCTCTCCATGAGAGATGGATTTTCTCATCAGCCTCCAGGGGCAGCAGGCAGCAGTGCCGGGTACCAGCTTCTGGAGTTACACACACCTGTGGAGGAGTCTCAGTGCAGGGGGCCACGGCGGTTTTATTGAGCTCCCCGTTATCTCTCCAGTAAAATGCAGATTCTGAGGCTGCCCAGGCAGAGCTGTGAAGAAGATTCGCAGAGATGTGTGAAAAGCAGCTGGATGCAGTGCAGCAACTTCGGTGTAAGCGGTGAATGTTGACATTACCTGGATGCCAGCTAGACTTCTTCCATAAGAACACAGCTGTGACTGAACGAATCACACAACGACAGATTTCTGGCTATGGTTTAGTGTCCAAGTGCTTTAAGAAGCAGACTTGTTCTGGTCGGTAGGTGTTTGCCTCCTCAACCACCCCACCTAACCACGATGGTTTGGGAGAACGTTCATTCACTGGGCAAGGACCCCTCTTGGCCTTGACACTCCGCTGCTTGAAAGCAGTTCAGTGACTCCAGAAGCCCCAAAGATCAAGTCCAAATGTCTTAACCTGGGCCCTTTAAGGCCAGCCCGGGTCCAGCATCAGGTTCCATTTCTTGTGCTTTCCATTCTCACACTCCACTCCACAGGGGTGCTAACCCGTCACAACTCCCCAATATGAGCCATGCTTTCTCTTTGCCATCTGCCTTTGCACATTCTGTTCCCCCCTCCAAAGCACCCTGCCCCACCTCTACCCATCACCCTTTCCCTGGGTAACTCCTACCATTTCTGCAAGATGGGGGGGGGGAGGGGGTCTTCTCCCAGCCCAGGGTTAGCTACCCTCCCCTAGGACCCCACAGGGCCCTGAGCTCACCCACGTCAGAGCACTAAAACACCCTGCCCTGTCATGGCAGGTTAGTTGCTCAGGCTCCTCCACTGACTGGAAGCTCCCCAAGGGTTACACTTTGCCATCATCTCCGAATTCTGGTGCCAACACAGGGCTGGGTGCAGAGCAAATGATTAGTAAATGCTTCTGGAACACATGAACCCGGTGGTGGGCAAAGAACAGTGCTTTACTTGCACAGGGAAATATGTGAGAAATACGCTGGCAAAATCAAACAAGTTAATGTTTCACTGGGCTGACGCTGGCAAAATGAGGAGAGCCTAACCTTGCCTTTCAGCAAGCCCCAAAACAGGTAGTTAACCTTCGGCCCAATTCACTTTCAGAACGAGGAACGACGGCAGGAAAATCAAAAGGCTGGCTACACCTGAGATAGCTATTTTGCCAATAAGTGTTTTCAAGCACATTTTCTCAGATAAAGGATAAACACAGTTGTCAACACGAGGGAGGCGAATTTCTCCTGCAAATAAAATGAATGGTGCTAAAAAAAAAATTTTTTTTTTTAATTCTAAAGCATGGCCTTTGATACAGGCTAGACCGCGAACCCCTAAAATTGGGGGTGATACATAAATGTGTGCTTTCTTCTGGGGAGACAGTTCACAGCTTTCGTGAAAGGATCCCTCCCTCCACCAAAAACAAAACATACAAACAAAAAAACCCACAGTTATGACTTGTTGCGATTAGAAAGTTTTCAGCCCAAGCAGCCCCTTCTCGTCGGGTCTGAAGAGCTGGGAGTGGAATCTCACTGGCCAAAAAAGGCTCCAGGCTCAGTGTGACCCTCCAGAGGGCGTGGTCCAGCCGCACCCGAGCACAAGGCCCCACGGCAGCTCACACGTTTAAAGGGCAATTTCAGCAGCAAGATCTCCCACTTCCACCGAGAGCTTGCACTTGGCTGGGAGAGATCAACACACGGTGTCCAAACTCCAACCGAGTGCGCAAGGGCCCCCCCCCCCCCCCCCGCCTGCCTCTCCGCTGACCACCCCACCCAGCCCAGCCTCCTCCCGCCCCCAGGTCCTTGCACTGTGGACTGTCACTGCTTATCAACATGGTACCACCAGACTAGGAAGTCCTTCAAGAAAGGCCCCCATGGGCCTGAGACAGCCACACTTGCTGAAGGTAGGGTGACGGCACCCGGGTCCTGTTTTGACAGGCCCGTCCTGGCATCTTAGTAACAGCCTCGGCCTGGGTAATTCTAGAAACCACGATCTATGCACACAAGCACCTGCCCCAGGCAGCAATGAGAAGTACCCCACAGGGCACAAGGCCCAGCCTCAAAGCCAGCTCGGCGCTTACTGGCTGTGACCGCGACATGTCCCTTTCTCCAAGTGTAAAACGTGGCTGCACGACACACAACCCGGTAAAGTAGAAGGTGGTTTCACAGCCCCATGTCAGAGGTGAGGGAACCAGGGAGGTTAAGTGACTTACCCAGGGGCACACAGCGCGGGGCATGATGCTCTGCTGGTCCTCATACCCAGCTCCAGCGACCTGAGCCCCAAAGACCCCCAGCGCTGGAGTCTGAGATGCCGTTGGCCCGCCCGCACCCTCGCGCCACCAGCGGGGCGCCCCGCGCAGAGCCACGAGTTGAGCCAAGAAAAGTTTCCCCAGGCTTGTCCTGGGCGAAGGAGGAGAACAGCATCGGGCCTGCCCGTGCCGAGACTAAATGCCTCGTGGACGTGACCCACACACGTGGGCGCGCGCACACGCAGACACACATCGCAGAGGCTGCAGCCCGAGCCGGAGAGGCAAATCGGGGCCACCCGCTCACCCAGGCCGCCCCCTTCGGCTTCAGGCGTCTCAGGGAGCCCGAACCCGAGCAGCGCCCGAAGTCCACTTTTCTCTCCACACCCCCAAGCCAAGGCTTCGCGTTCAACCCTCCTCTCCGACTCCGCCGCCCCGGCCCCGCACCTGCCCAAAGGAGTTGCCTGGGCGGGAGCCCCGCGCCTGGCACCCGGCAGGGCACAGGGGGCGCTCCCGGACGCGCTGCAGCGGGGTCCCCGGCGCCTAGCAGCGTGCGGGCGCACAGGGCGCTCGGGAAGGACCACGGAAGGAGGGGGTGCACCGCCGATGCCCTCTTACCTTCTTCATTCTCGTCAAACACCGGGGGCTTGTGGGAGTGGTTCCCGCCCATATTCCGCCGCGGCCGCCGCCGCTACTGCCGTGGCTACATGCCCCGCTGCGGGGCTGCGGGCTGCGGGCTGCGGGAGGCGAGTGCGCGCCGAGCCGAGGCTGCAGCCCTCGCCGAGCTGGCAGGCAGCTGAGCGCCGCGCAGGGGCGGGGGCCGCGCTACCCGTGCTCCCTCCTCCCGGGCGCCCCCCGGACTACGCTCCCGCACCCGCCGCGCCCTCTCCGCCCCGGGAACCCGGGAGCGCCCCGCGTCGGGCCACCGCGCCACGCTGCTCGCCGGCTGCAGCAGGCGGGAGACGGGAGGCGGCGCGGGCGGAGAAGGAGGCGGAGGGGGGAGAGGAAAGGGGCGGAGGCCGCGCGGAGGGGCGCGGCGGGCGAGCGCAGTCCTGGGGGGCGGCCGGGAGGAGCGGGCGCGGGCCAATGCCGCTGGTGGCGCGCAGCGGAGTGAAGCGCGGGAACCAGCCCTGGGGCGTCTCTATGCCGGCGCTGGGTGGTGAGCGGTTATGAGCACCTACTAGGTGCCAGGCCCCGGGTAAGCACGCCCCCACCTCCTCTCTCAACTCAACTGCTGGAAGAGGTTCCCAGAGAGAAGCGCGGGGCGCTCTAGGCTCAGTGGTTACTCGGCCCGGGCTGCGGGGGAACCCCAGACGCCCCACTCGGTCTTATTTGCCCCTTCGGCCTGGAACCTGTGCAGGGGCGTGTCTACCGGCGACGGTTCTCCAACAGACACTTTCCTCCTTAGGTGTTACTTAATGTGATCAGGGAAAGATGAGCTTAGATCATTTAACGCCTAATCTTCGTGGTACAGATGGGGATATTGAGGCACAAGAGGGGTGTGGTTTGCCCAAAACCTTCGCCGCGGCGTGGCGGGGTGGGGGCCTCGAGCTGCTCCCAGGCTGTGTAACCTCTGGGCACGTGGACCCGGGCAGAGGAAGCCGGGGAGCCCGGCTTGGAGAGAACCGTCAGAGACAAGGGGGTGCGCCTCAAGCCTCGTGGAACCGGAATGGGATGAGCGTGGACTCTCGAAAGTCGCTCCCCGAGGGACCCGCCGGTACCCGCGCGGCGCGGTCCAGCCCGCCCAGCCCTCCGGGCTGGGAAATCTTTGGCCGTCGCCTGCCATCTGCCGGGTGCCTGTCGCCACTGCCTGTGCCTTGGTAGAAAGCAGCTGTGCTTTTTCGCACTGCGCGTTCTGTCTGTCTCTAAGGAGAGGGGGGGGTGGTTCTCTCTGTCCATCGCAGCAAAAAACTCCCGAAGGCACCGGGAAGAGCTGAGAAGATGGAGCCAACCCCAGCCCACCGCACCCAGCTGAAGTTTGAAGACTGGCCCAAAGGCCTTGGTCCCCGGGGTCAGGCAAGCCTCATGCGGGCTGGCTCTGCCGCTGGCTGTGTGCCCAGCCTAGGACTTCTCATCCGTCCGTGGGGGTGCTGGTACTAACCCCCCAGGGTTGCTGTGAGGGGTGCAGCAGGCAATGTCTATGAAAGCAGGTAGCAACAGTACCTGCTGGGTAACAAGTCATCAGTAACTATCTGTTGCCTTTCATTCTGCCCACAAGCCTTGATAGCGAGGCCCAGCTACACCAGGGCATGCCCACAAGGCAGAGTAAAGGAAACACAGAGCCTCAAGAAGCAGGGTGGCGGTGGCGGCCAACATGGGCTCTGGCCCGTGGGGCCCAGGTTTCTTCCTGCCTTGCCATTTTCTGGCAGGCTAACTTGGGGCCAGAACTTAACTTCTTTAGGCCTCAGTTTGTCCATCTATAAAATGGGGGTAATAATAGTACTTCCCCTTTCTATCATTGCTACTAGGAATCAATGAATTGATCTAGGTGTGTGGACATAATAAGCACAACGTGAGGATTAGCTATTAACCCCAGTTAGGAGCTATTGCATAAACTGTATTATTTGTTCACAATTCTTCCCTTTCTCCCTGTCATCACCACTGCTTACCGGGCAGGGGAGCTTGAGGGTTGTACCTCCACACCATCAATGGGACATTTGCCTTGGCCAGTGCCAAGTGTATGGGAGTGTGGTAGTTGAATTACATACCCCAGAGAAACATGTTCTTCATCTTAATCCAATCCCGTGGATGTGGACCTTTTGAAGATGATATTTTTAGTTAAGGTGTGGCCAACTGAGTCAGGATGGATCTTAATCCTGTTATTGGAGGCGTCATAGAGAAGGTGACAAAGAGAAAGGCACATGGTGGAGAAGCTGGAAGTCATCAGAAATGGAAGAGAAAGAAGACACCCCCTGTGCCCTGCCATGTGACGGAAAAGCCAAGGACCGAGGATCACCAGCAGCCAGTCCCAGAACACACAGACTTCAGGGAGAAACCATCGTCTTGCTGATGCCTCAATTTTGCATTTCTCCTGGTCTCAAAACTGTGAGCCAATAGATCCCCATTGTTTAAGGCCACCCCTTGTGTGTTATTTGTGATCGCAGCTGGGAAAGAAGGAAGAAGTGCCAGTGTGCCATGGAGACCTTAAGGGGCATCATGTGTTTCAGCTCCCTGTGCCCCCATCATCCCCCCATGAGAAGCACTCATGCTCGGGAGCCTGTGTTCCTGGAGTGAGAGACCCAAGGAGCAGGCCTGAACCCCACCAGTAACCTGAAGCAGAGTTGCCCCAGCAACCTGCAGTCTCATGACCAGAAAAATATGTGTCCTTGTAAGCCACTAAGATTGGGGGGGGGGGTGTTTGCTCTGCAGCATTATCACAGCAATAGCTGACTGTTATATATGGAATTAACAGTCATGCATGCAAACAAAGACTGACTGCAATTTGTGTTGTGGTAGAAGGAATCCCAGGAGGCTGGGGGAAGAGCGGAGGCCCCTGCCAGCCTCAGAAGTAAAGGAAGGCAGAGGGTACCCCAGAGATGCGAGATGAGTACTTGCTCCTTCTCCTTTGTTCAGCAAGTGTTTTCTGAGCACCTACTGAGGCCCAAGCCCTGGGCCAGGCGACAGGGATGCAGAGATGAGGACAGGGTCTGCTTTGAAGTCGAGACATTCGGTGTGGGAGCTGAACACGTCAGCAGAGCAGGGAGTGTGTTGGTGGGGGAGGGAGTAAGCACTGTGAAGGCACAGGGGAGGCACTTGGCCCCACTCAGAGTCCAGGAGAGAGTCTCAGAAGACATGCTGCTTAATCTGAGTCTGATAGAGATATCAGCCGGTTGTAGGAAGAGAGGGGCAGCCTGTGCCAACTCCTCTGGGCCTAGAGAGAAGGGTGCTTTGGTGAGGCTGGGACAAGTTCCAAGTCACTGGAAGACAGCATTGGAAGGGGATAGGGGACTCAGGAAAGAAGAATAATGTGCAAGTATTGAGTGCTGTCTGCATGCCGGGCTCTGGGCTCTCGCTTTGCAGGCTCCCTGGGACCTCGTGGCACGCCTTCACTGCCATGGTAGTGTACCAGTTAATGCACCACTGGTATTTCAGACGTCCCGTCAGCCTCTTCAGCCTCACAACAGCCCTGGCAGGCTGAGGCACAGAGAAGCTGAACATCTCACCCAGGGCCACGTGTCGGGAAGTGGTGGGCCGACTATTTGAATCCAGAAATGAAGCATCTAGATAAACCTGAAAGGACATGAAAGGACTTCATCAAAAGTGGAACAGTGGCTCTTTCTGGAAGTGTGAAATTCAGATGACTTCTATTTTCTTTTAGAAAGCATTCATTTTGTCTTATATATATTATTTTGCAGATGAGCTCGTATTATTTTTATAATCATTAGAAACAATCACTATTTTCATTTTGAACACTGAACTATACCTGATGTTGTAAGACATGTTGCACAGCTTCTCCCCACAGTTACTACATGACATGGGGGGGGGCAGTGTGATTGTCCCCACATCACACATGGCAGAGGGGCGCTCAGAGGTCAGCTGGCTTGACCTTATGGCCAAAGCTGTTTTCTCAGTCTCCTGGGGCTGCTGGGTGGCTTAGGCCAGCAGGAGTTTCCTCCCTCGTGGTTCTGGAGGGCACAAGTCCACAGCCAGCTGTGGGCAGGGCTGGGCTCCCTGCAAGGCCCTGGGAGAAGAGCCTTCCTGGCCTCTCCCAGGCCTGCCCTGCGGCCGCCTCGCTCCCATCTCTCACTCTGTGGTCCACAGCCTCCTCCTCTGGCTCTTCCAAGGACACTTGTCATTGTGTTTAGGGTCCACCTGGGTAGTCCAGGCTGTTCTCCTCCCTAGATCCTTAACTTCAGTACATCGGCAAAGACCCTTTTCCTAAGTAACATCATGTTGGCGGGTTCCAGGGCTCAGGAAGCCTTTTAGGGGCCCCCATTGAAGCATCACAGTCACCTCATAGCACCGCTGCCTGTCTCCAGGATGAGCAGACCCCACACGTTACCCTGCCCTCGTCCTCGTCCCCGAGCCTTGTGGGCAGCCAGGTCTGGTGCAGGGCTCTGGGCATCCTGGGTGTCGTGTGCGGTGCCCCGTACAGGGCTCCCTGAAGAAATGCGCGGAAGAAGGCGGCTTCAGCCGTGCTGAGGTTCTGTGGGGGAGGGAAGATTAGTAGAAGCCCGTCTCCCTTCTCCATCCAGCGGGATTCCAGAACTTCTATATGGGGTGGTTAGGAAAGCCTCACTGAGCTGACGCACCTGCGGACGGCTGGAAGGCGTGGGGAGTTAGCCATGCAGACGCCTGGAGAGAGGGTCTTTCAGGCAGAGGGAGTGCAGAGGCCCCAAGGTAAGGGGGGCCCTGGCTTGATCCAGGAGCTGCAAGGGCCACAAGGGCTGCAGCGAGAGGGGCACGTGGAAGGCAGCACAGTCAGATGGAGCGGGAGTGGGGGGTGGGGGTGGGCACTGCCAAGCCTTGGGCCTTTACTCTGCGTGGCAAGGGGGCACGGTGGAAGGTTTGAAGGCAAGAGGGCCGTGCTCTGACATCTGTTGTGAAAGGGCCCCTCTGGCTGCTGTGCTGGGAACAAGCTGAGGCAAGGCAAGGGTCGGAGCAGGCACACCCATCTGGAGACGATCGTGCCAGTCCCAGCAAGGGGTGATGGTGGTGTGGGCTCCGGGGCGGCAGAGGTGCCAGTGAGAAGTGGTCAGCTCCTGGACATTTTTTGAAGGTAGAGCTCTGGGCTTTCCTGGCAGAATGGTTAGAGAAAAGAAAAAGAGAAGTCAGGGATGAGTCCGTGCTCTTTGTCTTAAACAACCAGAAGGATAGGTTGACTTCAGCAGAGATGGGAAGACTGTGGGTGGCACAGGATTCCTGCGTTTTAGGGGTAGGGGGTGGGAATGAGACTGGGAGTCCCCTTTGGGATATGTTAGGATTAAAGTATCTGCTGTGGGTGTTTGGCAGACTGTGCATGGGGCTTAGGGGAGAAGCTGGGACCGTTGGTTTAATCTGGGGAGTGCTGAGCATGTGGGTGAAGTTGAAGACCCTGAGGCTGCAGGAGATCATCTTGGAGATGCAAAAGAAGAGAGAAGGTGCAAGGACCAAACCCTGGGGTCCTCCAACAGGAGGAGGCTGGAAAGACGGAGAAGGAGCCAACAAAGCAGAGGAGGAGGTGGAGAGTGTGAGGTGTGCTGGCCGCCAAGCGGAGAGGGTGCGAGGAGCAGAGCCTGATGGACCACGGCAGGCGGGAGCTCCCCCTGCCTGGCTGGGAGGAAGTTGGAATTAAATGTGCATGTGCAGAGGGAGCACGTGGAACAACACCTAGTATGCAGTGAGTGCTCCGGGGGCGTGTTACCATCGCTGGTCACGAGAACAACGAAAGAAGAGGGGCTGGTAAAAGCCTAATGAAGGCAATGCCCAAACTGCTCCTGCGGAAAGGCTTCCGCACTAACATTCGTCCTTTAGCAAACACGCTGGGCTGGGAGTGCCAAGGAGACCAGTAAGTAAATGTTTACAGAACCGCGGAAGGCGGTGGAAACGTCACGGAAGCAGAGAGGAGAAGGGGCTTTCCAGTTGTTCTCTGTGTCTAGTCACACAGAAAATGACCATTTATTGCAAGAAATATGTGAGACATGCATGCATTAATTAAGACTAGTCCCTGATAAACACACTTAAAATCTAAGTACAAGGGCATGTTTTCTTTCCAAAAAGAGGGCTCAGCTCTTACCTCTTCCTCCTTACGGCTTCCTAAGCTACCCATATAAAGAAGCTTTCCAGATATTGCCGTGAAGGGCTGAACAGGAAGCTCAACAGAAACTTGCAGTCAAAAGCCAGCTGCAGGGGAGCTCTGGGGAAATGGCACTGAGAGCTGCATCACCGACTTGCCAGTTCACTGGGCTCACCCAGGACAACTAACCAAGAGATGATGATGGTCAACCACCATCTCAGGGAACAGAGTCTGCAACTGCAAGCAAGATAGTCCCCTCCATTGCCCCATGGGATCTAAGCCCCTCTCAATTAGAGACAGAGTGGGCATCACCATCCCCAAATCCTCAAGATTGGGGAATGAATGATGGACTAGAGTAGACTTACTGTTATTCTACTATAGACTTATTGTGATTCTAGCAATGGAAGAACTTTTATAGCTGATGTGGAGGCAGTGGCCACTGGAGGTTCTGAGGGGGGAGAGAGGGAAAAATAGCTGTAATTTGGGGGCATTTTTGGGACTTAGTAATTGCCCTGAATGACATTGCAATGACAGATACAGGGCATTATATATCTTGTAATAACTTACAAAAACGTGCAGGAGAGAGTGTAAACTACAATGTAAACTATCATCCATTAGTGGCAATGCTCCAAAATGTTCATCAATTGTAACAAATGTACCACATTAATGAAGGATGTTTTAACATGGGAAAATGTGGGAAGGCTAGGGAGAGGGGCACATGGAAATCCCCTATTTTTTTTAAGTTACATTTATGTAATCTAAGTATCTTTAATTTTTTAAAAAAGCATATTAAAAAAATAAAAATAAAAGGAGGAAAAAAATAAGCCCAACCCCAGATGTAGGCATGGAACTGTGAACTGGGATCCTTGTTCTGACTTGAACTTCCTGTGCTGAGAACAGGATCAGGCATTCACCTCACCTGCATTTGGAGTTATGAACTCCGATGGCTGTGGCGTTTAGTTTTATGCAACACAGTCATGCACTAGAGGCTGACGTGACTCCCCAGGGGAGGGTCTCTTCTGTGCCAAGCCATTTTTTTTACAGTCTGCTAGATCAGATTTTGTTATCGTTTACGTTAAACCTATTTTATTTAAAACTCGAGTCTGGCTCCCTTGGAGTAAATACAGTCTGTTTGCTCCCATTTCAGTGTGTGCTGCTTGGCAGCATGGTACATCGTAAAGGGGGAAATTGATGAAGGTTGTTTTGTGGCACACCAAGACAAGGAATAGTTTGCAGATCCAGTCCTGTCATTGAAAATCACCCATTCAGGTAGCAAATTATACTGAATGATTGAAAAGCTGATTTCAGGAGTAACCTTTTTATTGCTGAGTCTTCAATTGTGTGCGTGCTCACTCAAAAGAAGGGTCCATAAACCACTATTAATGTAGTGTGGCTGCATTTCTTGGCATTAGAAACCTCCCTAGAGGCATTTTCATAGTTTGGAACTTGGTAGCCCAACAATTCTGAGCTTCTCATTCTTACAGGAAAACAGTTTGCATAGTAGCTCCAGGTGACCTCAGATTAAGTGTTTGAGGAGAATTCGAGCTGTGATGTGAACCAGGCTGGCTTGGAAGGAAGGCTCCGTCTCTGCCAAATGCGACGACCATGGGGTGCTGCTCATTGTCCTGCCTGGGTTTACAGGGAGGCTTGGGGGCTTCAGGGAGTTGTCACGAGCACCGTGAAACCACGTTTGAACTTTTGTGCATGCATGCTTGTGTGTGTGTGTGTGTACGCTTAAGCATTTATGTAGGGAAAGAGTCAAAATTTTTCATGGTTCCTGAAAAAGCTCCATGGATCCATCCCACCCCACTCACCAAAAGCAGGCCTGAAAACCGTGGATGTATAGAACAATCTCTCTGGGCAGAATAGATTTTTCTCTTAGAAGGCAGCTGCTGCATGTCGTCTGCTGAGGGACATGATACTGAGGTGGAAAGTGGGTAGCGTAGGAGGCAGCCTTACAAGTTCTGCTGCCACCTCTTTATATGACCTCAGAGAAGTGCTTTCCTCTCTCTGGGCCTCAGTTTCACCATCTTAGCTTGAAGGATTGAAGGGGTTGGGCTATGTGGCAGTGACCACAGCACATGCTTGGGTATCCATTCACCCCTTCTTTCTTTTCGAACAGAGCACACACAGCCCTCAGCTTAGCTGAGCACACGGCTTTCTGGCTGGACAGACATTTCCCAGCCTCCTTTGCAGGCAGGAGTGGCCATGTGATTAGCTCCAGCCAATAAGATGGGATGACTGCTGTGTCTTCCCGCCATGATGGTGTGAGCCAGCATTGGCCATGCCAGGGCGGACAACGCCCTAAGGAGTAAAGCAGGAAACAGACAGGAGGCGCCTGGGTCCCTGGATTACCTCCTGAAGGAGAACTCACTGCTTGACTTGGACCACCTGCCTACCTCTGGACAGCTTAGAAAAAAAATCTGCATACCCCATCTTGGGTAAACCACTGTATTTTGAATTTGGGAGTTCCTTGTTCGGTAGCTTGGCCTGTAACTTAACTCATGCAGATTAGATGAGCACCAAGGCATGAGTCTCCTCCTGCTCCTGCCTCACATCTGGAACATGGTAGGCACATAACACACTCGGTAACTGAAAGAACACATGGACAGCTGGACTTGGGTCACAGCTGGACTTGGGTGAGGTCATATCTAAGTATTCATCCAGTACTAAAATCCTGTCATATTGTTTCTCAGAAATGAAGGTCTCTTGGGAACATAGTTGTGACTTGCCTTGTCTTAGCCTAGTGTCGTCCAAACAAAGGATGGGGTGGGGGTGGGGGCTCCAAAAGGGACCAAAGAGATACTCCCCTCTATCAATAGATCAATAGAGATAGAAAAGTAGAGAGACAGAGACAGATCTCTCTCTCTCTCTCTCTTCCATTTCAATTATTCATTCATTCACTCAACAAATATTTACCTTTTCATGTCAGGCTCTAGGAGATACAGAAAAGCATGGCACGTCCCCATGCCGACCCAAAAGCAATTCACAAAGCAATGAAGACCCTGGGGCAATAGTCAATAAAAGCAGTGTCACGACTGAAGGGAAGCAGATACAGGATGACATGTTCACCTTTGAGTCCTCACTCTCTCCAGGGCTACTCTCTAGAAAAAATCACCTTTATCTTCACCAACTTTAACTCAGCCAGGAACATTCGGTTTGCTCTGGGGACATTCAATTGTCATGGTCCTCCGAGGCATCCAGGTCTAGGTCAGTTTACTTTGTCTGCAGAGCAACTGACATTTAGATGCAATGAAAAGGGTTCTGGGGGGTGCAGGGTGGGGTGGTTGCAGGGGCGGAGCTCCAGCCTGGGAGTCTAAAGCTGTTGTGGTCTGAGCCGGTCCCTGACTGTCAGAACTGTCCTTCGTTGATTGTTGCTCATCTTGAATGAGTCACTTCCTTTCAGTTTCCTCATTTGTAAAACGGGGATCATTTTCCCTATGTTACAGCATTGTGAGCTTCAAATCAGTGCATCCAGCATAGTACCTAATGCCTTTCAAGGGCTCAATAAATAGGAATGGATGCTGATTTGGTAGCATGAGAAATTTTGCTTAACCCAGTAGTTCTCAGCCGGGGGTAATCTCCCCACAGGACATTTGGCAAAGTTTGGAGAAATTTTGGGTTGTTACAATAAGGAGAGGGGTGCTAATTGTACTGGTGGATAGAGTCCGGGGATACTGCAAAGCATCCTGCAATGCACAGATCAGCCCCCGCCCCCCCCCCCAATAAAGAATTACCCATCCCAAAATGTCAATAGTAACGGCATTGAAAAACCCTGCTCTAGCTCATAAAAAATACCAATTTCAACATGATCAATTCAAAGCCTGCAGATCTGTTGTGTGTAATTTTAAAATGCCACCCTTGCCTTGGCATTTAATATATAATTATAAAAAGTGTTTCCATGACTGTCAAGTAGAATTTTCTAAACTTTTGCCTCAAAATATCAGCAGCACAAATTTAGTTCCTTCTATCAGTATAGGAATTTCAGCTGGGAGAACCTGGTCCTAATTTCTCCAGTCACTTGATTACTCACCAGGAATCATCATCATCTTCTAGTCTGACTTGCAATTGTGGAGTTTATTTGCTGATTTCAGAGATGCCTGGACCCAATTTGCATAATCAGAACCATAAGGGCTTGCTTTGTATGTATGGGGCGCGGGGGGGGGGGGGGTTGTTGACAGTGATGATTCCCAGCATAAGCTGTTAAGATTGTAGCATTTTTAAACCAATATTCATTGAGCACCTACTACATGCCAGGCATTGTGCTGTGTTAGATATTCAGTAGGAAATAAAAACACTGCCCCTGTGCTCATTGCGCCTAGCAGCTTTCAGATGGCTTTAGCATATTTTATTATCATTATCTTCACAGGAACCCCTGCGATAGGCAGGAAGGGCCATGTCCCAGGTGCGAGAGTTACACTAACAGATGTGTGTAACAGGGTTCTTGGAGCAGAATGAGCTCTAGCTCATCTAAACACAAGCGTTATTTATTAGAGGGCATTCATTTGTTTACAAAAGCCATGGGATGCCCCGAGAATTGGACAGGGCATGATGCAACCAGTAACCAACCTTCCCCAAATTTTAAAAAGAAAAAAAATATGATGGCCAGCCATGGCTATGACATGTCCAATTCCAGACCAGCCACCAGCAGTGACCCAAGTGCTTAGATGAAGGAAGCACAGAACTTTAGGGGATTAAGTAGGAGTAGGGAGAGTGCTGCAGGACCGGCCTTCCGTTTGCCTTTGTGCATTTATGCCCTTGGGTAGTCCTCTCCCACACCGACTCTGGGCTTGGACTTTTGACTTGCTTTGGCCAATGGGACATGGCAAATGTGACAAAAGCAGAAACTTGAAAACTTGTTGTACAATGAGACTTGTTCTCTTGCTGTTTCAAACCCTGAGATGCACCCCACACCCTAAGTAAGGAAGCTTGAACTGGCCTGCTAGAGGATGAGTGACTCATGGCCCAGGGCATCAGCCAGCTCACCAACAGACATGTGAGTGAGGGCTTCCCAGAGCAGCCAGCTGCCATCTGACCTCAGATGCATGCAATAGCCCAGCAGAGACGAGCCAAGCTGGCACAGACCAGAAGAAGTTCCCAGCCAACCCACGAACCATGAGCCATATAAAATCCCTATCGCTTTTAGCCCTTATGTGTTGGAGATGTTTGTTACACTGCAAATGCTCACTCAGGTTCCCAGCCCCTTCCCCAATCTTGCAGTATCATGCCAGACTTCCTGAAGAAAGAATCATCAGCCCTGAGATTTGGGGAATGAGGAAAAGTCAGGGGATGGGACCCAGTGCACCCACCAAAGGCAAACATAATACAAAAGCCTAAGGTGAGAGGGAGCCAGGCTTTTCCAGGTACTACTATATGGTAGAGAACATGGGGGGGGGGCAAGAAATGATGCAGAGGGGGAAGCTGAGGTGATATCAAGCATGGCTTGGAAACCTTGTCAAAGAGTTTTTGCTCTGCTCATAGCTATTATTTCCACTCTAGAAAGGAAGAAACCTTTCTGGTTTCAGTGTCAATGTGTAAAGAGCCTGGAAGCCATCACTTCCATCCTTACAATAAGAAAAAAGCTAAATCAATGACTTTTTTTGGACCCATGAGAGAACTGGGGTCACAGGGCAAACTGCCGCTTTGAAATCTGGAAAGTCAGGGGAACCCAGAGAACCACAGCTGAGACCTGCTCACCTGCAGCATCCACTGGCAGGGACACTTACCTGGCGACTTTGACGGCAGTGCTGGATGCAGTGTGGACTAGCAAGACAGTGAGAAACTCCTGGGGGCTGCAGACCTAGGGGTCCCCCACACTTTTGTGGGGCTTTCCTCTATAAACAGCACCAGATCTCATGGTGAACAGCCAAGAAAAATCCCCTTGTGACTCTGGCAGAGGAAGAAGGAATGTAGCCATTTTGAAATATGTCCAAATGTTCTCCATGACCAAGACTAATAATCTCCAGGAGAAAATACTTTACCAAAACTTTATCCCTCTGGGAAAAATGTGCTTCCCCAACCCTAGCCCCCTCTAACCTTTCTGCCTCATGTAAGGAGGGGAAAAGCTAAGAAACATTTGTGAAGATTACAGCCCAGGGACACACACACACTAACAGACTGATTCAATTTTAAAATTATAGCCGGCTCGCTCCCCTGAGCCTTACCAACACACCAACAGGGCTCCACTGTAGTAATAATGGGTCACAATTGAAAGAGCTGTGAGTTCAGATTCAACTCAAGCAGGAGTTCTTAGGAAACCCAAAGACAACAGGACACTAGAGGAATTTGAAGGCTCTGACACCTACAGCTACAAAAAAAATGTTAAACACAGTCCAACTACTAGCCTGTTCCATTTCCTGATACATCATGTTCAGCTTTTAACAAAAACAGTTACAAGCCATGCTTAAAAAGCAAATAAAACAAAACTTGAAAATACAAACCAAGCATCAGAAGCAGATTCAAATATGGAAGAAATTTTGGAATTATCAGACTGGGAATTAAAAATAACTGTGATTAATATGTTGAGGACTCTAATGGGAAAAATGGACAACATGCAAGAACAGATGGGTAGTATAAGCAAAGAGATGGAAACTCTAATAAGAATCAAAAGGAAATGTTAGAAATCAAAAACACTGTAAGAGAAATGAGATATGCCTTGATAGTTTCATCAGTAGACTAGACAAAGCCAAGGAAAGAATTAGTGAGCTTGAAGGTATGTCAATAGAAACTTCCCAGTCAAGAGAAGCTGTCCCAGAAAACAAAGAGAAAAAAAGATTGAGAAAAACAGAGTAGAATATCCAAGAATCATGGAACAATTTCAAAAGGTACACATCATAGGAATACCAGATGGAGAAGAAAGATAGAAGAAAGAAAAAAAAAAACAAAAACTTGAAGTAGTAATAGTCAAGAATTTTCCAAAATTATGAACAGACACCAAACCACAGATCCAGGAAGCTCAGCAAAACACCAAGTAGGATAAATGACAAAAAAATCTTCACAATGTATATCATATTCAAACTTCAGAAAACCAAAGATAAAGAGAAAACTTGAAAGAAGACAGAGGGTGGGGTTACCTAACCTACAGATGAACACGAATGAGAATTACAGTGGGCATCTCATCAGAAACCAGACAAACAAGAAGTAAATGGAAGGAATTGTTTCAAGTGTTGAAAGAAAGAAAAACACCAACCTAGAATTCTATACCCAGCAAAAATGCCCTTCAAAAGTAAAGGAGAAATAGACTTTCTCAGGGAAAAAAAAAACTGAGGGAATTCATTGCCAGCAGACATGCCCTGCAAAATATGCCAAAAGAAGTTTTTCAGGGAGAAGGAAAATGATATGGATCAGAAACTTGTATCTAGGGAAGCGGCTGTGGCTCAATCAGTAGGGCTCCCGTTTACCATATAGGAGGCCCCGGGTTCGGTTCCCGCGGCCTCCTGGTAAAGGCAAGCCCGCCCGCACGGCGTGGTTAGCTGACCCAGCGAGCACAAGCAGCAAGGGGGGGATAAATGAATAAATAAATAAAATCTTTAAAAAAAAAAAAAAAGAAAGAAAGAAAGAAACTTGTATCTACATATAAGAAAGGAAGGGCATTGGAGAAGGAATAAATGAAGGCAAAATAAAACCAAATTAATTTTTCTTATTCTTAGTTGACCTAAAAGATAACTGTTTAAAGTAATAACATCAACAATGTATTGGGTGATTAGAGTAAATGGATAAATGAAATGAATGATAGCAATGCCATAAGGGATGGGAGGGAGGGATTGGGAAGGGAAGAAACCGAAGAGAGATATTAGTAGCCCTTTTTCACATAGCGAATAAATGTTGGAACAGATTCAAACCCTCATCTCTTTGATCCAAATTCCATGCCCTTTGGTCTCCTGGAGAACCTTGGCCGTTCTTCTGGGACTATAGGGAGTTGGAACTCCAGGTCCTTCCTTACGGGCCCCATTTCCCAAATGGAAGAGAGGAAACGTGCAGCTTTTCCTTTGTCTTTGGCAATGGGGCCCCAAGGCTAATTCAGCAGAACCACATGTTTATATGACACCACCCGGGTCTTCAGCTTTGTAGATTGCAGGCCATTTATTACAAAATAAGACAAAAATATCTGAGGGGCTTCTTACTCACTGGTTGTCCTGGGGCTCTGGGTTCTCTGACTGATAACCTCCACTCCTCAATAACCCCAGCCACAGTTTCCTGGGCACTTAATACATGCCAGGGACTAGGCTAAAACATTTTACACAGTGTGATAGTTAAGTTCATGTGTCAACTTAGCCAGGTTATGGTGCCCATTGGTCTGGTCAAGCAAGCACTGGCCTAATTGTACTGTGAGGACATTTCATGGATTTAAATCATCAGTCAGTTGATTGCATCTATGGCTGATGACATCTACAATCAACTGAGGAGACTGCCTTCAACAATGAGAGATGTCTCATCCAGTCAGTTGAAGACCTCAAAAAGAGAAGTGATGATTTCAGGAGTCAGAAGAGAAAATTTCCATCTCAGCCAGCCAGCATCTCCTGGGGAATTCATCAGAAATCTTCGTCAGGGTTCCCATCTTGCAGCCTGCCCTATGGAATTTGGATGTGCCTATCTCCAGAGTTGCTCAAGCTGATTCTTATTAAATATCTCCTAATATTTACCTTATATGTCTCCTGTAGGGTCTGTTTCCCTAGAGAACCCTGACTAATACACACATATTATCCCATTTATTCTTAACATGATCATTTTCACGCCCATTTTACAATGAGGAAAGTGAATTCATAGAGGTTAGGCAACTCACCCAAGGCCACGCAGCTAGCAGGATGTGAATTGAGACCTAAAGTTGGAACTTAGATGCACATCTGCTTTACTTAAAAGCCCACGCCCGTGACAGCCCTGGGTCACCTGCCTTGGCCGGTAGAGAGTTTGTCTGGAATGTTAGGGCAGGAAGGACTCCAGAGATCACCTCCCTCGGTGTGTTCTCTAAGCTGGAACCCCTGGAACACGGATCTGGAGGACGTTAGCCAGTGGGCCATGACAGAAGTGCGACGTTTAAGAAACGTTAAGCCTTAGAGCAGGTCCCCTAGAAGCAGACCTTGGAAAGAGGATGTGGGTGCAGCATTTCACCAGGGAGGTGACCCCAGAAAACACTGGTAAGGAAGTAAAACAGTGAAGGGAAACCTGCCCAGGTTAGTAGACATGAAAACCACCTCCTCAGCGAAGCCCTTCCTGATTGAGCTGGGCAGAGCTGGTCCCTTCTCAAGTTCAGTGCTTTCCCAAAAATGTGTTAACTTCCATGTTACAGAACTTGTCATGTGTCTATAACACGTACATTTGCACACTGGTCTCCCCTTAGCCTGATTTCTTGAAGAGCATGTTCTTTTTAAGTCCTCAATACTTTGTGGAGTTTAAAGATGGGCCATCTGCTATATCGGGCAGGTCCCACCTGGGGGACCCCCTGTTGTGCACCAAGGTTCAGGACGCATTCCACATGACTTGGATATGGGGAGAGGCTTTACTGGGGAAAAGGAAGGCCAAGGTCACAGGAGGGTGACTCATCTTCCCACCGTCCCACAGAGAGGCCTGCTGGGCCAGGGTACATGGCTAGGCACCCGGAGTGTGTCCATGGTCCAGTGGAGAGACCCCAGCCCCTAGCGCCCTCCTTTTGTGCAGGGCAAGCGAAAGGGCAGGCTCATCCGTGGGACTGACAGCAGTTGGCATCAGTCAATCTGGATTTCAGTGCCAGCTCTTAGTTGTCTAGGAACGCCAGCTCCCCACTCCCTGGCATCCTGGGGTCCCTAGGGAATAAACAGAAATCCCACCACCCAGTGGGGAGCGGGGCTCAGGACCCGTCCGGGAGGGGGCTCCCTGGCCCCTGCTTGCTCATCGTCCAGACAGCCTAATGAAGCTCTCAGGGCTGGTTTCGGGTACTCCTGCTCATCAGGCCACCGGCTAAGGGGCTGAGTGAGTGAGTGAGTGGCCCAGTGAGGAGCAGACAAAGCCAATCCTAGTCTATGTCAGCCAGTGACTCCCCCCCTCTGTTGTGCTCTGTGTGCATACGTGGCAGGTCTCAGGAGACCTTTGCCTATTTTTGCCCTCATTCTCTGCATATTCATCAAGGTCTCGCTACAGGCTAGGTACTGTTCAAAGCAGGGAAGGAAGGGGGGAAAATCTGCCTTCAGAGAATTTTAATTCTAAGGGGGAAGATAGGCTATAATGTCAGGTTTTTGTTGTTGTTTTTGTTTTGTTTTGTTTTGTTTTGTTTGTTTTTTTTAAAGATTTTATTTATTCATTTATCCCCCCCTTGGTGCTTGTGCTCACCGGGTCAGCTAACCACGCCGTGCTTTTGTTTTTTAAAACAAAATATATCAGGACGTGGTAAGTATCAGAAAGAACTGAAATTGCCCTTGCCGCTCAGCTGAGTGAAATGAACTGATCTGAGGATGCAGACACTGCCCCTGAACTGACTTGTAGAAGGAGCAGCATGCTCCTTAGACTGAGTCCAGGGGCCCTGCCTTGCACCCCCACCCTTTAGAGGGCCTCACAAATCATAAAGACACTCACAACTTATTAAAGAGCTGGTGGGAGCCTCTGCCACTCGGGAGCTGACCCAGAATGTTCCGTAAGCCTAAACATTGTGCTCCTGGCAATCACTGGTTAGGTAGAATAATGTGGTCACTTGCATTGGGCAGTGAGGAGGGACCCCTTTCCGAGAAAGAATTTTCCGGAAGACAAAAACAATTGACCTGTAGGGGCTTTCTGAGAAGATGGAACAATGGAAGGCCCTTACAGAGTTGTAGACAAGCCACATCTGGTGATAAACCGGTTTCAGTGCAGCAGAGAGAGATGATCAGAAAGGACCCACCATACTAGTCAATGCCTGTCTGCTCCCCACTTAGCTGAGCTCCCCACCATGTAAAATGGGAACTTAAAACCAGCCACTGTGAGCATCTGCTCACTTGCTTCTGCTTTGCCCTAGACAAGCTCCTCTTTGCAAACCCCTCAGGGAAGCTCCTTTCCACCAAACCCCCCAACTCAGGAATCGTAAACTGCTCAAATGAACTCCCGTAAATGATCTCCTGCCTCCATGCACTGTTGAGCATGCTGTTTGGGAACCCAGCACCACCTCTCCTGCTTTATGTCCTAAAACACAAATGTGTCTGCATGTAAATCTGCGAGGCTCTGTGGGTTGCGCTGCTGCTGACTTTAAAGACAGACGCCGCCTGGAAGAGTGAGGAGGATTTGGGCAGCTGAAGAGAGCAGGCGAAAGAAAAGAGAAACTAGTTAGCGCATCGCATTTTTCCTTGCAGAGCGCAGGGCTGCAAGGGCTTCCCACAAAACACAGTCTGGTGCCCAGCAGTGCTGACCGTCATCTTCTTCCTTCTTTCTTTGTTCCAACTTGTAGTTCCAGAGGCGCCTGTGAATTAGCCAGGTATTGGCAAGACTTGTGTGTGGTGGCTGGGAAACATTTGGCATTCTTAAATATTCATCTTGTATATACGTCAACTCTCACTCGTTTGAAGCCTGATACAAAGTCTTTCCATTGGCAACTAGGTGGACATTGAAACCTAGAATTGCAAATAGTTTTATTTTTAGAAGGAATTTCATCACATTTTCAAAATTATGAATCAAGCTTTTGCTTGATTGAAAGAATTTTGATTTTAACTCTTTATTCTTTCATTATGATTTACATTTTTACTTTAGTTTTCAGTAGATAATTTTGAATATTGCAGAAGAAAAGAACTGTTTGAAAGTGTCCGTGAAGAATAATTTGGTTTTTTACATTTTTTATAGATACTTTACATTTCTGAGGAAGAGTCATTCTAATTGGATGCATTTGTAATACAAATGCCTTAAAAGCTGCTTCAGCTCACTGAGATGAGGCCAAGTGTCTGCTGGGAGACCCTCTGCCTCTTCCCTGCCGAGTGGACCCCACGTGCTTCAGTCTCGGCTCAGTCGCCCCTCATCTGGAAGTGTCCCCACTCATCTTTCCCAACCCTGGCAAAGGATGGGGTCCTCCTCCACAATTCTGCAGCACTTTGGGCGTCCCAGGAAGGAGCTGCCATGAGCATGGGGAGGGTCAGCCACCAGGAAGGACTGAATGAAGCATGCTTGGGGGTACTGTCCCCCTTTCCTCCTCGTCGGTCCATGAGGAGCCAACCCCTCCACCACAACGACTAAACACATTAGCCGCCACTACCCACTCGTTGAGCTCTGACGATGCCACCTATTGAAATGTGCATGCCACCGGCTGCTCTTCGATTTAATCATTTTAACTCTCTGTAGTAGGCTGCAGGCTGTCCCTTCAAAATCCATGCCCAGTCAGAACCGCGGATCATGGCCTTCTTTGGAAGCAGGATCTCTGCAGGTGTAATCTGTTCAGGTTCTAAGGGGCAATCATCCTGGATTGAAGGCGAGCTTTAAACCCAATATGGTGTCTTTAGAAGCAAAGGGAGGAGGGTTTGGACACACGGAGACCCAGAGGAGGAGGCCCAGAGGAGGGGGCCCAGAGGAGGGGGCCTAGAGGAGGGGGCCCAGAGGAGGGGGCCTAGAGGAGGGGACCCAGAGGAGGGGGCCCAGAGGAGGGGGCCTAGAGGAGAGGACCCAGAGGAGGGGACCCCGCAAACACGGAGGCAGAGACTGGAGCACCAAGGACAGCAGGAGACACCGCGTGCTGCAGGAGGCCAGGAAGGACCCCTCCCTAGAGCCTTCAGAGGCAGCGTGGCTGCTGACCCCTGGATCTCAGACTTCCATCCTCCAGAACTGTGAGAGAACAAGTGTTTTAAGCTGCTCAGGGTTTGGTCATTTGTTAATGCAGCCCGAGGAAAGCAATACACCACCCTATGAGATTATTTCTCCATTTTTCGTCCATGAAATGTAAGGCTCAGAGATGAATCCATGTGCCCATGCCCTCAGGAAACACATAGCGAGAACTCCTGTGACGTGGGCACCACCAGGGCTTGTGGATGGAAAGAAGAAGGAAAAGGGAAAAGTACAACAAAAGGAAAAAAGAATAAAACAAAAGAAGAAGGAAAGTCAGCAGGACCTGCAGTTTAATGGCGAGATGAAGGAGCGTGGTCCTGAAATCCCACAGCGCGTGGCGCCTGGGTCAAACACGTTCAGCCGAGGCCTGCCGGGCTCGAAGGTCCCAGTGCTCAGCCGTGTGCTAAAATGTGCCCCAGTAGGGTCTGCGAATGAGGGGCGGAAATTTCCGGACATCTGTACAGATCCTTCTGGGATCCCATAACCAAATTTACATCTAGCCATGAAAATGTCTTTTCAGCATCATTCAAAGTGAATCAGTGATGGCCACTGGGGGAAAAGCAAACGCTGGCATAGAGCTCTCACTAGTTTTGTGTGACTGGCTTTCCTGCAGAATTCTCTGAGTCGGCTGCCGTGAGAGTGCATGGAGAGCCAGCGTCCGGCGGAGCCGGGAGAATAATGCAGGTGTCCCTCCCACCCACCCGACGAACTGGTTCCAGGGCTGAGATCAACTGTACAGTCAGCAGAATGAGCACAAGGGTGTGGGGCACAGCTCGGTTCTGCTTCCTCTCGAATGATAGCTAGCTCACGCAGGAAAATGTGTAGACAACTCCGTGAAGCAACTGGCACGGACCCAGCAGGCAAAGGTGGTAAGTGTTAAGAGCAGTTTTTGCAAAGCTTCAGGTGAGGACCAAGTGGCATCGGCACTGAAAACAAGAAGGCGATGGCAGGGAGCCCCACTGGATTGTGCTGCTTATAAAAGCTACCGACAAAGTCAGCTGTTCAGCCATCAAATACTGCAGGGGACACACAGAGTATTTTTTTTAATCAGTTGCAGCACTGGGGCTTCTGGATGCAGCCACAGATGGTCCAAGAGAAGTCCAGGGAAGGACAGTGAGCAAGCAGAGGAAGAACCACCTGTGAGCCATGCAGTGCAGGTAAGGGCAGGGCCCTGGGGGAGAAGGAGGAAGGAGGCTGACCTCATCAGGGGTCAGCAAGGTCTGGTCGAGGAAGCAAGAATCCTGACGCCCAGTAAACCTGAGCCCGCTTGAGGTGGAGCATGGGCAGGGAACGGCTTCCAGCCGTGAGCACGGAGGGACCATGACACACTGGAAACCCTCGATGCCCACATATGAGGAGATACCGCGAGAGTGCGTTTGGTGAGAAAGATGTGATTTAGTGCCCTACATTTTTCTGGTTCATTTCTCAAAAGGCTAATTTTGTGCTTATCAGGGTCACAGTTGCTGCTCAATAAACATTAGTTGAACAGATATTTATTACTGAATAAGAACTCCCAGCTCAAAGGGATTGAAGTGGAATTATGGAAGAGCTACGTAACAGAGTGTGAAATCCAGGTGGCCTGCCTGGAGACGTATGCAATAGTCCTCAGCCTGCTTTTATTTCTTTTCTTCTTTGTTTCGAAATGTTCCGATGATAGGATTTTTGCAATATATCTAGGCCTTACAGCTCCTGCGCAGCAGTGAATTTAGCTTAAGTTACAAACACTATAGATGGCTCAAAAGTTTGCGATAGGCAAGCACAGCCCACTGGAGAGTTTCCTTGTGTTCTGGATGCCACAAGCAAATGAAGATGTTCGGGGAAGCGGCTGTGGCTCAATCAGTGGGGCTCCCGTTTACCATATGGGAGGCCTCGGGTTCGGTTCCCGGGGCCTCCTGGTGAAGGCAAGCCCGCCTGCACGGCGTGGTTAGCTGACCCAGCGAGCACAAGCAGCAAGGGGGGGATAAATGAATAAATAAATAAAATCTTAAAAAAAAAAAAAAAAAAAAATATGTTCGGAGACATCCCGTACCTCAATTGGGAAGACCCAGGTTTCACTGCCGGCGCCCTCAGTTACCAGCAGTGTAAATTGGACAAATCATGAACTCCTTCAAACGTCGGAGCCCTGGCTGTAAAATGGGATTTTATACTCATCCCTTGGGGTGGTTAAAAAGAGAGAAAGACTATTGGGATTGGCAAGTGTAGGTGCTCGAAAAATATGCATACCCTCCCTGCCTCCCCTTATTCTATCCCAAAGGCAGGCCCCGCTCTCAGATACCACGGCCTTCCTGTGGAGGGACAAGAAGGAGCTATGAAGAAAAGAGGTCACCCTTAAAGCAGCTTAGCGTGCCAGCAACGAGGAGAGGCCGAGGCCGGCGGGAAGAAATGCTTTCCGTCCGAGGTTTAAGTTATTCTCGCCCACTTCCTGCCCTATGTGTGTGTTGGCTCTGGGGCTTCCTGAAACCGTGGAGGCCAAAACACTCAAAATGCTTCCCGAGGGAGGAAGCCTTAACCTCCCAAGAGCTGGAGCCCCCAGGAGCCGGGGAGGCCAAGGGAGGCCTCGAGGGCCGAGAGCCCTGGGGCAGGGCCTTGCTTGGGCTGATGTCCAAATCCTCGTCTGTGCTGTGGGTGAAAAGGAAACAACAGACATCGCTAATTTGTCCAAGTCTCGGTCTAGTTTGTGAAGATATGGGGGTGGGAGGAGACAGTGCTCATGGGGCCGGAAGTCACATCGATAAGAATGATAAAAGCAAACCCAGGAGGCACTGGTCTGAGTGCTGTGCATTTATTCACCCACTGAATTCTCTCTCCAGCCCTGTGTGGCCTCCAGCGAACATGGCAAGTGGCAGTGCTGCCATGTGAGCCCAGACACGGGACCACAGTTTGGGTTTAATCCTCTAAGTCAAACCGGGCCCCTAAAGACCTAATCTCTAATACAAGGTGTTATTCACCGACAACTGACAACCAAAGAGTTCTCCAGGGACCCCAGAGACTCAGTTCTGCGAAGGGAGTCTGCTCTTCCTTGGGCCTCCCTCTTGCTCCCAGAACTGGTACCAGCTCCCACTTCCCAGGGAAGCGAGGACTGGCCACATTCAGAAGAGAGAAGAGACCCAAAACCTCGTCTGCAATGAAGTAAGCCCTCATTTCTCAGAAGAAATGGTGGGGTGGGGCTTGCCGGGAGGCACTCAGCTTTGTGGCACCTAAGTGAGTTGTTTTCTTTCTCCCTGCCTTGCCTCTATCCTTCAGTGGTTATTTCTGAAGTCCCTGTTCTTAAGTCCTGGAAGAACGGAGCGTTTAAAACTGGGATTTGAGCCTGGCTGTGCAGAGGAACCTGAGCTCCACGCCATTAATTTTGTGGCCTTGAGCAAGTCCCTTGCCTTCTCACCCTCCAGTTTCTCATCTGTGATGATAACAGCATCTTACTCGTTAGGTTTTAGGGGGGATCACTTTGGCTAATGCAAAGAACAGTACCTGGCACCCAGCAAGCACCGTGTCAACATTAGCTATTAGTCCCCAGGAACCCAAACCATGCCTGATGGGAGGTGGGAGCTTGGCAGGAAACTTCCACGGACACCATAATTTTGACAAGTGTGAACCACACTTCTTCTCGAAGTACCCTTCCAGGAGTGCGGGGCCTGGAGGATTCAGAGACGGATGGCTCAGCTCCAGCCATCAGGAGATCCCGAGTCTGACAAAGAAACTGACAAATACACCGTCACAAGGCGGTATGGGGGCTGTTACACATTTCTTCCTAGGTTGAAAACTATAATTCTCAATAATGTATCGGTCAGTGTATTCATTTTCTACTGCTATGTAACAACTGACCACAAACTTAATGGCTTAAAACAACATTCATTTATTAGCTCAGAGCTCTGGAGGTCAGAAGTCTGGGTGGGGTCAGCTGGGCTCTCTGCTCTGGGTCTACAAGGCATTGGCTGGCCTGGGCTCCCAGCTGGAGGCTCTGGGAAGAATCCGCTTCAAAGCCCGTTCAGGTTGTCAACAGAACCCGGTCCCTGTGGCTGTCGGTCTGAGGTCCCCATTTCCTGGCTGAGCTCCTGGAGGCCACCTCCATTCCTTCTCCCATGGCCCCTTCTACCCCCAGCCAGCAACAGCAGGTCAAATCCATTTCATGCATAGAATCTTGCTGGCCTCTCCTGCTGCCAGTCTGAGAAAATGCTGTGCTTTGAAAGGCCCCAGAGGAAGAAACCAGCCCACCCAGACAAGCTTTCTTTTGATTAACTCCAAGTCAGCTGACCAGTAACCTTCTCTACATCTGCAGACTCCCTTTTGCCCAGTAACTAACTAACCATGGGAATGTTATCTCATCACATTCACAAGGGTCAGGGATTACATGAGGGTCATTGGGGGCAGGGTCATTTTAGAACTCTGCCTACCACAGTCAGGATAAATTAGGTTATGCTTGGTAACAAACAACCCTTAATCCACATCATTTTTGGGATGAGACAGCAGCCACCGTCTCCAACCTGGGTGGTCCATGGCAGGGAGAAGGAGACAGCAGAGCAAAACATGCCCAGGATCTTAAAGCTTCTGCCCGGGAGTCAAGCCTATCACTTCCTCTTAGATTTCGTGGCACAAAGGAACTCACGTGGCCACGTGTAACTTCAAGGAGGTGGCAAGTGCACTCCAGTGTGGGTTCAGGAGAGGAGACTGGCCATATCTGATAACCAGCAGGCTTGATTGCAACAAGGAGAGAATTGCCAAAGAGAAAGTGACAGCTCTGAGCAGCAGCCTGGGCCAGGCACCCTGCTGGCTGCTAAGGGGGCCACAGCGCTTCCATTTTGAGAGGGACAGAAAGAAGCCTCTCTGAAACCAGTTTAGACAAGAGGAAGGCATTGGCTCGCAGCTAGAAATGCCCCCACGGCAGCTTACGGAGTCCGAGGAGGAGGAGGTGCAGGACTCAGCCTCCAGGGCTGGAACCAGGGAGGCAGCTCCATCCGGGTGTCCTCCTCTGCCCGTCTCCCAGCTCTGCTTAGGCACATGTTGGCCTTGCCCTCTCCGGGGCAGGGCACAGGCCCACTCCAGGGCAGGGGACATAATGGCTGACATCCACGGGCTGGCAACATCAGTGGGATGAGAGAGCCACTTTCTTCCTGTTAATCCCAGGGAAAGACTCTGATTGGTCCCACCTGGCCATTGCCCATCCTCAGACCTTTGGGGGGAAGGCAAGAATTTGGCCAAGGTAGAGTTCCGCAACAGGGCCTAACCCCAGAAAAAAGAAAAAGAAAGCTAATGGGGAGCACAGATGCCACAGTCACTCCAGCTATTTTGTGTTTCCTTCTTCCTCACAGTAACTCTGTAGAGTAAACGTGTAACGTGCACACGTTCATTTCCCAGGCCTGCCGTGACAAAGTACCTCAGACTGTGTGGCTTAAAGCAACCAGAACTCATTCTCTCACAGCCTGGAGGCCAGGAGTCTGAAATCAAGGTATTGGAGGGCCATGCTCTCTCCGAAAGCTCTGGGGGCGACGCCCTCCTTGTCTCTGCCTCGCTTTTGGTGGTGGCTGGACATCCTCGGCGTCCCTTGGCTTGCAGGCTCGTCACTCCCATCTCTACCTCCGACTTCACTCGGCCTCCTCCCGTGTGTGTCTCTTTTCCTCCGGTGATTACATCCCCAAAGAAACTCTTCCCAAATAAAGTCCCATTCTGAGGGCCTGGTGGTTGGGATTTCAACATATCTTTTTGGGGGGTCACAATCAAATATAACACCCCACTCCCCAGAAGAGGGTGAGAGAGGACAGGGTTTTCCCAGGCACGTGGTAAGAGACGTGAAACTTCTCTGTTAATCCAAAGCCCGGTTCTTTCTGCGAAGCCCGGCTCTGAGGCCGTTATGCATGAACGGGCCCAGGGGAAATGTTTGGGCAAGCGTTTCCTATGCCCTACTTCCCATCAAAGTTGGGCTCCATGTTTGGGGGGCTTTGGAGGGGTCTCTATTCCGAAATACAGGACTCTGAATAATCTCTGCCCCAAAGCCAAACTCAGTTTTGGCGTTTGTCTTCATTGGTTCATTTTGGGCCACGTGGGCCAAGTTTCCATTTGAGTTTGCCAAGAGCGAAAGTAACAAGCTCAAAAACACGTCACATAAAAAGGGGAAATTTATTGCTTTTGCCCAAAGGAAAACTAACGTCAACAGGAATGCTGGGGGAACATCCTGGTCAGTGGCTTGACATCCCCCATCCCTGACACTGGCTGTCACCATGGACAGAGTCAGGGCAGCACGGGCCTCGTAGGTTCCTGGCCTCTGACCTCGGAGCACAGGCAGGCCCTGGCCTCAGCCCCTCAGACACTCTGTGTAGTCTTGTGTGGTGTTTTCTGCGGAACAGAAGCTGCCACTGGGCAATCGGCTGGGTGTTGGGTGATAGAGGAGATCTGAGATGGGCTGCAGCCATTCAAACTTGGCTGCTGTTACAAGTGGAAACAGGGCAGGGACTTAGGGGCACTGGGAAAGGGGTTATTCTGTGTTTCCATCAAGTGACAAGGGCTCAGAGAAAAGAGCAAGTTCCTACTCCTCATCTCGGCTCAGGAAGTTTCCCATACTCCCTAGGGCGGGGAACAACGGCTGCTTCCATGGTCGCCTGCATCACTTATTGGAATCTGCCAGAAGGCTAAAAAGGAGTCCCGGATCCTGGTCCCAAGGAAGGGCTCCAGTGATGTTTGAAAACTCGAAGTCACAAGACAGAAAACAGAAGGGAAGTAAGCCATAGGCAGCTAAATTTGGCCTTTTGAGTATTTGCCAAAAGAATTTTCTCTATCTGGGCATGTCCAGCAGCTGAAATAGGCCCACACTGGAAGGGCATCATGGAAGCATGGAAGGGAGATTCCAGAGGGGTGCTGGCCATGGGACAGGGCTTCCTAGACCACCAGGGCTGTCCCTGGCTGCATCAGGGCAGAAGGAGAGTGACGGGCAGCATGTCATCTCTGTGTTTCCGTTCCACCTACCCACCAGGGTGCCACAGCCCTGGGGTTTGAGTGTAGTCACATCTGCTTTGCCACGGTTTAGGGTGGACAGCTATGTTGGTCCAGTAGCCCAGTCTTAGTTTGAGTTTCCCCAGAAGCAGACCCTGAGACAAGAATTTGCATGCAAGTGGTTTATTTGGGAGTGCTCCCAGAAAACAAGTGGAATGTTTTTCCTGAGTGGAAAATGAGAAAAGGAAGGGAAAGAGGCCAGGTCCAAGGTACCAGTGGAGGCACCTGGGACTTAATCCCACTGGGGAACTTTGGGAAACAGTATAGAAACAAACCCCAGAGTGGTCCTCCCAAAGGAATGAAGGACTTGGGATATTTATACACTAACTTTGATCAGTCATCAGTTGAAGGCTGTTTCTGGGGGCGTTAAGATTGCTCAGTATTTCTAGCCTTCCCTGTGTGGGGACGGAGCAGGTCTTGATGGCCAGAGATAGCTCTGGGGCAGAGGTGCAGGTGCTGGCTGTGGAAAGTCAGGCCAGCACTCAGATATGAGGCCTGAGAATATGGGAACAGAGCCCTGTAGGGTCACTGCCAGCATGAAGTCCACAACTTTCTTCAGTTGTCAGGAGAGAGATGTTTCCTTTTGGGAGAGGGATGAGAAAGCATGTGTCTTGGCAGCCACATTGTGACCACATGGAGACTCTGCTTTAGGATAGAGCTAATCTTCAGAACTCAATCAAAGAAGTAGAACTGGTAGCAAACACATATTTGTATTTATTGCTAGGAATTGGCTTATATGATTTGGGGGACTGAATTGGCAAGTCTAAAATCCATTGGACAAGTCATCGGGAAGGGTTGGCTGTGGCTGTAGTCCAGAAGCAGAAATGCTTCTTCCTCCCTCAGGAAAACCTCTATTCTGTTCTTAAAGCATTTCAACTGATTGAATCAGGCCTGCCCAGATTATCTTGAATAATCTCCCTTACTTCAAGTCAACTGATTATGACTTTAATCACACCTACAAAATACCTTCAGAGAAACACCTAGGTATGTGTTTGGTGGAATAACTGGGGCTTGTTGAAACAACACAATATGGAATAGGGGAACAGAAAGAGATGTTTTCATGGTGGCGTCGGGTTCCTGGGTCAAACCATTCTTGAACTCCATACTTCCTTCCACCTTTTCCAGTTGCACTTTCCAGGAAATCCCTTCTTTGGTATCTTGAGCTGGTTTTTCTGTAACTGGCAACTCCAGAGTCCTAACAGATGCAGGAAGGGTCCTCAAGGAGGAGGTGACAGTCACTCTGACCAGACCTCCCAAGGAGGGCTGTGTTCCCACCCAGTTGCACATGACGTGGGTAAAGACATTTTCTGAGCACCAGCTGTGTTGGTGCAGACCCAAAGACAGAGGGACTCTGGCTCTGCCTGTGGGTGATGGACAAGCAACCAATGACCAGAATGGGCAGTGCTGTGATGGCAGAGGAAGGCACGGGGCCGCAGGAGCCTGGGGAGAGGGAGAGGGAGAGGGCCAGGGCAGGCTTGCTAGAGAAAGTGACAATCCAGCTCAGTCTGGAAAGGGGAGAGGAACAAAGCAGGAAGACCAGGGGAGCAAGGCACAGCATGTGCGAGGTCAAAGGCTGCTCAGCAGGACAAGTCCTAGAGATTGTTCAGTGTGTGGCTGGGGCTCGTTCCTTAGCCTCTCCGTACCTCAGTGTCCTCAAAAAATGATTACAGTAGTAGGAAGGAGTTAATGCTTGTAAAGCGCGCTCTGTCCCTACCTCCCTCCCGCTCTCCCCTCTGCCTCTGACCTCCTGCGTCCCTCGTGATTACCTTGGACCCACTCGGTTCATCCAGGAGAAGCTCGTCTTGAGAACTGTAACTTGATCACATCTGCAAAGTCCCTTTTGCCATGTAAGGTGACAGGTCCCGGGGATTTTAGGATGGGACGTCTTTGGAGGCCATTGTTCAGCCAAGCAGAGACGGCCACAGAAAACACTAGCATCTTCCTTCAGCTTCTGGCTTTTTGACAAGTGGTGACGCTGAGTCAATGCTCACTCGCTCTCGGGCTTCTCCTGACAACTGGGGCCCTGCCGGGACATTGCCTGCTCAGCTATCCGAGCAGCCCCCCTCATCGACGCGTCTGAGGGCGTCTCTCAGGCTGTCGATGCCTCCAGGGATCCCCGTGCACCCACACGTCAGCGCTGGTCACGCGTGAGCTCCCTGGACAGGAATGTGCCTCCTGGGGTGAGAACGATGGGGAAAGATGTGCGTGGGGGGGAGGCAGGAGATGCCGGACCCAGCTCTCCAAGCACCTTCCAGCTCTGAAAATGTTCCAAGTCCCAGCGCTGGACTTCATGAAGCTGTCCCAGTTGCCTCCTGACCAGGTGGTGCCCCTGCCTCGACCTGGTGGCCACCTGCCTCCCTGAGCCGCCTCTGACATTGCCACGGGCCCTGCTCTTTCGGCCGGTCCAGTGCCGCCCTCAGCATCACCCCCCACCCCCCGCCCCCCACTCCCGCCTGCTCCTCCTTCTGTCTTCCCTGGCTGTCCAGGGAAGAGGTTGGTACCACCCCAGAAAGCCAGGCACCACCCCCACATCTGACCCATCGCCCACACCTGTGGATTCTGCCCCTTCTCCCCAGCCCTGCAGCACCAGCCCTGGCCTTTCCTCCCCTGGGTCACTGAGCCAGTGTCCTCACCCACCTCCGGCCTGGGGCTTGGCCCCTTTCCCATCCATTAGCCACAGAGACGCCATGCTTTATTGAAACGCAAATCTGCTCCTTCAGAAATCAGCTCAAAAGCTTCCTGTTGCCTCCAGGAAAAGTCTGAGGTGTAAACCTGCACTCCCTGATCTGTCCAAGGACCCAGACACAGCTTTGCCAGCAGCACACAGTGCTCAAGCTATTCTGATCACCCCCATCTCCTTTCCCTCTCTCTGGCACCCACCTCACATCCCCACAGCCTCCCTTGGCTCTCAGGCCTCACCTGGGGCCTGGGGTAGGGGCTCTGGAAGCACCGGCATTTCTGTTGCCCCACCTGCCCGGTGTGGGGTGCCAACTCATCTGCCCTCAGTCTTCTCCCCTGGCATCTCCATTTCTCGTGTCCTCCATTTCATCCCTACTGCCCACCCACAGCACCCATCTCAGTGCCTGGCACACAGTAGGCTTGCAGTCAGTAAACATGTGTCCAGTGAATGGATGAGGAATCTAGACAAGAAGTATCCGCCCACTGTGAGCTCCTGAGCTGGGTTCCTCTCTCCTAGCAAAAGGAGGCATCACACCCCGAAGGGAGACAGGAGAAGGCTTTGGGTGAAGCAGAGGGCTTCCTCCTTGGGAAAAATCCAGCTGAGCAGCCTGCTCCCAAAGGGGCGGGGAGGTGAAGGGGGCCTTTGCGAGCAGAAGGTACATGCGGAATCCCCCCTGGCATCTCCCGAGGCCTGATTTGGGCGGTCCACTGGGGGTGTTTTAATGGGCCCGTGCCCCCGGGCCCCTGGGCCCCCAAGTCCCCTTGCCCCCGTGCCCCGTGCGAGACAAGAACAAGCATCAGGCAATTCGGCAGAGCCTGACTGAGCATCTAGTCTCCCCAGCTGGGAGCTGGAGGTGCTGAGGTGAAAAGGCAAGGCCCCTGATCTGGAGGAGCTCACAGCCGGGGAGGAAGCCAGATGCAATGTGGGTTCCTTGAGACATCAAGCACAGGGTGCAGGGGCAGCCTGGCAGAGGGCCCACGGGAGAGAGGATTCCCAGGGTGCACGCTTGCCCACCTCTGGGTTTTGCACAGGCATCCCCACTCCTCCCCTTCTGCCTGGGGAGTCGAACTGGGCACCCTGTCCTCTGGGGAGCTCCCCACCTCCCACTCCCTGCTCAGCAGTGATGCTTCCCTCTGCGCGGCAGAGTGCTGTCTCGGCATCTTGTGAGTCCTGCGCTGTGGGTTCCTTATTCCACAGAGGACGTGACACGAGGACCTCCAAGCCTCCTGGAGCACTGAGCACTGAGCTCATCTGATCCACCCACGAAGCCCCTTCAACAACCCCACATGGTCTTCAGAGCAGAACAAAGTAGGATCTCTGTGTGACACATTTGACTTGTTTTCCAGCACAGCAGTGTCTCCTTGCTCCAAAAGGGACTGTGAAAACCCAGGGCTTGTTTTCCTCCCCTGTCCTGAATTTGAAGCCCATTCTTTGAACACATCCAGAAGCCCTGGAGCATTTCAAGCCAGACCTAGAGTCCCCGGCTGGGGAAGAAGAAAAACACGCCTGTGTTTGCTGCTTGTCTACCTCTAAGCACACACAGTTCTGCCCCTGTCTGAGAGGTTGCCCAGGAGAAAGTTCCTATGTCATCGTGCTAGAGGTGTTTAGAGAACACATTTCTGCCTACAAAACAGGAAGGCCATGGCTTGTGATCACTACCCAGAGCTTTGAATGCTGGAGAAGTAGAAGGAAAAAACATCAGGGCTGGAGGAACCTCAGACATGGCCCCAGGTGATGCCAGTCTGGGAACAGAAAGTGGGCTCCCAGGCAAACAGTAAGGAGGGGTTATTGTCGACGTCCATCCTGCCCCATGCCCAGGCCACCATGTTCTGTTCCACTCAACCCCTTGGCCCTCATCTTTGGTGGTTTTGTCCTGGAGCTGTGCAGCCCGTCCCCAGCTGCCTTCTGCCCTCCCTGCAGCAGGAGGCTTAAGAGATGGCCTAGGAGACCCTCACTTTCTTCTCCTGGGAAATGGGAATAACAGTACCCATTTCTCTGGCTTTTATGAGTCTCAAAATGGCTGGCATGGTGGCTGCTGGTAGGCATGTGACGCTCTGTGCTAAGCAGGAATCGTCCTCTCTCTTTGACTTCCCCTGGCCTTGGACAGTGTAAGGGCCCAAATTCATTGCAGATCGTAAGTTCTGCTCCCCTCCTGTTCCGCACTGTGAGGGGGGAGATGGAAAGAGCACAGGGCACAGGGTCTCATCTCGAGACCCCCAAGCTGCAGCACCCCAGCTTTGTGACCTTGGACACATTGCTGGAACTCTCTGAGCCTCAGTCTTCACCTGGAAAATGGGACTATTTTCTGCAGCTTTTGCTTCACTGAGACACTTGCAGGATTTAGGGGAAAGAGGGCCGTTAGCTCACACCTCTTGGAAACTCACCACATGGCCCCAGGTGCTGTGCTTTGCTCAATCCGAGCTTGTGACTCATTTTTTCCTCCCAAAAGCCTCCCCCATACGGGGTACTTTTATCGCCCTGTTTAACATAAAGGAAAGCAAGGAAAGACTTAAGAAATTTGCCCAAGTTCATAGCCAAAAGTGACTACCCAGCTTGGCACTGGGTGCCTACCCCTTTGACATAACCTGTGCATGGTCCCTAAAGAGCTGCTCCTTTGGAGAAGAGCCGCTTCCGGCCCTTAGGTTAGGCCTAGCACATGCCCTACAGCGCACAGGGCAAGTGACCGTCCAGGCCCCAGGCTGTCTGGGTGCGGTTGATGCTGAGCCTGTCACTTCTAGACCCTTCCCCAGTTGTGCTCAGGGAGATGAGCCGGTTTCACTAAGCCGTCCCCGGGATAACTGAGGGGGCAGGCTGCCCACCCTCTCCTCTGACCCAACCTCCCAGCTGTCCAACCCAGCCATCAGCACCCCAGCCCCCACCCTGCTCTTCCTGCCATTTCAGACTCGACAGGAAAAGCCCCTGCGGAGAGAACTTCCCAAGGCAAGTGGGGGAGAGGGAGACCCTGCTTCCCTGCTTCCCTGCCGGGAGGGGGCTTGGCTCTGGAAGGATCGAGTGTCCCAGGCCCAGGGGGGAGGGGGGGCGGTGCTGACATCCTCCCTCCCACCCTGGCTGGACCCCTCCCGGGCTTGGCTGGGCCCCACAGGAAACAGAGGCCTGGAGCTCAGCCTGGGACCACCCCAGCAGCCGCCTGCCCCCTCCCCCAGCTGCTTAAAGGGGCCGCGGTGCCTGGCTGCAGAGAAGCTCCATCCCGAGACCATGCCGGCCTGGCCGCTGCCGCTGCTGCTGCTGCTCGCCGGGCTCCCCGCCACCCACCCGGCCCCCCCGACCTGCTACTCCAGGATGCTGACCCTGAGCCGGGAGATCACGGGCGCCTTCCGGAGCCTGCGGGCCGCGGAGCCCTCGGTGAGTCCAGCAGGCTTCCGCAGCATGGACCTCAAACACTTGCGCTCTGACCAAGGCAAAAAAAAAAAGGCTTCTTTTGTTTCTTGGTCAGTGTTAAGAGCCAGAGTATTTGTGTTTTATTCCCATCCTTATGAAACACAATACCAGTGATTTGCCTTTTTTCCAAAAATACAAAAAAAAAAAAAAAATGGTCAAAGAGATCACCAGTTTTGTTTGCAACTTGCTGGTGAATATCAAAGGACCTGCGGTTAAATGTTAAAAAGCTCTTGGCAGGGTCTAGAGCTTCAGGTTGGAGGGCCGAGGAGGTAAGCTTGGCCTTTCCTGCAGACGCCGTGCGCCTGGGTGGCGAGGGCGCTCGGAGCGCGCTCCACCCCTTACCTGCGGCGCGGACGTGGGCCTTGGTAACTCGGTCTCCACATCTAGAAAAGGTGGTCCCAGTAGCACCCCCCCCCCAGGGTGCTTCCTTTAGAGCAAGGCCTGGCGAAGCGCGAAGACCCCAAAGACTTCAGGGGCGGCTGTGATTATTTTAGGAGGAGGACCTGGGGGCTCAGAGAGAGAGGGAGCTCCAGAGGGGCCCCTGACTGCACGTCCACGCAGAGACAAAGAGCAACAAACGGCATCGAAAGCTTCGGTAAAACTTAGAAGCTCCTTTACGGCTTGTAAAACGCTTCAAGTAGGACATAATATTTCTCAGATGTCAGGGTCTCCAAGCCTAGACCCTTCTTTGATATTCTTTTAAAAAGTTAAATAACATATATATTTTTTCTAGTTATAAAAGTGAAATACTCTGTAGTTGGCTGGAAAATGCACAGAGGACAAAACAGAAAATGAATATTACTTGCAATTCTACCTCCTAGAGGTAACTACTGCTGTAACATTTGGAGAGCATTTCAGTTTTCTGTCTACACTTAGGTGTTCAAGTTCCCATGTGGGGGGGGTGTGGGTAAAAACAAAATGTGGGCGAAACAGCACAAGCAGTTTTGTGACTCACTTTTTAATGAGACCATCAAGTAATTTAATATTCTTTTGTAACAACATTTGTTGTACAATTGCACTGTAATTTGGTCAACAAATTCCTTGTTGTTTACTCTATGTTGCAATCATCTTTTAAAGACACCTGATTTTAAAATGTTTTATAAAAAAATATCCATGGGCTCTGAACTGCAGAGCTGGAGGGAAGTTGAGAGTATGTATCCTAACTCTCTAATTTCATAACTGGGAAACTGAGTTAGGGAGAGGGAGGGG
The DNA here is from genome assembly GCA_026826555.1 of Tolypeutes matacus. NCBI lineage: Eukaryota > Metazoa > Chordata > Mammalia > Cingulata > Chlamyphoridae > Tolypeutes > Tolypeutes matacus. The sequence continues at coordinate 22,353,813 of JAKSZT010052319.1, read as the reverse complement.
CTGGCCCAAGGTCACAGCAGGAATGACTGGAGGACAGGACCACAAGCCACGTCTTCTGGCCCCCAGTCTTCCAGAGAAGCAAAACTAAAATAAAGTTACATAAAATTCCGGAGCGGGAGAGGGCAGAAGCAATTCCTGGCCTGGAAGTAAATGACACAGAGGTTGAATTCTAACAGCGGACTCCTGGAAGGGCATTTCCCCCACTGCTGGAGGAATGGGGTACAGGAAGCCAGAAATCACCAGCGCTTGTCATCGCATAAAGAAGGCCCTGGGGGCCTGGAGCACAGGACCCCACTGGCTCTGGCGGCTGTCGGTTGTGAGGGCTGGCAGAGAGCCTTCAGTGACCAGGCTGAGGCTGTGTCGCCAGGGGCGCCCCACAAGCCGTTTCCCTCTCTGCAGGAGCCTTGTGTGAGATACCTGCCCAGGCTGTACCTGGACATACACGTAAGTGGAGTCTCTGCCCAGGGGGAGGAGGCTTGGGGCTGAACCTCTGCTGCCCATTTCCTGGCCTGGGTCGGGGTGGGGGCAGAAGGACGCAGGGGCCCCAGCTCCCTCCCTCCAGCTCCTCTGGGCTCCCTGCCCCGCTCCAGAACTACTGCGTGCTGGCCAGGCTGCGGGACTTCGCGGGCTCACCCCAGTGTTGGAAAGTGGCACAGGTCGATGCCCTGAAAGACAAGGTCCGGAAACTGTACACCATCATGACCTCGTTCTGCAGGCGGGTGAGTGCGCCCCTTTGGAGGTCCCTGTTCTCATTGTTGGCCAAGGCTGCTCAGGTGGTGGGGGCCCAGCCATGATGGAGCCAGAGCTCCAGCAGGTGCGGGGTCAAAACCCAGCCAGGGCTGCACTCCAGTCACACAGGACCACTCTGCCCGGAGCCAAACTGGGGAACAGCGGGGGGGGGGGGGGGGGCCCGGGGGGGGGGGTCAACCTGAGGGCTATGGAATTCCAAGAAGGAAAAGCTCCTCCCCCCGGAGGAGGAGGATCTCCAGGTGTGCTCTGCGACAGGGAGATTCTGGTGGGAAGGGGGAAGAAAACTGTGGAAAGTCGGCAGTAATCAAGATGTGCAAAGCAGAGCCACGAGGTCCTAGAGTCCCGGCAGCAGATGGCCCGTGCGCGCGTCTCTGTCCCCCTGCCTCCCAGCAGGGCATGCCTCTCTCTGGGCTGCAGTCTCCTCCTTCGGAAACTGGGGCCCTAACAGTGCCCATGTCATGAGATCATGGGACTATACTACCAATTACAGGCACTGCAGCGACTTGTCAGCCGTAGAACCCTAACAAGGTGATACACGTAGAGTCCTAGCATCATGCCTGACCCAGCGTGAGCCCGCAGAACACTTTAATAATTAGCTATTGGATTATAATTTTTTTGTTCATGCACCAATGATTTGCTATGCATTGGCTCTCTACGCCCATTCCCTCCCCATTCCCCTCCTCTTGGTCCATGGGGGAAGACAGGAAGATGATATACTTGTCCTACAGTCTGATAAGTCATGTCGTTGACTAAAGTGTGGGAAGGTGAGATCTGAGGCTGTTACTCATGGCATCCCAAGGCCTGGTCCAGGTTTGTTGCTCAGTAATTGATATTCATTCATTCATTCACTCCCTCATCCATCCACCCCCCATCCATTTAATCAACCAACTAACGAATGAATTCAATAAGTAATAAAAGAATACACAGGATTTTATGGGAATGAGAAGAAAGCAGCAACTAGCTCTCCTTGGGAGAATAAGGGCTGGGGACTTTTCACACAAAGGGGCATGATGGAAAGGTCTCTGAGGATAACCAGGAGCCCTACAGTTGCAGGTGGGCTCTGCGCCCACCCTCAGTTACATTTCTGCTCACTGCACATCTCTTTCAGGATTTGGTCTTCTTATCAGATGACTGCGGCACCTTGGAATACCCAATCCCAGTGACCACGGTCCTGCCAGATGGTCAGAACTAAGGCAGCCCAGACCAGAGAGAACACCCAAGGGACTGCAGTTTTGTCAGCTGCCCAGACTCAACGGGCTAAAGCATCTGAAACTGTGCTGAGTCTCTGTCTTCTGGAAAGCAGAGCCCTGTGCTCCTGCCTAGGAACCTACTTTGAGCATAGAGTTAGAAACCTCATTTTATATTCTCCTTGGTTATGTCTTGCCAGAATGGTTAGATACACAAGTGTGTTTATTTGATCACTAAGAAGAAATGAGCTTCTCTTTTAGAAGAACTAGCTTGAGAAGAAGCAAAATTGTGTGTTTCTATTACTGCTTTAATGGAATCGTGGTACCATTTTTCTTTCTTGATTGGAGCATGCTTACATCTAGCCAAGCTTTTATTTCTTACCTTCTCCCACCACAAGCTTTCATTAGTTATCTTTCATTTTTACATCAATTATACCGCTTTTAGGATGTTATTTGCAAGATCATTAAATAGTGTTGATAGAAGCCACTCTTTCATTGAAAGGTGATGAAAATCAAATAAAGAATACATTTATAGTGAGATACACGTGTCCTACTGTATTTATCCAAGGTGGATGTCAGAGCATTAACTTCACACTCTTCCTGAAAGTTCCTGCTCTTAGCATGATGCAGCCTTCTCTTTCCTTCCACCAGCTTGGGTGTCTCTGGATTTGCCTCAATCCACCCTACGTGGATGTCTGTTCTGAAGCATTAGGAGAAGCCTCGATTCATGTTTGGGGACACACTGTATGTTGTCATACATGCAGGTAGGGTAGTTCCTGGCCCTTATCACACACATCAGTTCACTGACTCCTCATAACAAACCTAGACATGGGCATTGTAGGAGGCCAAAGCTCATGTAGGATAAGTACCTTGCCCGAGGCCGCCAGCTGGTGAGTGGGGGAGCCTACATTAAACTCAAGCCCACGGGGCTGCAAAGCCTCTCTGCAGGTGCCTCTCTGCAGGTGCAGACATGCTTGTTTAATTGGTTTATGAAACCAGCAATACCATCTCAGTTAAGTAACTGGATTGTTCAAAAATATTTCAAATGTTGATTTCTTAAAATCCACATGGCTGTATTGGAGTCTTTTTGTTTCTTTGACCATCTGCCACACATGTGGGCCATGCTTCTCCTTGATCTTAGACACCTCTGATTTCTCAGGTGATTCGTGGGAATGATTTACTAAATTTTTATTTTCTATTTAGAGGTACTAGTACATAGACCTGTTTTGTAAAAAAAGAGATCTCCCTTTTGCATAAAAAAATTACATAAGTAGCTGATTCTCTTTTACCACCACAACCACTACTGTCTACCATTCACTGAGATGTGTTGTATATTAAATATGCAGGCATGGTGCCAGGCTCTCAGCACACACTAGTGTCCCTCACGCGGACTCTGCAGGGTAGATGTAATCAACCAGCTTTACAGCTGAAGAAACACAATTCAGAGTAAGTGATTTCTCCAGACAACTAAGTGATGGGGATGGGATTCCAGAAGAGTCTTCATTTCATGCCTCTGCTAACCCTTTGCTATTTCCAGGTAGTGAAAGTAAATCACTGAAAACTAGGACTAATCTGAACTTCTCAGACAAGTATTTATTTGTTTGTTCATTTCTGCAATATTTATCCAGTGCTTATTATGAACTAGGCAACTACTGAGATGAAGAGGAAAGATCTCCTCCTTATAAGTTAGTAGAAGAGATATTGGCAAAATCTAGAAGACAGCAGAAGAAGGAGCAAATAATTCTGCCTGAGATGGGGCAGAAAGGCTTATTAGAGGATGCGGAATTTGAACAAGTCTTACAATATAATTGAGTACTTACGCTAAAGAGGAATGGAGGTAGAAGAGAAAGCATAAGCAAAGGCTGGAGACTCCTGGGGGAGGCCAATGGCTCAAACGTGGGTGTGCAGTCAGGGAAAATCAGAAAGCAGAACTGAAAATGTCGTGGGGTCAGAGTGTAAGCAACAGTGATCATGGTAAGGCCAAGCAGTCAACCAAAAACAGAGGGTCTCTGTCCTGCATAGGCTGTGTGACCAGGGTCACATAAAAGAGAGTCCCTTTTTAGACATAAAGATTGGGATCCAATGATTGGGTCAACCCAGATTTGGACCTGATTGTCAATTCCTGAAGGAGTTCCTTCACTTGGTCTTCAATAACAGCAAAATATAAGGACACTGCTCCTCCCCTTGCATATTACCAAACTTGGACTCCTTCTGTCTCCATAGCCAACTGGTCGACCCGATCTTCTCAGCATCTCTTGAGTTCTCTGTTTGCTCTTTATTGTCTCAACATTAGTTCCGAACCTTCTCAGAATATCCACCATATCCAGTATGACCATGATTCTATCCTCTGAGGGGTCTTACCCCACTATTTGCTCTTGTTGTCCCAAATTAGGGCCTGCCCACCACTGATCTTTCTTCCCCAAGGCTACCCTATCGGGGGGGGGGGGTTTCTTATGGAATTATTAATTTTTAGAGCTTATGTTCTCTTTCCTCAACTGATTTAACTCACCTGGGGAAACAAAGCAGATCTGCAGAGGGCAAGTGACTCCAGAGGTTAAGAGGAAAGACTCTTGAGTCCATCTGCTTGTTGCAGAGCCCAGCTCTGCCACTTATTAGCTGTGAGTCAGTGGGCAATTTACTTCGCCTCTTTGTGCCTTGGTTCCCTCATCTGTAATATGGGGGTGATGATAATACCTACTTCCTAGGCTCATAGGTTTGTTTGGGGGATTATATGAACTTATACATTTCAAGCACTTATAACAGGATCTGGCACTTAGTAAGAGCTCTAATTAGCATCAAATACCAACACAGTGGTTTGGTTGCTTTGGAGTTCAAGGTCACTTTTGCCCATCAAAGCTACCTGCAGCACAAAAGTCTGTGCATTATCTTTTCCAAGATAATGTCATTCCAGTTGAATGTTCACCTCCCACATGGACAACAGCAATGGCTTCCTGACATGCGTCTTGACATCCTCCTGCGCCCTCCCAATCCGTTCCCCACCCAAGAGCCAGAGCAAACTTTCTAAAGTGAAATCTACTTGCATTATTCTAATGCCCATAAGGCTTCCCTGATCGGGCTTTCTTCTCTCTCACTCACCACTATTTGCCCCTCCCCCGTAAACACACACGGGCCTGTTTCTCCAGGCATCTCAGCCCAGCATTTCCTGAACGTAGCATGTTTTCCACATCTCCATGTCCCACCTCCCTTGAAAACCTAGGGAATTCTTCCATCTGAGTAAGAGTGTAACTTTTCCCTGAGTCCTTTGCTGCATCCCTGGTAGAAGTAACTACTTTCTTTTCAGGACTATCTTTCCTGTACTTATTTTATACTTTTATATTCAACGTGATCACCATCATATTTGACCCAGTTGATCACTTCCTCCTTCTTGATGGGCTTTCATCACTTGGTGTCCAGGACATCGCCTCCCCACTTCTCCTCCCACCTCACGGCTGCCCTCCTCGGTCTCCTTTGCTTCTTCCTCCCATTCTCCCGGCTCTGGTCATGGATGTGGTACAGGCTCTCCCCTTGGTCCTTCCCTCTTCCCTGCCTGCATTCACTCCCTTGGTAACCACATCAGATTTAATACCACCTGGACGTTCAGGTCAATCAAATTTGAACCCACTCTTTCTCCCACAACCTACATGCAATGCATTAGAAATTCCTGCTCACTCTAACTTTAAAGTATATCCAGAATCGGATTGCTTCTCACCTCCTACACTGTTGCTACCGTGGTCCAAGACCACTCTTCCTCATTTCCCCAGATTATTGCAATAGTTCCCTAACTAGCCTCTTTGCTTCTATTCTTACCCCGAAACAGTTTTATTATCGACACAGCACTCAGAGCCATCCATTAAAATGGAAGTCAGCTCTGCTCAAAACTCTTCAGGGGCTCCCCATTTCACTCAGGGTAAAAGTCACAGTCCTTGCTGACCTGGCCCCCTGCTTCCTCTGACCTCATCTCTCTTTTATCTGTGTGATCTTGGGCAAATTATTTGATGTCCTCCAATTTGCCCTCACTTTCCCCATCTCAGTAGGAGAATGATGGTCCCTTCCCCAGAAGTTGTGTTGAGGAGTCAATAAGATAAGGCATGAAATCACCTGGCACAATCCTAGCACAGAGCAAATACTCGAAAACGTTAGCTGTCACACTGCTGTTTGCTCTTGTTGCCTTCATCCTGGTCATCATCATCATCAAATCTCAGGAAGGAAGGCCACCTATAGAGCATTTCTACATTTCAAATTGTGGGACCATCTGATTCTTGGTGACTCCCAATAATTTATCACCCCTAATCCATTGTCCTTGCTACTACCAGAATGACCAAATGGGGCAGGCAACACACTGCTCACACACCTGCCTACAATCTTCAGTGACTCCCCATTGCCCTCAGAACAAAGTCCAAATCTTCACTCCTGGCATCATACCAACCTGGCTTCTGGCACCAGCCTACCCATAGAACTGTTCTTGTAAGGACACCGATGAGCTCCATGCCGTCAAATCCATGGTCACTTTTCCGCCTTCACCTTAATTGACCTCTAAGTCCTCTTGACTTTTTTTTTAAAGAGGTACGGGGGGATTGAACTCAGGACCTCATACATGGGAAGCAGGCACTCCACCACTGAGCTACACCCGCTCCCCAGCCTTTTTTGACTTTTGTATCCTATGCCTTCCTGGGTTTATGCCTTTCAGGTGGCTTAATCTTCCTTCTCTTTTGCTGACACTTCCCTCATCCCTCCTGTAGATGTTGGTGAGCCCCAGGATTTCCCCCTGGACCACCATTTCTCCTCTCTCTACACTCCCTCTCGTGGGCTCTTGCCCACCCTCCACAGCTTCAGGGGCCATGCTTACAACAACCAGCTCTACACCTCCTGCTCAGACCTTCCTGGGAGGCCTAGACTCGTTTCCCAGCTACCTTTTGGTTATATGTTCTCTTGGATGTCTCACAGGTATCTCAAAGTCAATCTGTCTAAAGTTAGCTCTCGACTCCTCCTTCCCATTGGTCTTCTCTGTCTCAGTAAAATGATGCCACCAGACATCATTTGCTGAAGCCAGGAACCCAAGCTTGTGTCCCAGGTCTCCTCTCCCCACCCACCACCTCCTACCTGTAGTTACTGCCTCCAAAACATGTATTGAATCCATGCTCTTTTCTCCCTATCCATTGCCAACTTCCTAGACAAACTCACCGTGACTGCTTCCCCGGATTACTGCAGATGCTGCCTTACTTTCACTCCACATCCAATTTCTACACAGCAGTCAGAATAATCTTTTTAAGACATAAATGAGATCACATCCTTCCCCTGTTGAAAGACTTCTAATGGCTTCCTACTCTGAAAAAAAATTTAACTTCTCACCACAGCCTGCAAAGCTCTCATTCCGCCTTCACCTTAATTGACCTCTAAGTCAATTAAGAATTGCCACGATTCTCTATAGATCATCCTATAATGCTACGGTATTTCATCATAGGTCTATGCTTGTTATTTGCTCGTTGTTTGTCTCTCCCATGAGACGCTAAGCTCTTTGAAGGCAAGATCATGTCTTTTGGTGTCACCATTCTGTCCCCAGCCCTTAGCACAGGGCCTGTCATGTAGTAAATGTTCATATAAATATATTTTGTATGACTGGATGCTGCTTACTGGGAGGACCAAGACAAATCACCAGTTAAGACCTCACAACTTCCAGGAGGTCCAAGCCCATGCTTTCTTCATAAAATGCATGCTATTTGCACACACGCCGTCACACACAGCCGCAAAGCCTGGTTCTGTGTGTTCAGGAACTGCTGGTTCTTGCTGGTTTGGAAACTTCAGCACCTCAATAGCGCCCCCTGTCCCCTCACACACGCACGCACACACAGGCCCGGGACCATCATTCCTGGCAGGAATCTGACTGAACTCTTCCATAAAACAAACCTCCTGGGCCACAGCCAGCTGCTGAAACGGAGCAAAGCCGTTATCTTTCCTCCCAGAGCGCATCCAAAAGGTTAATCATCTGTTGCAGTCGTCTCGGAGGCGCTGGCTGCTGAAGTCAGCACTGCACCTTCCTACCCAGGGGCAATTTAGACCAGCTGAGAATTATTAGGCAGAAGTCCTCAGAGCTGAAGCCTAGTTGATTTGCAAATATGCCAATAATGTGAAACCACCTTCTGCATTTGCAGAATGTTCGGGTCTGTGGATTTTAAGATCAAAATCTCACAAGCTTGTGAAAGGAACCTTCCTGAAATCAATGGAGTGTTAGAGGAGAAGGAAAAAAATAGAAAACTAGAGCACAATTACCCAGGAAATGATTGAGTCAGCAGTCATACCCTAGTTTATCTTTCTTTATGGTGAAGGCATCCCAGGAATTTTTGGGGCCGTGGATATGCATTTCTCAAACTTGTGCAAGCAAGTTCCTGGAATGCTGCTCTACTTATTTCTCAAGAATTTTCCGAATGTCCCACAAAGACATGGGAACTTGCTCCAAAGTCGCTAGTTTTTACCTCATTTCATCTGGATTGGTCCCAGGTCTCCAGCATCAACTCACCCCCAAAATGCTATGAAATCAGACATTGCCAAGTCAGAAGATGGGTTTAGGCTGGCGTCACCATCCCAGGAATGGGGGTTCTTGCTCAGGCCTGAGGAGTCTGACAGACAATCTGAATTTGAAAATCACCCATCTCTAGTGGGGAAGAGCCTGGAGTTTTGCTCTCACATTATCGATTGATGTTTCAAGGTACTCTTTATTGATTGATGATGATGATGTCTTAGGTATATGGAGAACTTTCAAATTTACAAAATTATTTTCACATCCATTTTCCATTTTGTTACCTTTAGTTTTTTTTAAAGCTTTATTCCCCCCCCCCCACTTGTTGTTTTTGCGCTTACTGTCTGCTCTCTGTGTCCTTTTGCCGTGTGCTTTCCATGTATGTTTTTCAGGAACCGATCCTGAGACCTCCGGTGTAGGAGAGAGGCACTCAATTGCTTGAGCCACCTCAGCTCCCCAGTCTGCTGCGTCTCTCACTGTCTCTCCTCTGCCTCTTGCTTCTGTTGCGTCATTTTGCTGCACCAGCTCTCCATGACAAGGGCTGTCCGCTCTCCAGGGCGCGCGGGCCAGCTTACCTTCACGAGGAGGCCCTAGGGATTGAACCCAGGGCCTCCCATATGGTAGATGGGAGCCCAATCACTTGAGCCACATCCGCTTCCCGTTACTTTTAGTTTTTAATAACACATTGGGGAATGGGTGGATTAAGAAATTTTATCTCCATTTTTATATTTTAAAGTGAGGCTTCAATTAAATATTAAATATCAATTAAATATCATTTTATACCCACAAACATGGCTAAAAATTTAGATTCAACAGTATTGCTGAGGACACAAAGCAATCAGCACACAGACATACTGCCAGTAGTATTCAGAAAAACAAATTGACATGAACTAGTAAATGTGAAGATGTGCATACACTGTGACCCAGCAATTTTAATCCTAGAATATACCCTTGAGGAATTCTTGCACATGTGCACCAGCCAAGGTGTATGAGAATGTGGACAGCAGGATGCTTACGACAGTAATGACTGGAAACAACCCAGATGTTCATCAGTGACAGAATGGATAAATAATTGCTGTAGTCAAGCAATGATAATGACGACATATTACAGTTACATGTAATGACATGGCTGGCTCTCATAATAGTGAGGGGGAAATACAAGCAGTAGCAGAAGACATAGAGAATGGCTCCTTTTATATAAAAGGCAAAAGCAAGCAAAGCATAAAATACATTTTGGGGGATACAAACATATTGAATAAAACTTTAAAGAAGATCAAGAAAATGGTTAAAACAAAATTCAGAAGAAGTTACTCTCCTGAGAAAGGAAGGAAGAATGGAACTGAGAAGGGGCCATCAGAAGACTTTTTAAAAAAATAACAATGATTTTTTTTCTTAAAATGAGTGGTGAAAAAAAATACATGCTATTTGCATACACCCATGTACATATAGCTTCAAAGGTCTGGTTCATGAGCAACGGTTCATTGTTCTGTGATTCTTTAAGCTAAATATATATGGTTTATCTATGTAATGCTTTTATCTAGCCAGGTTTTAATGAATAGAAAATAAAATTAAGTAACACATCAATTGGAAAATACAGTTCAAAAACTAATCCCATTTACAATAGCAGAAAAATATGATAAGGTACCTGGGAATGAAAATAAGAAAATATTTTTACAAACTTCATGAAGAAAAGGAGAACATGTTTCTTAAGGAGATTTTTTAAAAGTCCTACATAAATAAAGAGATAAGCTGTGTTATGAATCTCCAAATAACCTAAAACCAGTGTATCCAATGACTATCCCAATGGGTTTTCATGGATCTTGATATGCTAAGCCTAAAAAATGCAAAAGCTCAATACATTCTTTAAAGAAGAAGAATGGGGGAAGGGACTTTCCTTATGAGGTATCAAGACTTGTCATAAATTTAGAGAAATTAATATATTGGGGTATTGATGCAGGGATAACAAATAGCCAGAGAAACAGAATAGAGAGCTCAGGACAGACCCATTGAAACTTGGCATATTATTGATCCCACATGAAAATTCAGTGGGAAAATGATGGACTATACAATAAATGGTGCTAGGATGATAGACTATGACTTAGAAAAAAATTAAAATGTGATCTCTTCCTCATATCATACATGAAATAGAATTGAGAGGGATGATAAGCTTGATAAGAAAAGTGTTGTTTTCAAATGTTTAGAACAATGCATGACAGATTATCTTTGTGTTGTTGGGATAAGGAAAGAATCCTTAAACAAAATCCAAAGAGTGCATTCAATACAGAAAAGCACGGATAAATATGGTAAAATATGTTTAAAGACACAATAAACAAAACTAAAAAACCCACAGACTGGAAAAGTAATGAATGTGCATCCTAGGATGAGGCAAAATGGAAAAGAAAATCCTTCTAATTCATTCCATGAAATATTATATAGCAGTTAAAATGGATGAATCAGATGCCCATAATTCAACATGCTTAGATCTCAAAAACTAATGCTGAATAAAGAAATAAATGGCAAAAGTAGATATCCCTTTTTAAAAAAACTTTTAATAGGAAATGGGCTGGAAGCACATCAGATTCATGTGAGTGACTGCTTCTGGAGGATGAAGAAGAAATGGGACAGGGGAAGGAAGCTTTGAGAATTTCAACATTACCTATAAAGATCCCTTTGGAGGACTTTTCAGCACTTGCCTGTAGGAATCAAGGGGCAAGAGGGATGAGGTTAGACAATCATTCAAGAGGCTCAGAGAGGTAAAGAGACTTGTTCAGGTCCACACAATTGCACAATAGCAGAACCTCCAAAGCCTGAGGTCCCTGTCCCTCTCCTGTCCCCTCTGTCCTAACCAGGATGCTTTGGGCTGTTCATCTCCACTCCTGGCCCAGTGGAGGTCTCAGCTTCTTGGAAGGAGCTCTGGATACCCTCTACCCACCCAACACACTGCAGTCAGAGTTGTATGCCAAGCGACTCCAGGTACCAGAAGAAGACACCCAAGTGGAAGACACGTCTCCTCACCTCCTGGTAAAAGAACATTGTCTGTCACTTTCAGGGAAGGGCCACACAGGTCCCCACAGTGCCTGGTACTCTTAGTTCCAGCCTGATCATTCAATCTGCTTTCTTTGAAAAGAGGTGGAAAAAAAAAAAAAAAAAAAAGGTCAAAGCATTCCAGGTTCAGAATTGATGTCCCTGACATCCTTTGGTCATCCTTCTGGCTCTTTGTTCTCTGCTGTTCCACACAGATGTTTTTCACTCTGCAAATTTCCTTCATTTTGCTCTTCCCACCCAACCCCATTCATCAATCCATGTTTCTGGACCTATCCCTTCTGTGTTCCCTGCTGGCAAGCCCAAGGGTCTCTCAAACTTCACTTCTTAGACATTCCAAACCTCCAACACCTCACTCCTCATCCTTCCTTTCAAAGCCTCCTCCTCCCCTGTTCAGTTTCAAAAGGAAACTTCTGGAACAATTCAGCAAGTTCACACCCTTGAACAACATATTTTATAGGACAAAACAATGTTCTTTTGACTAAAATTAGGTATGCAATTAAAAAATCACTCCTGTAAAATTAGTCAAATACAGCAACTCGTTATCTGGAAGGGATAATATCATGGTTAAGACACATATTTAGCTGAGAAAATTAATTTGGTTTTGATGCTGGAAAAATGTACCCAGCACTGCAGTACCACAGAAACAAATTGAAAACCCTCTTCTGAGGAGAATCTCCGCAGAGGATTATGGGCCACCAGGGATGGGGATGCCCTTGGCTGCCGCTGGCACTGCGGAGCTCCTGGCTGGGTGAGACCTTCCATCTCTCCCTCCCGGCCCTCTTAATGGCTCCCACAATTGTGCCCTCTGGTGTTGTAAGAAGAGAGAACCGGCAGTGAGTTTTCCTTTCCCTCTTATCAGAGTCCCAGACCGCCTGAACTGGCTGATAAGCCTGCTCTCCATGTGGGCCAGCATCCCCGGTGCTGCAGCCCGGCATTGGGGGGGTGGAGCCCAGACACCATAAAGCCGTTATGGTCAGACAGGACTGAGATCCAGGCCTCTGTAAAGGGCTGCTAACCCACGCTTATCTCTAACCACAGGTTGTGCTTCCTCCAAAGACTCAGGGCCCGAGGAAAGTGTGTCCCTTGTAGAGGAGCAGCCAGACAGAGCTGTGGGTGCCCCCTTCACCGTCCTCACTGTGCCCCTATTTTTGTATAATACGCACAGTTCACAGAGCACACACAGACACGCTGATCCATCTTCCATGTCTGCTTCAAAACAGCCCCGAGATGCAGCCAGAGCACCACAGCTCTCTCCCGTCTGGAAGATGAAGAAATGGTGACGTGACTCCCTGAGACAGCAGGTGGTCTGGCAGAAGCAGGTCCTGGACCTGGGCTCATGTGCTGACCTTCCCCCCAGCCCCTCTGTCTCTAGGATGCAGGATAACCCACGTCTCTCTTGGCTGCATGGCTTTATTTTATTACTTACTTGTTTTTAGGAGGTGCCAGGGATTGAACCCAGGACCTTGTACATGGGAAGCAGGTGTTCAACCCCTGAGCTACACCCGCTTCCCGGTGAGAGATGTTTTTTTGTTGTTGTTGTTGTTTGTTTGTTTTTAGGACTTACCGGGGATCAAACCAGGGACCTCATACATGGGAAGCAGGGGCTCAACCACTTGAGCTACATCCACTCCCAGCTGTGTGGTTTTAAATATCATTCTACAAAGTTCTTCCGTGGCCTGCATTCTGGGAGTGGAATGTTTAAACGCTACTCTCGGGGGGTAGATTGACTCCCTTCCCCCACAAAGACACGTTCAGGTCTATTTTATTTGGATGAGGCTGATCTGAATCAGGGAGCTTCAGTCCATGGGACTGGAGGCCTTCAAAGCAGCAGAAATTCAGCAGAAGCCAAAAGGCAGTGGAGACCAGAGGCGCAGACTCAGGGAGAGAGAGATGGCCAGGAGGGGGAGCCCTGCCGGGCTCCGCAGACTGCAAGAAGCCAGCCTTGCCCTGCCTTGCTGCTGGACTTCCAACCGCCAAAACCAGGAGATGATGGATCCTGTTGTCTGGGCCAATCGGGGGCTGCTATTGGTCACACCCCTAGGCTGGGGGTGGGATATTTCACGGGATTCCACCCGGCTGTTCACGTTTCTGCACAGGTGGGGTTTTGTTTTGACCGTGGCGTCAACCCAGCCTGCCAGTTTCTCATATAACCCCAGTAAGCAAATAGGATGAGCATTGGTATAACGTGGGGCTGGGGGAGAAAGCAAACAAGAGGGCTTTGGGGAAGGCCTGCTTGTGGGAATAAGCAAAGACACGGGGTCATTTAGCAGAAACTGCCATGAAAAGCAACCTCCTTCCAACCCCGAGTGCCACCGGGGAGTTCCGTATCATGCCAGCCAGGGGCCTGGTATTAGGGAGCTTCCTGGAGAAGGGTGTCTGAGAAGAAACCTGAAAGATGACTTGTAGTTGCCAGACAGAGAAATGCGGGGCAGGAAGGGCATGGGGTGGGGTGTGGGGCGGGGGGCGGCAAACAGCTGCAGGTGAGGCCCACAGTGTGGTGGTCCATCTACCCTGAGGACACGGTCAGCATACGCACGGGGAGGGCACATTCTGGAGCCAGAATCCTGGGCTCGAATTCCCATTTTGTCCCATACAACCCCTTCGGCCTCAGTTCCCACATCTGTAAAATGGGGTCAATAGCAGTGCTTACTGCATAGGTGTTGTGAGTGAGTGAATGTGCAGAAATGCCTGGAGGAGAGGCTGCCACGCAGCGAGTGGCCTGTGCGCGTTAGCATCTGTCATTACTAGGATGCCTCGAGGGGGCAGGGGTGACGAGGCTGAAGACCACAGCAGGGCAGCCCAAGGAGGGCCCTGGGCTCCGTCCGCCAAGGAACTAGATCGGGGCCTTCCCAGGCATTGCCTCTCAAACCCAGCCAGGGAAAATGGAGGTCTGCTGGGAGAAGACCCGAAACTTTGCTCGGACACACTGGCCGTCAGCAGGAAACACCCGAGGGGTCTGGAGCTGCCACGGGCTGTGGAGGGCCGTCCTGCCAGATGTGCCGAATCATAAGCAGATTTACGCCCTTGAAGGAGCTGCTCGCCAGCCGAGCAGATATTTCTGCCGGGATGTTGGAAACAAAGCACCAGGTGACCTTCCCAGGCACACGGATCGAGCAGATGCTTAAAACGCAGCCCACGCGCGGGTGATGATTTCTCCACCGACAGCTGAAGCCGAGGCGCTGCTCTCCAGTCGGCGGTAAGAACAGCTGTCTCCTCCCTCCCCTCGGCAGCCTCTGCCTCACAGGAGTGCATCGCCCGGGAGAAGAGCCGGAGGGTGCCCCGGAGGCCCGAGCTCCAGCACCGACCCCGAGCCCCCTTGTGGCCACGATGGGCCCCTTTCCTGTGCTGGGACCTGCGTTCCCGGGTGTGAAATGGGGGCCAGGGAGAGGGGTCTCGCATGAGCCTGGACGGTCCTGCCCAGCCTCCCTCCAGGCTGCTGGGGCATGTTCTTTGCCTCTGGCTTGGGCAGGGGGCTGGGGTGGGTGGAGGGGCGCCGCCTGCCCTTGGACGCCTCTGGGTTGATGCTGCCCAGCAGGGTGGGGGACGCTGCGCAGCGGGCAAAGCACCGCTGCCCCCTAGTGGCCGCTGGCAGAATGCGCCCCGAGCCGAGCAGCGCCTGCAGGATGCCCTGGAATTCAGAGCTGGGTCCCGCCCTGCTGGTGCCAGCACCCACTGAGCTCCACGTGGGGCCCAGCGAATGGCCAGGCGTCCCTGTCTTAGGACACTCAGGCCTGGTGGGGGCAGATGTGGGGGCTTCCCGGGTTCCATGCACAGCCCCTTAAGCTATACGACCTCAGGCAAATTTCTTCACCTTTCCATGCCTCTATTTCACCATCGTTAAAGCTGGGCTACAAATAAAATTCCCTCCCAGGTGGGGCTGGTCCTGGTGATTAACTCTATCCCAGACCCAACCCCTTTTCACCTTACCCACTGCTCCCACCCAGGACCAAGCCACGGGCATCTCTCCCCGGGTTGCCCTGCTCCCGCCCTTACCCAGGTCGGTCTGTTCTTTACACAGAAGCCAGAGCAAAACTTCCTAAAGGTCCGTTGCGTCACACCAGTCCTCTGCTCAACGTCCTCCAACCATCTCCCATCCCACGCCGAGTAAAAGTGCCAGTCCCAGCCACGGTCCCCAAGACCCTGCCACCTCTCAGACCTCACTGCCTGCCTGCTCTCCCAGCCCCGGCTCGGGCCACACAGGCTGCCCTGAGGTCCCGGGGCATTGCTCCCGTGCCCCTCTTGGCCTTCACCCCACATCAGCTCCCTGCGCCCTCGATTTCACATTAGACCCCTCTGTTCTTCTCCAGAGCACTATTGCTCTTATGGTATGTGTTTTGCTCATTCATTGCATTTACCACCTGCCCCCAACCTCTAGGTTGTCAGCTCCCTGGGGTCAGGGACTTGGGTCTGTGTCCCCAACATCTACGATCGATCTAACTCATTGCAGGCGGTTGAGAAATATTTGTTGAATAAATAAATGAGTGAGTGAGTGGACAGGGTTTTGATTCGATGAAGTTAGTCCTGAGCAGGATAAATGCTAGCTCCTGTGTTGTTACTGTTGTCACCTAAAGTGCAACATGAAATGGCTCTGAAAGAGCCAGGAAGGCTCCCGAGAGGAGGTGACATAGAAACGGGGATTTGACAGCAGTTAAGAGTTTGTCCAGCTGAGTGGGTGTCCAGGCACAAAAAGCAGCAGGCATTCCAGGGTGCCCAGCACCAACAGGGTGGGGGGCACGGGGGACCCAAGGGAGAGAAGGCAGAGCAGGGCAGCTGGGCCAGAATGCCACATTGAGGAGCTCAGCTTTTATCCCTTCATTCGTGGGGAGGGGGACAAGGAGAGTTTGAAGCAGGAGCCATGTGTGACCACTCATGCCTGTATTCTAGAAAAGTTGCTCTGGCTGCTGTAAGGAGGATGGAGGACAGGGAGACCCACAGGAGGCTGCAGGTGAGAGACCAGGGGGCTGCCCTAAAGCAGCAGCAGGGGGTTCTGGGGTGAGGTATCAGGAAGGTGAAGGTGACTGACTGGGCCCATCAGGAGAGTGAGTAGGAAAGGAGGGATATAGGACACAGGACTTCCTTTGTCCCTAAATCGCTTTTTATGCAGCATTTCTCCGTAATTCTTCGGATAATTTGTCACTGATATTATTCAAAGCTGTTGTTCCCACTTAAAAAAACAATCCACAGGGCTCCACCAATATCATAAATGTATTGGACAGAACTGCCGTAAAAGCTAGCAGCGCCACCAAGGGTCACATCAATAGGAGTAGAGTGGCCAGATTGAGGGAGGTGATCCTGGCTATAGCCAGAGACAGGTTTTCCAGCCTGCACCCCGCCCAGAGTGTCCCCTGTCATGCTGGTGTGTGCTGAGAGTTGGGAACACCCCCTCAGCTGCCAGGGAGTTCAAATGAAGGCTCTGGGGGCGCTTAACCTAAAAGTGGGAAACATCAGAGACCAGAAAACCCAGGAGTGCTCTGTGGTTTTGTGCCTCTCTTCCATGTTGGGGTTAGTGGTGGGAATTAGCCTTGTTCTGGCTGGTGCCAAGACATGGAACTGAGAGCCACAGATGGAAGGCTCCAGGCTCAGAGTTTCACCCACTTTGAAGACTCTGCCACCAGTTGGAGCTGCCTGGCAATGAATTTGGCTGGCCTGGGCACCTGGTAAGCTCTGCTTGCCATCCCCAGAATGGTCAAGGGCAAACAGGACATGACCTCTTGGGAATAAAGTAGAGGGCATTTCTGCATTTGTGAGTGGGCCAGGTGACCCTTCAGCATTCTTCCAGCGCTACAAGCTGCAGGGTGATGCCAATGACCTGCGAGTGGCAGGCCTGGGTGTTGAGAGGGCTCCTGGGAAGGTACCAGGTACTCCATCCACCCCTGCCTGAATTCAGACATGACACCAGGTTGCCCCGTAGATCTTTAGCCACAGGGCTTGGAGGCCAGTGTCTGCTGGGGCTCTGGCCACCTCCCTCTCACCCCATTGGTGAAGGAGGAATTCGCCACCTGAAATGATACAAAATGCCCAAACATGTGACCTTGGCACTGGGCAGATGGGATGGGCTGCAGCTTACTTGTCACATACACTCCCAGCCCAGGGGAGGACGCTGCATGCCATGCAGAGCCCCTTCAGGGGGTCGACACGGGGGCAGAGCGAGCCAGCAGGGGCTGCGGGAGGCAGGCTTTGTAGTGATAAGAGGGTGGGGTGCACCCTGGTTTCCATGGGAAGATGTGATTGGCTGGCAGGGAGGTGAAACCCCTGAGGTTGAGGACCAGGTGGGGTGCAGCTGGTTCCGCTGATGGGGGAACTCACCAGGGGGAGCCTTTGCCACCAGGTGGGGGGCACATCGCTAGGGCCTGGGGCCCTGGGAGGCTCACAGGGATCGTAGGCCTCACAGTGCAGCTTGCCCCGCGTTACAGACCGGGAAATCGTGGACCAGAAGGCAGCGTGGACCCCTGTGGGCTCACTGCGCCTGGTTCCTGCCCACCTCCCCGTAGGCCGAGGCCCCTGACGCCCAGGTCTCCGCTCCAATCCGCTTCGCTGGATTCCACTCCCGAGTTTTTTTTTTTTTTTTTTAAGTATATTTTTTATTTATTTTAAAAATATACTTAGATTATGTAAATTGCTACATAAAAAAATATAAAAGATTTTCATATGCCCCAGTCCCCAGACCTCCCACTTTTTTTTTTTTTTTTTATTGTGGGTAAAAATAAAAATTTTCACAATACATACCAACATTTGCAAAATGATATATAAATATATATGCAATATGTGCATTTGCTTACAAAAATGTTATTTATATATATATATATAAATGTTTTAAGAGGTGCTTAGATCACCCAAAATATTACACGGAACCCACTGGGATTCCCATGTTGCCCACCTCCCCCACTTCCCAGTTTTAAAAACGTCGGTTTACTGCCTCTTCTCGAAAGAAGGGAGAAAGTGAGTATGGACAGTTGGTGCCATTTAAACAAGAGAAAGTTTTTTCTTACAGTTTCAAAACTGGGGCAGGACTGAGAATGGTCTTCACTGAAGTCGGCTCGCGGCCGCCCAGGCTCCCGCGTGGTCCCCGCCCGGGCGTCACTGCGTTCTGGCCTTTGGCTCCCTCCCCCACCCCATCCCTGCGGGGGCCTGGCAGCAGCGTCTGCAGCTCTCCTGTCCCCGACAGAGGCCAGGCCACACGCGCGTCATTGGGCTGTGGTGACTCACGGGGTGGACCCCCAAGCACCGCTTACATCATCAGGACCCAGTCAGCAATGGGACAAGCGCCCTCCGACCCGCCCAGATCCAGTTCAGGTCGCCTCGGGCTTCTGAGGCTGGAGGACTCCCCCGGGGGGCGGGGGGAGGCGGGCGTCCCGTGCGCTGGGGGCTGTTGAGCAGCCTCCTTGGCTTCCACCCACTCCTCGGCTGCGGCACCCCCAACCAAAGCTCTCCAGGCATTGCCAAATCTCTCCTGGGGAGCAAAATCACCCCCAGCTGACAACCAGTGATCTCAAGCCAGCAGCATTTCCCTCTTTACCACCCCCCGCCCGATATTTCTGAGGTCCCAGATCATGGAAAATAGATTTTTGAGTGTTTATGTTGAAACTTGTACATTAATCTATGGTGCATGGCCCTGTCTTGGCCCACCTGCTTTGCACATGGACATCATGTGCGGACATCACACGTGAACATCACACACAGACTTCACACATGGATGTCACATGTGGACTTCACACATGGACATCCTCTTGCTGACACCTGAAGGCATTGAGTGTGCCATCCTGATCCAATCCAACCCTCTCATACAGGAAGAAAGTGAGGCACAGAGGGGTTAAGTGACCAGCCTAAAGTCACACAGCAGGGCCAGTCCTCTGACTCTCTGCCTAATGCTCTTTCCAACACCTCACACAAAGTTTGGGTTCAGTCAGCACCAGCCAGAAAGCTGACACTCGGGGAGGAAAAAATGTCCCCTTTCAACAGGAACCAAGGATATGGGCAGAACCACTTTTTCATGTTACAGTGCTATGAAAATGTGGAAAGCAAAATGTTGTAAAAATATTGGCTGGGGCTAGGGGAGTGGAGTGAACAAATGCCATTTGCCATGTGAGCCAGCTAATAAAAGGAAGAGCCTAAAATTGTTTGTTGCCATTATAAGGGTCATTTTTTTCCCCTATAAAAAGAGTAATTTTCATTTACAGGGACCCCGGGCAATTTTCCCTCTAATTGGATGTTTTATAATGTCTGCAAAGCCATGCAGCCTTAGGATTCTTTGCAGCCATAGACATTTTATTTTCAATTTTTCAAGGTTATTGGTTCATCAAGAGCAAAGGGAAAATGTGGCTGGGTTTTCATGGGTCCCAGTAAGAAAGAGGGTAGTTGGCAGTCTGGGTGAAGGAAATGAATTTGCTGGGAGGCCATCCCCTCCCACCCCCAGCCCACCTCACAGAGCCCAGAGGCTCAGGCTGGAAGGTGGGGAGTGGGGGGCGGAGTGCTGGTGCAGGGGAGGAAGCTGAAGTGCCAGGCGAACTGCCCGTACCCTGAGCCGGGCAGCAGGCCCCGGGTCCCTGGCCCACAGCCCACAGTGCCCCGCTCCCCCCACACACACACGCTGCTGCCCTGGGCTGGGTACCAGGCCCCTGCTAAGTGCTCGCCACGTGCTGTGAGGTGCAGGTTCTGCTAATGTGCTCCTCTTCTGGATGAGGAACGTGGGCTTGGAGAAATGAGCTACTCGCTTGCAGCCACCCAAGGAGGGGCAGGAGGCTCCCATCCGACCCGGGTCAGCTGGTGCTGGCACGTGGCCTCACCACTCCGCCTAGCTCTTTCACCACCGTCATCTCACTGATGCCCCCACGCGTCCTGGGGCTGCCCACCCTGCTTTGGGTGGGGCGGGGCCCCTCGTCCAGCGCCAACGACGGCATTCGGCACCTCTGCCTGTGCTCACTACCGAAGAGCCACGTGACACCAGACTAACCCCACAGGAGACTTGAGACAAACTCTCAGACTGGACACCCCCATGGCAGCCCCTAATTCAGGCCCTGCTTTCCCTTTCTATAAAATGGGGATGATTATATCTATTTTGCTGGGATGAGATAACACCAGTGGAAAAAAAGCTTTCAGGGTCTCTCCCTTCCTGTCCAGATAGTAAAATGGAGAAGGGTGATGGGAGAAAGGTCGGGAGTCAAAGGACAGGGAAGACAGACAGAGTGATGAGACAGAAAGACCAAGGGAGAGGCACAAGGACAGCCTGGGTGTTTGAGTCTCCAGGGCTGCTCAAAGCAGATACTGTGAAATGGGTTCGGCTTGAGCAGCGGGAATTGATTCACTTATAATTTGGAGTTGGAAAAATGCCCAGATCAAGGCATCATCCAGGCGGAGCTTTATTCCTTTATTCGCTCTCGCTCTCGCTCTCTCCATTCCGTTTATAATGGGCTTCAATAAGAGGATTAAGACCCATCCTACTGAGGTGGGCCACACCTTAAATGAAGCAGCCTCTTCAAAAGGTCTTACTTACAGTGGCTTCACATCCACAGGAATGGAACTGGTTTAAGAACACGATTTTCTGGAATCCATACACCTTCCGTCCACCATACTGGAGAACAACCCAAGTTCAAGTGAAAACGGCTGCTTGATTGAGCACTTGCTGTGTACTGGGCCACGGACAAGGAGCTTTGCACAACGTCACTCAGTTCTCCAGGGCTGCAGAAATGGCACTTTCTGTTTTACAAAGATGCGCATTCGTGGGCAGATCCCCCTCCCGGGAGGGGCACCACGCCTGGGTTCTCAGCCCAGCTTGGGGAGCCAGGAGGCATCCTTACAGACGAGGACGAGAGCAACCAATCAAATCCCCCCTCCAGGGACAGTCCCATCGGTTCCTCAGGTCTCCCTTCTCCCACAGCCCCCTTTGTGCCTGAGAACACAGACCACGAAGAAGCCAGGGAGGGCACGTTATAAATGAAAATGTTTTTGTTTCAAATATTACTTCTTCTCATAGAAATATAGAATACCACAGACAAGTTCAAGGAAAATTAAAATCACCTGACCCCAATCCCTGGACATTGTTGCATGCATTTCCAAATATTTATATCCAAAGGGATCATAACGCACATGACATTTTGCAAGCTCTTTTTTTTTTTTTTAATTAATTTAGTTTTTATTGTGGGTAAAAATCAAAATTTTCACAATACATACCAATATTTGTAAGATGATATATAAATATATATGCATATATGTGCATTTGCTTACAACAATGTTATTTATGTATATATATATATATATACATGTATTTTAAGAGGTGCTTAGATTACCCAAAATATTACACGGAACCCACTGGGATTCCCATGTTGCCCACCTCCCCCACCTCCCACCACGTCCCACACAAACATCTCCCACAAGTGTGGCCCACCACCCTCAATGGACTTACACATCCTGGGGCCTTGCCACCAACCATAGACCACAGTTCACACCGTAGACCACACTCTTTCCCACACAGTTCTGAGTGGTGTGTGCTGATTTAAAATGACCTACATCCGTCGCCACAATGGCCTCAGGACAATCTCCAACTCCCGAAAAAGCCCCTGTATTCAACTGCAAGCTCTTTTTGCACCCACTACTTATGATGGACAACTTTCTATGTCAGGTAACATTGCCACGTAACATTTGAAATAGCAAGGTGGTGTGCAATTGTGCGGTCGAAGCAGAATATTTTCTAGCTAGTCCCCTATCGTTGGACACTTAGGTTGTTTCCAATATCTCACGATGTGTTGGACACCCTCCAAACTATGATCCATGACCTCATTTGCAAGAGCCTTGTAAATGCAGGCAGGGTGGGAGGGAGCTGTGGTTTGAACCCCTCTGCCTCTTGCCGATTATGTGACTACAGATAGTCTCGGCGTCCTAGGCTCTCAAGTGGGGGAGTTAACAACTGCCTGTTGTGTGGTTGAAACGTGATAATGGCACATCCTGGTATCTCTTTCCAGATCTCACCAGAGAACATGTAATCGCCAGACGGACAACTGCCCAGCAGACCTCAATGCAGAGAGACAAAGGGCCGGGAAAGTCGATGACCAATAGAATATCAGGACCACAAAGGAAAGGAAAAAGGGGTCTGTGGCAAGGGAAGGTAAGAAATGGAGGGCAGAGGAAGCTCACTTGTATTGCCTCCCAGGTCATAGAACGTGCTGAAATAGCCCTTTTTATAAAACAAGAGAGGAAGTGGACGTCTCCACCCACAAAGGCCACGGTGGACTCCAACTCGGGACCTGTTGGCTGCAGGTCCCCTCTGTCTCCAGGTTTGGGGGGGCCCCAGACACCAGGACATCCCACCACCCCAGCAGCAGTTCCACTGTTTCTGCGTCTTCTCCTCCCCACCCTCTGCCGGGGATGACCACAATCGAGACATTTTTCTGTCACCTGAGTATCTCACACTGAGTCAAAGTCAGTGAAGGTGCACAAGAGGGAATGAATGAACGAGTAAGTGATTCAGGTGGGATTGAGACCTGGCTCGATCAGGTGCCCTGAGCCGGATGCAAGGAAATGGAGGGGGGCTATACCCCATTCTGGTCGGCAGGGATTCAGGGGAATTGGCGAGCAATCAACTCACTGACCCTGGGCTGCAGATTTATTCCGTGTTCCCAGGCAAGCCACGTCACCTCTCTGCTAGCCCATTTCCTTACTGGTGAAATGGGGGCAAGGGAAGATGGTTGCTGGGACTGGCGGGGAGAATGTGTGGGGTGCTTTATTGTTTGTAATTATAACTCAGAAGGGAAAAAAAAGTGGTGAGTGAAAGCCCTGAGCTCAGTATGGCATCGGTTTGCTATTGATTGTTAGGGAATCAACAAGTCACAGTGCAAACCAGCGCTCTGGGGTGGGACATGGCTCCATCGCTGATGAGCTGTGTGGCCCTCAGCAAGTGCCGTCACCTTTCTGGATCCCCGTTCCCCCGGCTATAAAATGAGGACTGCAGTAGCCACTTCTTGTGGTGCATTAAGTGGGGCCAGCCAGAGGCCTGCCCCCAGCACCTATCACTAAGGGCGTGAAAACACCATCGGCATGAATCGGAAATCCGGTGCCCACTTAGCTCTGCTCACCACATGGTTCCCCGTGGAGTTGGCAGAATGTGGACCCAAGCCCTCGAGTGGAAACCAGCCCGGGCTTCTCCCCAGGATGGCCCACTCTCCTGGGTATGTCTGTGCCAGGCTCAGCAGCTGCCGCGTGTGAAGCGGCAAGTCCCAGGCAGCTGAGTTTCAGAAACAGAGTGAGGCATTATACAGGCTGCTGGGCCACTGCGAGGGCGCTATTTTATTATCTCCGTGTTAAACTCTTTAATATGCCTCCCAAGATGCTGTCTGGTTTGGAAAATTGCCTATTATAAATGCACATAATAAATCTCTTATTTTGAACATAGAAAGGCATGTAATTTTTACTAATAGAAAATAAGCTCCTCCCTCTGTCCCCACCCACCACCAAATAAACATTCAGCAAGAATTTAAAGGGTATCTGTTGAAGGGATGCCAGCTGGTCAGACCAGCCAGAGGGCCTGGCCAGGCTCTGTCGGCCTCTCTCCTGCTCACAGATTCTCTGCGGGTGAAGGAAGAATGTTCTGGAAGATGCCATCATTGGCCATTTCCAACCCTGGGTCAATGCATCCACACACAGTGTCCCTGGGAAAATCACACAAGACCTAGAACCTCTGCCCCTCCTTCTCTGCTGTCCTGAGCTGGAACCTCCTGGCCTCCTGTCTCCCTCCCTCCAACAGGCCTCTTTGCAGATTTCCCCCAGGACAGGGAGATAAAGACATCGCAAGTCCATCCTGGGGAATGAGGGGAAGCAAGGAATAAAAGTTAGCAATTAGAAGTGATGGATTCCACAGCCACCTAGAGAGATGGATGGATGTAAAAGCACAGGGACTAGGGAAAAGAGAGAAAAAGAAAGAGAGAGAGAGGGAGAGAGGGAAGGAGGGAGACAGAGGAAGGAAGGAAGGGAGGGGGGAGAGAAATAAAAGAAGCAAATGAGATCTATGACTCAATGCAAACCCAATACATCATATAAAATTTTAAAATAAAGCCATACAAATAGCACACATGTCACAACAGCACCCAAATAAAAAGATATCCGTCCAAGCCATGAGGGGAATGGTAGAGGGGTTGGGGGCTGAAAGGGAATAAGTCAATGAAAAGAAAGGCCGCCCCGGAGCGAAGGGGACCAGGGATCCGGACACATGGGGTGCCACCTCTGCGGCCCGCACAGGGGAACACTAAGGAAGGAAACTGAGGCAGACCGGCCAGGCCCACACAGAGCACAGCCGGCCCCGAGGCCGGCCCTTCTCAGGCCCCGGGAGCCTCGCCCCTTGCAGGGCCGTTCGGCCTCGGTTCCCGGCCACTCAGCTGCGCCCGCCTCGCCGTCAGGCCTCTGCCGACCCCCGGCTCACCCTCCGCTCCCCGCTCACTCCTTCCTAGAGCTTCCCGTGCGCACGACCCTGGCCCAGTCTGTCCTCCGAATGTGGCCAAAGTCCATGCTTACCCTCCGCTCTTTCCCTAGCCCGCTGCAAGCTCTCCTCGGCCCCCACCCTGCCTCAGCAGCCCCCCGCCTAGGTCCCCTGTGACAGATCAGCTGGCAAGTCCTAAGGCCTCCCAGCACTGCGACCCGCCTGTCCCGGCTTCCCTAGCCACCCCCTCCAGGCCCTCCTGGTGAGGAGGCCCGGCCCCCAGGGCCCTCTCGGTGCACAGTCCCTGGAGGGTCGTGCCACGGGACCCGCCACCTCAATACCCCCACACGAGCTCACCTCCTCCCTCCCCCAGGCTGCCGTTCTGCCCGGCACCACCGTTGATGGAAATAGAAATCGGGACATCATTTGTGGCTCCTCCTTCAACCCTACATTCAGCCAGCCACCAAGCTGTTCCCTCCTGTCCTAGTGTTTGTCACTTGTGCTCTTGTCCCAACTACCCACAAGATGGGGGCCCTGTGGGGTGAGGTGTGCAAGTGTCTCTTTCAGTCAGTGCAATCGGCTTCAGGTTAAGCCATGCGTATCCACGGCTGCTCTGAGCCAGACCGAGTTTGGGGCTGCAAGGCCCAGCCTCAAGGAGCTCCTGAGCTGTGAGGGAGGCAGCTTCAGATTCAAACACTTGGAAGAGCAATAGCTGCTTCTCCCAGTGGTGGAATGGTTCGACGAGAATGGACTATCACGTCTGTTCACGGGAAACAGACACTCTCGCCCTGCACAGCTGAGAAGACGCTGGCACAAAGCCTGTTTATGGAGGGGGGCCCCGGGGTAAACAACAAGGGCCAGTGCAGAGCCCAGGGGGCAGTGGGAGAAGCCGTTATAGCTCCCAGGCTTGAAGGGGAGCAAGGACAGGTCAGTGGGACATGGAGACAGGAACATGGGGGCTGCGGGCAACAGACGGGAGCTGTGGGGTGGGGGCTCCAGCAGACACCCAGAGAGGTCACAGAGGGAGGAAGGCAGGGGAGGGAATCTCTGCTGCTCACCACCTCCTGCTCTCTCATGTCCCATTGATGTCAGCCATTGGCCAAACCCAACCAGAATCCAGAAGAGGAGGGAGCAGACTCTTCCCTCTAGCAGGGTGGGGAGTGACCCTGAATAGGGCAGGTGGCAGATGCCCAGCAGCCACTAAGCCAAGCTGGTGAGCAGGTAAGTGTTTTTCACTCATTTCAAAATCTCCATCAGTGCAGGGAGGTCAAAGGTGGGCTTGCTGGGGGAAACACCCCCGGAGCTGGGTTTTGAGGGATGAATGGGCCTCTGGCAGGGAGTGCTAAACAGACGGAAGGGCCTAGCAAAGCCGGGGAGATGGACACCATTGGTCTGGCACATGGCAAGTGCTTCAGTATTGCTGGACAGAGCCGTTTCCCCGGAGGAGAATGGCTGGCACGCTCCAGATGTGCAGGGCAAGTTTCTGCCTTTAGTCGTGTCCTCCTCCCTGGGCCTCAGCGTCCTCCAGTGCATGTTCATTGGTGTAAAGTGCTTCCGAAGGGGCCTCTGTAGGAACAGAGGAAAGGCCCCAAGAGTGAGGCTTTACCATTAGGGATATTGCCATGGCCAGGTGGAATAAGGGCCACCTAGCCTACTTCCCAGGGAGTCGCAAGTAGGACAAAGGATTAGAAAGTTCTTTGCAAACCCAAGGACCAATGCAACCCAAGGGAGCAACAAGGAGAGGGTCTCAAGGAAGCATCCCTCACGGGGAGGGATCTGGCGTCTGGGCAAGGGAATGGTCCTAGCCCTCTGGGCCTGGGGCAGCAGCAGACCTGTCTGGGCTTCACTAGCCTCATCCATCAAATGAACCAGTGGGACAAAGGAGAATGCCAGTGCCCCGTTTCCCAGCTGTGGTCAGTCCTGCCTCCAAGACACTCCGCACCCAGTTTCTTGGAAAAAGGAGAAATAACCCTCGGGGGCCAAAGAATACAATAGCCTTGGATGCCCCTGGCAACCAGAGACCGTCTGAGAGCGTTATCACTGTGCAATGTGGCTGCCAAAATCAGACCTAGCCCCTTCCCAGGAAATTCTTGGCACTGCCTGTGAGCAGCCTGTCTTGTGGAATTAATTTTAGTCTGCATGATGCTAAAGCCATGCAAACAGAGACATATAAAACAGCACTCCCAAGCCTTTGCATGGCAATAAATACTTAGCCACACTTAATATCTGCACGCTGCAAGTCTGCCCCTCTGCAGCAAAGCATAAAAGCCATCCCAACTGGGAGCTTGATTGAATGTTAAGAGGCTCCTGGTGCCACTGAGCCTCTCTAGGGGAGCTCATCCCCCCTCGGCTGGCTTCTTCCATCTTTCTGCTTGGATTGCAGACTTCCAGACATGGGCTCCAGTCTTTACAAGCGGGGCAGCCAAGGCATAGGTGATCTGCAAGGGCTGTGGAACCAGAGCAGAACCATCTCCTTGGTTCCAAGCAAATCCACTGGGGAAGAGGGCGCTTGGGAGGGGATTTGATTGTGGAGTCACAGACTGTAGCCAAAGCTGGAGAGAGATTGTGAGATCATCTAATGTGATCTGACGATTCAAGAGATTTAAAAGGACTTAGCCAGGGTCACACAACAAGTTCAGGGAAGGGCTTGGGCTTTGACAACAGACTGGAGTGGACAAGGTCAAGGACTTGGAGCCAGATGACCCGAGTTCGAACCCAGGCTCTGCCGATTCCTGGCTTCCTGAGCTCAAGTTATTTTAACTCTCTGTGCTTTGGTTTCCACCTTCGGAAAATAAATATGACAGCAGGACTGCACTGCTGAGACCATGTATGTTCAGAATGGAAGATGATAAGAGCCCAAGAAATAGTAGCTTTTGCTATTATGACTTCTGTTAGATGCCCATCTTAGCTCGGTTTCCCCAAGCAGAGATAAAGACTTAGGGGTAAATGGTTTATTTGGGAGGTGATCCCAGGAAGCAGGAGTGAGGGAGCATGGAGAATAAGACAGGGGAAAAGGGAAAACTAATCTAAGGGCGTGTTAGCATGGGCACTGCAAAGGGAGCACTCTTCAGCTGGCCTCTGCTGGGAGGCATAGAGAGCACGCCCCAGGCCTGCCCACTTCAAGGACACTCATCCACCAGCGTCCAGCCCCCGTGGGTGAAGCATTGCTCTAGGGGTGTCGAGTGCCTTGCACATCCAGGCTGCACTTGAACAATTCCTGGGGCAGAATGTGAAAAATGCACACCTGCACTGGAGCAGGGATGCAGTCGGTGCTGGTGCGTCTGAGCTCGCTGTCCCCAAAGCTGTGTCACAAGTCAGAGTGAGCCCAGGAGGTGAGGTGGAATGGCAGAGGTGTCTGCATCGCCACACTTTGGACTGTCTTCCATGCCCACTATGGCCACCCTGCCCTCTTCCCACAGTAGGTTTGGTCGACGGCAGCCAAGCTTGCCCCCACGCTTGCACCTCTTCTGGCTACCTGACAGGACCAAGGATGCCATGAGAGATAGTTACAGCGATGCTCCAATAAGTTACTTCTCCCCATAGGTGTCCCCCTGTGTGGTCCCCACTCTGGGTTTGATCATGTGACTCGGTTTGGCCAACATGACATTAGCAGTCATGCTGCAAATAGAAACTTGAAGAACTCTCCTGCATTTGGTATCGTACTCTCTTGGTGCTGAGCATTACCCACCGCCTGGTAGAGGGTGAGAGAGACATGTAGAGAGAGACCCAGATGTTCCAGCAGCCCCATCCATCCCAGCCCTCTCAGCAAAGGCGGGTGGATCCAACTGCAATAAGCAGAGATGAACCATCCCGGCTGAGCCCAACACAACCACCAAGGCATAGCAAAGACGTCGTGATGTTTCCAGTCACTACGCATTGGGGTTGTGATGTAGCAAACATCTGTGATGCAGTAATTGGTACTTAGAAGTGGGATGTTGCCTTAATAACATTCTATAACATTTGGCATTGCCTTTAGAACCAGGTGGCAAGTGAAGACCGAAAAAGTAGTGATGAAATGTTGATGACAGCTGAAAAAAATGTTAGTAGAAGTTAGAAAAGTGGTAAGGAAATTGCTGTTGAAGAATGGGAAAATGGTGACCTATATTGTCATAGTGAAACAATTTGCAAAACTATCACCTACATAACTTGGAAGATGCAAAATGTACCCTATAAAACTGTAAATCTAGCTAAGGAGATTTCCAGGCAGAGAGGTATTTTAGCTGTGAATGGTAAAGTACAGAAAAAGAGCAATGAACTAAAGAGAGAAGTCTACAATTTGTAAGCAGGATTTAGAAGAAATATAGAGGAACCAGAACATTATGGGTTGGAAAATAAAACAATTTCATGTCTCCAATCTCACAAGCTGGCAAAAATTCTTAAAGTAAGAAATGTCTCAGAGATGTCTATTCTCCCCCCAAAATTAATCTACAAATATGATGAAATGTCAGTGAAAATCTCAAGAATTATTATAAAACACATAAAGAGTAAAGATGTATGGATAACCAAGACAATGTGGAAGGCAAAGAAGGGGTGGGGACAAGAGGAGGAAGGAGAACTGGTTTGTTAGATATCAAAATATTATAACACTACAGTAATTAAAAGAGTGTCTTGTTGACCCAGGGATAGAAAAATAAGTTAATGAAAGAGAAAGTGTCCAGAAGGGGACTCCTGTGCTTCCATATATGGGCACAGAACCGACATTACACATCACCGGAGAAAGAAAGGATTATTCAAGAAATAGTGTTGGAACAATCAGGCACAGCCACATGAAGATAAATAAATAGATCCCTTCCTCACTCCATTTATCAAAATATATTCCTCCTAGAACAAAGAACATTATGTAAAAAATAAAACGTCTAAATTGTTACCAAAAGAATCTAATATCTTTAATGTAGAAAAGGATACTTAAAATGCAAAAGCACAAATCACAAACAAATATATAGATAATTGTGACCACATAAAAATTTAAAGTATATATAACAAAAGGCACCACAAAGAGTTAGAAGACAAAACCTAGGCCAAGAGAAGCCATTAGCAGCCTATAGAATGGACAACAAATTAAAATACCTTTAAAACAGTAAGAGAAAGATAATAAAATAAAAATAAATGGAAAACTATGTGCACGGGCAGTTCATAGAAGAGAAAATCCAAATGGCCCCCATACATATAAGACAAGGCTCATTCTCCTAGAGATCTTAAAAATGCAGGCTGGAGCAATGAAGGGGCCATGCTACTTTCCACCAGACAGGCAAGCAGTAGTAAAGTCTGACAACACCAGCATTTGATGGGGGCTTCCACAATGCCAGGAGAGTGAGTTTGTGCTGCCACTTGAGAGCGATTTAGCAATATTTAGTCAAATTGAAAATGCACGGTTTGGGGAAGGTAGTTGGACCACACATTTTTTGGTTGACAAGGGAGTCATACAAAAAACATAGGAAGAACCATCAGAGTGTCCACTGAGCCATCTAGCAGCCGGGCTGCCCTTGGCTCCCTCATGAAGGAAATGCAAGGTGTCCCTCTGCCTCCAGGTAGATGGATGCCTCAGGTGGGAGGATACAGGAGTACATGGTTAGATACTGGTTAGGTTTTGTTTCAGTAATGGATTTTCCACTGCTTGTTACATTATTAAAAATAAGTAAATTGTAAATAGATTGGATAGTTTATATTATTTAAAATAACTATATTTATGAATATATAATTTATAATCTGTAAAATAGATACATATAGATAGGAAGAGAAAGATTAGATGGATAGATGGATAGATTCATAAATATATAGATAGAGAGAGATAGGTAATAGAAAGATAGAAGGTAAGAGATTAGAGAGAGATGATAGATGATAGATGAGATAGATTAGATAGATAGATATAGATAGATAGATAGATAGATAGATAGATAGATAGATAGATAGATAGATAGATAGATAGCAGTAGATAGAAAGAGAAAAGTTAGGGAAGTGGCTGTGGCTCAATTGGCTGGGCTCCCGTTTACCATATGGGAGGCCCCGGGTTCGATTCCGGGGGCCTCCTGGTGAAGGCAAGCCGGCCCGTGCAGTGCAGTGAGCTGACGCAACAAAGGCAGACAAGCAGACACAGAAAAATGCAAAGCAAATGGATACAGTGAGCACAAGCAGCAAGGGGGGATAAATAAATAAAAATAAATCTTTAAAAAAAAGAGAGAGAGAGAGAAGTTAGAGATCGTTAAGTGGGTTATGAATAGATCAGTAATGACAGAGCTGTGAATCAAGAATTATAAATAATGTGAATATTCTCGCTGTCCTGATTGTGTGCTAATCAGTGTAGGCTAAACATTCGCTATATTAGAAACCATGCATGTGTTCCCAGACCTAGTTTTTCTCCCTAGGTCTGGTTTCTAGAATGCTGCGGATAAACTAAGCCTGATTTATTATATTTCTTATATGACCATCCTGTATGGGAAAAGACTGTAACTCTAGGTATCTTTGATCAATCTTAAGAGATATAGCAGGGGGACGGATGTGGCTCAAATGGTTGGGTTTGATCCCTAACCTTCCAGTAAAAATTAAAAAAAGAAAAATATAGAAGGTGCACAGGCCGCCAGGCCCCATGAGCCAGGCAGCAAGATGATGACGTAACAGGAGAGTGACACAAGGGGGAGCCAAGACGAGATGCACCGAAAAACCAGGAACTAAGGTGGTTCAGGTGGTAGGATGCCTCTCTACCACATGGGAGGTTCCAAGGATCAAATCCCAGTGAAGACAGGAGGAGAAGGATGAGAAGAGAGGGCAGGAAATGGACACAGAGAGTTGCCCATTGAATGGACACAGAAACAGCAAAAACAGGGGTGGGAGGTAAAAATGGATAAAAGTAAACAAATAAATAAATAAATCCTTAAAAAAAAAAGTATAGGGGAATAAGATATGGACTACAGCTAGCAGTAATATTTTGACAATGCTCTTTCATAATTTGTTAACAAATGTTTCACAGCAATGCAAATATTTGTGGCGGGGTGATGTGTGGGAGCCCTGTATGATGTTATGCATGTTTGTTTTGTAATTTCACAATGTTTACTGAATATACACAGTTTATGTATGTTCATGTATGAATGATATACTTCAATAAATTGTTTTTTAAAAAAATTATAAATAGTTTAGCCTGTGCACTAATAAAAGAAGAAAGAAAGGAAAGAAAGGAGAGGAGGAGGAAAGAAGGAGGGGGGAGGGAGGGGAGGGAGGGGCAGGGAGGGGAGAGGGAGGGGAAGGGAGGGGAGAGGGAGGGGAAGGGAGGACCTGGCGGCTGTGCTCCTCCAGCTTGACCAGAGAAGCCTTTGCACAAGGAAACACACACAAGGCTGTTTATTTAAGCGCCTGCCCTTATAAATGGCAAAGACTCGAAAGCGACATATACCCCCATCATCGATAGGGAGCGGGAGGTCCCCGCTGCAGTGCGTTTACGTGGCTGGATGTCCCATGACGGTTCGAGTAAATTGACCGGGTCTGTTTGCAGAGACGCGGTTGGAGTTCAGGAATCAGGCTGAGCAGGACAAAGCCAGCCTTCGCAGTGGGCATTACAGCCTGAACCACTCCTGGAGTTTAAACCACGAAACCCCCTCACATAGTTCTTAGGAA
Organism: Tolypeutes matacus; assembly: GCA_026826555.1. Taxonomy (NCBI): domain Eukaryota; kingdom Metazoa; phylum Chordata; class Mammalia; order Cingulata; family Chlamyphoridae; genus Tolypeutes; species Tolypeutes matacus. The sequence goes on along the minus strand of JAKSZT010052319.1, from coordinate 22,321,310 downwards.
TATTTACATGTGCAGTAAAAGTGCGAACACCCGAGTGGGAAGACTACCCATAATAGGCAGAAAACTGGTGGTCCCTGAAACAGCCCGGGGGTTGGGGGGGAGTGGTCCTGGAGAAGGGCAGAGATGGGACCCCAACTCTACCTGTAGTGTCTTGTTTCTTTACAAAATTAAAACCAGTAGACTAATAGAAACCAGAGCAAATAACAATGAAATGGTAACGCTTGTTTTGCTAGCTCTGGTTATGAAGCATGGGTGTTTGTTATGTTGCTGTCAGTACTTTTTCAGTAGTGTTTGAAATGTTTCAATTAAGAAGAGAAAGGCTTGTTCCCAGCAGTGCCCATGAGACTTCCCTAGGATGGATCCCCGCCCCCTCAGCCTAAAGCCCCCCAGAAGAAAACTAAGAAGTGCCTCCAGGGCCAGGGAGAAGGAGTCATCAAAATTAAAAGTGAATTTGGGTGCGTGTATGTCACCCTCCACGCCTCAGTGTCTTCCTCTAATGCCAGAAGATTAAAGGCACCTGCCCTGTGGATTGGGGCGAGGTTGAGCACTGCCGCTCCTGGCACAGAGCAGTCACTCAGGAAAGTGATTTGTGGCATCAGCAAAGTGATCATTATCATAAATACCCCCACGGGGGGCAGAGAGTATTTCCTAAAGACCTAATCACCCAATATAAAGAGGAGAATCAAGCGGGGTAAAGGCTTTCTGCATCCTTGAACTTCCTCTCCCAAGTTGGCGGTCAAGCCCCAGGGCTTCTTAAAGCTAAGGAGATGACCAACGGAAAATAAGCAGCGATTGATACTTCCCACCTCAGATTTTAAAAATTGAAGCTCAGAAAGGGTAGGTGACTTGGCAAAAGTCACATAGCACAAGATCTAGAGGAATTGGAGCAAGTCTTGCCAGGAGTTCCCTACCTCCGGGACACTTTCTGTTAACCCTTATGCACGTTTTCAGGGACGTGCTGACCCTTAGAGTTGTATAGATTTTGCTCCTAAAGCACCTCTCCTGGGAACCCCACTCTGGGCCGCTAGACTGGCTCTGAGCCAAAGCTGTGGGCCAGGACTTGTGCTTCCTGACTGATGCCGAACAGCCTGCCTGGGCAGGTTTTGACCCGAGTTCCTGGGAGTCAGGGAAATTTGCCCAGGGCTGACAGCTGGAGGGGGCAGTTGTGAGGTTTCTCCCCAGGAAAGACCCTGAGAGGAGGACGGCGTGGGTGCCTGTGTGTCCTTGCATGTGTGTTTGCAAATGTTCAAATAGGCCAACACTGCTCTTGAGCCCTCAGGGAGTGAAGGGCGGACACGTCTGTGCATTGTGTGTGCACTTTGAAAAGTGATGATCATAAATCCCCTTTCTCCAGGTGTAGAAGCAGCTTCCCAGGAAAAGCTCCCTGTCTGCCCACATTCATGCAGCTAGCAAGGGGCAGAGCTCAGACTGGAGCTCGGGATTTCAGATTCCAGGACTGTCCACATCTCCCTCTGTGTCAGTCCAGGCCTTCCAAAAAGTGAGCACCAAGATGGAATTAAATGTGGAAAGACTTTGTTAGAGGAAGCACCTGTGGGAGGAAATGGAGAGAGACCCAGGGAAGGCTGGGAGAGCTGTCAGACCGCGAGGCCTGCCCAGCCCCAAGTGAAGGAGAGAGGGAAGGAAGGTGGTGGAAGCATCTTAGACGCCACCCGGGCTAAACAAGGTTTAGCAATACCATTCCGGGGTCCTCAAGACAAAGCCGGCCTTCGGGAAAGTCCTGCCCCTCCCAGCCCCGCCCATGAGTTTCGGGGCGCAGCAGCTCCAGCCCTTCGTCTGCTGAGCTCCCTGTAACTGCAGGTCTGTGGGGCACCTGCTGACTCTGTTGTGAGTTGGCTCAACATTCTGAAAGCTGTTCGGCAATATGTCTCAGGAGTCATAAAATGATCATGCCCCTGCTCCAGAAACTACCCTTCTAACAAACCATCCTAAAGGTACGTGGCCAAGCCCTGGGGGACGTTTATGCACAGCTTTGCTGAGAGCCACGGCGTTTAGCAAAATGCACACCTGCACATCATTACCAGAGTGACTTATGTGATTGGTGACATGGTGTCTTGGTCATCTGCCCCACCCACAACTTGGGTTGAGTGTGGAGACCAGTGCTGCCACAGACACGACGAGCAGGGATGGAGAGACTTATTACCTGTGGAATGGAGGTTCTGGGCAGAGCAGGGCCGGTGTCTCAAGGAGCTCTGAAAAGGCTTGAGGGGGCCAGGGAAGGAGGCTGGCACGGGGCCTCACTGTGGTTAGGAGGCAGGCTGAGGCTCCTGGGCTCCGGCAGGGGCTGGAACGGTTTGAGTCTCCCGCTGGTTTCTTATCAGCTTGCCCAGCTGTGGGGCTCTGAGGAGGGAAGGTTTAAAAGCTGCCAGCAGTCAAACATCAAAAAATGGAGTCAGACTTTATTACAGTGAGAATCTGACCTACATTTACCTGCTTTTCTCAGATGGGTATATAAACGTGCAAAAATTACTATTCGTGTAGCCGAGTTCTCTCCTTCACGTCCAAAGTTTCAAAAGGGCTTGAGAGGCAGTGATCTCCCCATGCAGCTGGCCAGGTGAGTGCACACCTGCAGGTGATATCTCCACGCAGTGGGCCCTAAAGCTGGCGTCAGCAAGTCTGCCTCTGGTGGCGGAGGCAAGTCGAATTCTCACCCCAGCAATGAAGCTGAGATCTGTCTGACTCCTGAGTCTATTTTCAAACTTAAATTCCCAAACCGCACCTCCTTAAATCCCAACATAAAACATAAACTTTTGTACATGATGTGACATCACCTGTGTAAAACAAAACATGAGCTGGAAAAATGAAGAACTAGAATATTAGCAGTAGCCATCTTTCTATGTGTTTTTTCCACTTTTCCGTACCTCCCTGTTATTATTTCATAACTGTTTATTACCTTTAAGAACTGAAAGGAGCTGATTTTAACCTTCCCTCAGCACTAATCTTGATCTGAGAACTCCCTTATAGTAGGGTTTCGACTCATTCATGGTAGGAAACGGAGAGCAGAGGAGGAGAAAAAGAGGATGCCGACATTCTCCGAGAGTTCTGTCATCTATGAGGCCTCAGTTGAAAATCACTGCCAAGGTGCAGCTTTGCAGAGGTGATTTCTGGGCAAAAAACTATTCAAAAGTTTACTTTGCTTTTTAAAAGATAATGTCCAGTTTTTCATGTTACACATCCTGAGACCTAATCCTTTCTTAGGCTTTACTATTCTGTTAACGTATTAGTTAGGGTAGACGAGGCAACAAATAGTCCCAAACATGGAGTGGCCCAACACGATAGAAGTTTATTTCTTGCATATGTAACAGTCCTGGACAGTTCCAGGTCAGCACAGGTAAAAAGTGGGAGGGGGGATGCCCCATATCCCATGAAGTCACTCAGGGACCCAGAGCAACCGAGGCTTTGCCACCTCCAACGTGGCTTGCAAAGCGGCCCGGGTCATGTCCGTCCCAGCCAGCCAGAGCAGGGAGAGCTAAAGGCCCAGGAGAGGCTTCCAGGCCGAGATTAGAAACAGCACAGCTGGTCACTCGGCCACTCCTAGCTGCAAGGGGGCTGGGAAAGGTCTTGCTTACAGTGAAGAGGAGAAACAGATCGTGGGAAGCACTAGCACTTTCTACCTGCGCTTAAGAAGCTTTTATATGCCTAGCAAACTTAAACAGTCACTTATAAGGGATCTGAAAATGATATTTGATCCAATTAACCAAATTTTTAAACATCTTCAAAATCTTTCAATTGCATTTAGAAATTATGTACACTTGATTTACTTTTTTAGGTCTGGCAAAGCTTCCCAATATTGTAGTGAATCTTATAAATCAAATAAAGTAAACTTACAAAAACAGTAAGCTAATAACATCTGTGACCCTTGTAATATTTCCACTTAAAATCACATGTATAAATCAATTAGTCAACTCCACATGTAGAGTTAGAAAAATAGCACTCTAAAATGCCAAGTTGTCTTAATACCAAATTTCATATGAAGATTCCTTAGTATGAAAAAAATAAGGTGGTATTTGATTTGAGCACTCTCATTTGTTTGTTTGCTTGTGTGTTTGAAAAATATTCTTGAACTCATCACCTACTCCAAGAACTAAAATATTGATCGTATCTTATATCTAAATTTTTTATTCCTACAGTAACCCAGCCAACCTTCCCACTGAGTACATCTAAAAGCACTGGACAAAATGGTTTTTAAAATGTGCTTGCAGGCCTTGGACCCCCCTGAAGGCTATGGTATAAGGTCTGCCAAGAGTGGGTGTCTTGGTAAGTCTCCTTTGCTTTGGACTGAAACCCTAAAGGGCTACTGCCTAGGAACAAGCATGGGCTGAAGTGAATCAGCCTGGCTTCAAGTCCTCTGGATGGCTCCAGAAGGTGTCCACTCCTCAGGCTGGAGTACATTGATTCCAGCTCGACAGCAACCCAGGCACCTGGTGGAAACAAGCCAAGATCTTCTCCAGAGGGCAAGAGTAGCATTTAGGACTCAAATAATTTCTGAAACATTTTTTTCAAATACAATGTCAGTTTCACTACCAAAAATATCTATGTGTATGAAAAAACAATAATATGTAGAAACACTACCAGAGGGAGGCGGCTGTGGCTCAATCAGTAGGGCTCCTGTTTACCATATGGGAGGCCCCGGGTTCGGTTCCCGGGGCCTCCTGGTGAGGGCAAGCCCGCCCGCACGGCGTGGTTAGCTGACCCAGCGAGCACAAGCAGCAAGGGGGGGATAAATGAATAAATAAATAAAATCTTTAAAAAAAAAAAAAAAGAAACACTACCAGAAACAAAAAATAGAAACAGACTCACAGGGACTCCAGAGATTGGAATTATCAGCCAAAGATTTTTAAAGAGCTATGTTTACTATAGTCAAGGAGATAAAACACACGTTTTAAAATTTATTCAAAGTGCTACAAAAATAACAAAGAATACCAGTACTGAAAGATGAAATAAATGAAAGCAAGCCCTTAATTTAAGGCTTTAACCACAGATTAAACACAGCTGAGTGGAGAATTGGTAAATTGCATGTTTTAGAAGAAAATCTCCATTCTTCAACAAATAAATTGCAAGAAATAAAAAAGAGGTAGGGGGTATATAAAGTTTGAAAGAAAGTATGGAGAGATATAACCCAAATGTAGTATATGGACTTTGGATCTACATTTTAACAAAATAACTCTTAAAGGAATAAGGAGCCAAGAATAGCCAAAGCCATCTTAAAAAAGAAGATTGAAGTTGGAGGAGTCATACTTCCTGATCTTAAAACTTATTACAGGTGGGAGTGGATGTGGCTGAAGCAGTTGGGTGCCCACCTACCACATGGGACATCCCGAGTTCGGTTCCCAGTGCCTCCTAAAGAAGATGAGCAAGACAGAGAGCTGACACGATGGGCTGGCACGGCAAGCTGACGCAATGAAATGATGCAATGAGATGATACAACAAAGAGACACAACAAGGAGACACAATGAGAGACACA
>JAKSZT010052319.1:22294413-22315818 GCA_026826555.1 Tolypeutes matacus | reverse complement strand
ACAACAAACAGACACAGAGAGCACACAACAAGCAGACACAGAGAGCAGACAGTGAGCGCAAACAATGAGGGGGGGGAGAAATAAATCAATATTTTTAAAAAAGCTATTACAAAGTCACAGTAATCAAAACAGCAAAGTACTGGCACAAGCACAGACATACAGACCAACAGAATCAAATTGAGAGCTCAGAAATCAACCCTCACATTTATGGCCAACTAATTTTTTAAAAAGATTTATTTTATTTATTTATTTCTCTCCACTCCCTCATTGTTTGTGCCCACTGTCTGTTCATCTTCTTTTTAGGAGGCACGGGGAACCAAACCTGGAGCCTCCCATGTGGGAAGGAGGCACCTAATCACTTGAACCATCTCTGCTCCCTGCTTTGTTGTGTCTCTGATTATGTTTTCCTCCTTGCATCTCTTGTTGTGTCATCTTGTTGTATCAGTTTGCCATGCCAGCCCATTGCGTCAGCTTGCTATCTTGCTCATCTCCTTTAGGAGGCACCGGAAACTGAACCCAGGATCTCCCATGTGGTAGGTGGGAGCTCAGTCACTTGAGCCATATCTGCTTTCCTATGGCCAACTAATTTTTGGTAAGGTTACAAAGACCACTTAATTAGGAAAGAAGAGTCCCTTCAACAAATGGTGCTGGGAAAACTGGATCTCCATTTGGAGGAAAAAAAAAAAAAGTAAAAGAAGGACCCCTACCTCGCACCTTATATAAAAATCAACTCAAAATGATCAAAGAACTAAATATAAAAGCCAGAAAAATCAAACTCACAGAAGAAAACATAGGGAAGCATATTCAGGACCTTGTGTTGGACAATGGCTACTTAGACTTTATACCCTAAGTACAAGCAACAAAAGAAAAAATAGATAAATGAGACCTCATCAAAATAAAAAATTTTCGAGCCTCAACAGACTTTATCATGAAAGTTAAAATGACAACCTACACAATAGGATAAAATATTTGGAAACCACGTATCTAATAAAAGCTTAATATCCAGAATATATAAAGAAATCCTTCAGCTTGGCAACAAAAAGACAACCAACCCAATCAAAAAATGGGCAAAGACTTGAATAGATATCTCTCCCAAGAAGATATACAAATGAACAGAAAGCACATGAAAAGATGCTCAACATCATTAGCCATCAGGGAAATGCAAATCAAAACCATAATGAGATACCATTTCATACCCATTAGAATGGCTGCTATTAAAAATATTATAATAAGTGTTGGAGAGGTTTGGAGAAGCAGGAACACTCATTCATTGCTGTGACCATGTAAAATGCTGCAGCCACTGAGGAAGACAGTTTGGCAGTTTCTCAGAAAGCTGAGTATAGAAGTACTATATGAGCCGGCAATCCCACTACTAAGTATATACCCAAAGGAATCGAAAATACATACTCAGATATTCATACACCAATGTTCAAAGTGGCATTATTCACAAGTTCCAAAGATGGAAGTAGCCCAAGTGTCTGTCAATTGATGAGTGGGTAAATAAAATGTGGTATATACATATAAGATGGAATATTATTTGGCCATGAAAAGGGATGAAATCTTGGTACATGAGACAACATGGATGAACCTTGGAGACATCATGTTGAATAAAATATTATCTCACTGATTTGAAATAAATAGAATAGAAAACTCATAGACCGAGAATCTAGAGTGTAGGATACAGGGGAAGGTGTGGGAGTGAGGAATGGGAAGTTAAGGCTTAAACTGTGCAGGGCTCCCATTTGGAATGGTGGAGATGTTTGGTGATGGATGGTGGTGATGGAGTGCAGCATTGTAAGCACAGATCTCAGCAATGAGCTACATATCTGGATGTGGTTAAAGGGGAAAGTTTAAATCCATGGACCTAAATAAACAGTGAACCCTAAGTTAAACCATGGTCTATAGTTAATAATGCAATTATAAGAATGTGCTTTCATCACTTGTAACAAATGTTCCACACCAATGCAAGGTATTAATAATAGGGTGGTATATGGGAATCCTGTATTTTAAGCATGATTATTCCATAAACCCACAACTCTTCTAATAAAAAAACTTTTTAATAAAACCAAGATTTAAACAATTGGGAAAATTTGGATACTGCATCTTTTACAATTTTAAAGAATTATTAATACTTTGATGTATACTGGTGGTATTGTGGATTTTTTAAAAGAGTCACTATCTTTTGGAGACCTATACTGGAATATTTACTATATAAATGTGTGAGAGGAAGTTTGGAACTTGATTCAAAGCAAATCACTAAGGGTTGGGGAATATGTGGGAGTATATAAGGAGTATATAATGAAATGAAATTTTGCCATCCTTCTGCAGAATAAGCATGGATTACAAAAGGATGAAAAAATGTAATAAAAAAAAAACAAACTGAGAGACATGGAGGATATGGTGAAAAAGTCTTATATGCATGAAAAGCTGGTGATTCAGCTGTCAGCCAGCTGACACCAGGCTCCAAGTCACCCCAACTCAGGCAACAGGGGTGGAGTAAAGAAGCCATCTTGAGAGTGTATTCTCAGTTCCAGGCTCTTCCAGCCCACAGCTGTATGAGTTACCCCCACACAATTAAGTTTTATAGTTGAGGCCCAGATATTATGGAGCAAAAAACTCTCACTGTTCCCTGTCCAAATTCCTAAACCCCATAAACCAGGAACATAATGAAATAGCCATTGTTTTATTTTTACAACAATGGCAGAGAACAATGACTCTATATCAATGCTAAGAGTCAATAATGGGGGCTATAAGGGGGTATGGGATTTTTCCTCTTGGAGTAATGAAAACATTCTGAACTGGACTGAGCTGGTGACAGCACAACTCTGTGATGAAACTGAGAGCCACTGAGTGTAAACTTTGGATGGATTGTACAAGGAAGGGGACTGTCTAACACAACAAACTCATGGTAAGTGATGGACCATGGTTAACAGTACAAATATGAGAGCGTTCCATCATGAACTGTAACAAATATATAATACATGGCATTAATAATAGGATATTGTAACAAATGTATCACAACAAAGTAAGGTGTTGGTGTTGGGATGATGTATGGGAATCCTATATGGTATGCATGATTGTTTTGTTAACTCACAACTTCTCAAATAAAAAAAGAAATAAAAAATAGCTATTGTTTTATACCATTAACCTTGGAAGTGGTTTTTATCATGGCACTAGATAACTAGAATAGAGGAAATGGCTTAGAATTTTTCTAAACTGAGAAAAGATCTCAATCTACAGATATAAGAATCCTGATTTTTAAAAAGGATAAATAAAAATAAATTCACATTTAAAAACTGTCTAGTGGAACTGCACAATATCAAAAAAAAGCAAAGAAAAGAAAAACTTAAAAAGAACCAAGATAAAAAGACAGATTTCCTTCAAAGGAGAACAATTAGACTTGACTAAATTCTCACTGCAAATGATGGAAGCCAGAAGACAATGAAATGCTTTCTTTAAAGTACTGAAGAAAAGGTAACGACCAATTCTATATGCAGAAAAAATTCCCTTCAAGAATATAGATGAAATAAAGAGAGTATAGCTGAAAGAATTAATCAATAGCAAGTTCTCCCAAAAGGAAATACTGAAGGGTATTCTACACTTATGTACCAGACAGGTTCAGTCAGGAGAAAATTAGAGCTACTAAAAGTATTAAGGGAATAAAGGATTTAATATGTAACTAGTGTTTACACAAAGGGTGGATTTGGGGCTGTGACAGAAAAGGGGAATTGGAGGATCATAAATTTACACCAGGGGTTCCAGGAAGATGGTGTCAGAGTAGGCAGGCAGTGTTCAACTCTTTCACAAAAACAGCAGAGAAAGGGCCAAAAGCTGTCCAAGGGATCTGCTTTAGGGGTTAAAGACCAGGACAGTGCTACGCAACTCCCAGGAGGCGAGGGACAGAGAGACAAAGAAGCCAAAACAGTAAATGTGAATTATCAAGCCCCTGCGGTAGCTGGGAAGGGTTCCCCTCCCCACCCTCAAGACCTTAAGCTGAGGTAAAACCCCCAGCTCACTGCAGCCAACTGAGAGGGGAACAGACATCTTCCTCCCTGTCAGCTGTTACAAGGGAAGAGGGAGGGTGAGTCAGAGGGCTTCTCTTCAGTGAATTTGGCCAGCAGAAGCCACTTTGAATCTTGGTTCTGGCCAGACTAGAAACAGGAAAGTAGAGATTGGAAAAAAACACCTCTGTGGAAAGGTTCATGGACAGGTACTATCTACTGGCCAACCAGGAAACTGATGGACCAAAATTCCTTTTAGGTCTTTCTTTACTGCGCCCCTGGGAGAAAATCTGCATCACATCAGTGAGTCCCTGGCCTGATTCTGATAACTTAAACTGGGCAATTTTAAAGCAAAAAAATAGCTGTGAAAATAAAAAAACACTAGGCAAGAGAAAGAAATTGAGCATCAGAGTAAATTCACCAACATATTCAGATGCCTAGACATCAGGAAAAAATTACAAGCCATATTTGAAAATAGGAAGAGATGGCCCAGCCAAAGGAGCAAACCAATCCTGATAAAATACAGGATTTAAGACAACTAATCAATGATAATCACAGAAACATCCTAAATCAAAGAAATGAAGGAAAATATGACTAAAGAGATAAAGGATATTAAGAAGACACTGGGTGAGCATAAAGAATAATTTGAAAGCCTGGAAAGAAAAGTAACAGAGCTTATGGGAATGAAAGACATGATGGATGAGATCTAAAACAAACAAACAAACAAACAAACAAACAAAAAAAACATTAAAGGCACATAAGAGCAGATTTGAATTGCTTGAAGACAGAGTTAGTGATTTCAAGGACAGAACATCTGAACTGGAAAAGACAGGAGAACAGAAAGGAAAAAAAAATGGGAAAAATGGAACAGGGTCTCATGGAATTGAGTGCATTATCAGTGTCCTGATAATGCAGAAAGAATATTTGAGGAAATAATGACCAAAAACTTCCCAACCCTTATGAAAGACATAAATATCAATATCCAAGAAGGACAACACACCCCAAACAGAATAAATCCAAATAGACCTACCCCAAGACACCTACTATACAGAATGATAAATATCAGAAATGAAGAGAGGATTCTGACAGCAGAAAGAGAAAAGCAAAGCATCATATACAAGGGAACCTCAATAAGATTAAGGGCCAACCTCTCATCAGAAACCATGGAGGCGAGAAGAAAGTGGTATGATGTATTTAAGGTATTGAAAGTGAAAAACTGTGAGCCAAGAATTCTGTATCCAGCAAAACTGTCCTTCAAAAGTAAGGGTGAGTTTAAAGACAAACACAGACAAACAAAAACTGAGAGAATATACTACCAGAAAGACCAGAATTACAAGAGATACTAAAGGAAGTACTGCAGGCTGAAAGGAAAAAGCAAGAGTGAGAGACTTGGAGAAGTGAGTGTAGAAATGAAGGTTATCAGGAAGGGTAAATTAAATGGTAAAAAGACAGACAATAGTAAGATATGACGATGAAAGCCAAAGGACAAAATGAATGTTAATGGCTTAAACTCCCCAATCAAAAGACATTGACTGATAGAATGGATAAAAATATATATAAGCCACCTATATGCTGTCTACAATAGACTCACCTCAGATGTAAGGACACAACCAGGTTGAAAGTGAAAGGTTGGAAAATGATATTCCACCCAAATGGTAACCAAAAAAGAACTGGGGTAGTGATACTAATATCAGACAAAATAGATATTAAATGCAAAACTGTTATAAAGGATGAAGATGGTCATTATATATTAATAAAAGTGGCAATTCACCAAGAAGAAATAACTATAATAAATATTTATGCACCTAACCTGGGTTCCTCAAGGTTCATGAGGCACACACTGGAAAAACCAAACGGAGAAATAGATGTCTTTACAGTAATAGTTAGAAACTTCAATATACCACTCTCAGTATTGGACAGAACATCTGGACAGAGGATAAATAAAGAAACAAAGAACTTGAATAATATGATAAATGAACTAGACCTAACAGATATTTATAGAGCATTGCAGACTAAAACAATAATTTTAAAAACATTGGAATTATACAAAACACTTTCTCTGATCATAACAGAATGAAGCTGGAAATCTATAATGGATAGAAAAAAGGAAAATCCATAAATTTACAGAGATTAAACAAAACACTCTGGAAGAATCAGTGGGTCAAAGAAGAAATTGCAAGAGAATTCAATATATATCTTGAGATAAATGAAAATGAGAACACAACATATCAAAACCTATGGGACACCACAAAGGCAGTTCTGAGAGGGAAATTTATAGCTCTCAATGCCTGCAATAAAAAAAGAAAAAAGAACTAAAATTCTTTTTTCAATCTGCACACCTGGAGGAACTAGAAAAAGAATAGCAAACGAATCCCAAACCAAGCCAAAGAAAAGAAATTGTAAAGATCAGAGCAAAAATAAATGAAATTGAGAACAAACAAACAATAGAGAGAATCAACAAAACCAAAAGTTGGTTCTATGAGAAGATCAACAAAACCAACAAACCCTTAGCTAGACTGACAAAGAAAAAAAGAGACAATATTTGAATAAATGAAAATAAAGGGAAGGAGATGCAGCTCAGTGGTTGAGTGCCTGTTTCCCATATACGAGGTCCTAGGTTCAATCCCCAGTACCTCTTTAAAAAAATAAATATAAAAACGAGAGGAGGGACATTACAACTGATCCTGCAGAAATAAGAGAGATCATAAAATGATACTTTGAACAACTGTATGCCAAAAAACTAGACAATGTAGATGAGATGGACAAATTCCTAGAAACACACAAACAACCTACATTTGCAAGAAATAGAAGACCTCAACAAACCAATCACAAGTAAAGAGATTGAAGCAGTCATCAGAAACCTCCCAAATATGAAAAGCCCAGGACCAGACGGCTTCACAGGCGAATTCTACCAGTCATTCAAAGACAATCTAATACCATTCTTGCTCAAGCTCTTCTAAAAAGTTGAACAGGAAAGAATGCTACCAAACTCATTCTATGAAGACAACATCACCCTAATACCAAAAGCAGATAAAGATACTACAAAAAATAAAAAGAAAAAAGAAAAGAAAATACAGAACAATATCTCTAATGAATATAGATACAGAAATCCTCAACAAAATACTTGCAAACCGAATCCAAAAACACATTAAAAGAATTATGCACCATGATTTAGTGGGTTTTATCCCAGGTATGCAAGGATGGTTCAACACAAGAAAATAATTAGTGTATAAACCATATTAATAGATTGAAGAAGAAAAATCACATGATCTTTCTTGATGCAGAAAAGGCATTTGACAAAATATAGCATTCTTTCTTGATAAAAAACACTCCAAAAGATAGGAATAGAAGGAAGCTTTCTCAAAATGGTAAAGTGCATTTATGAAAAACCTACAGTTAGCATTGTTACTCAACGGTGAAAGACTGAAAGCTTTCCTGCTGAGATCAGGCACAAGACAAGGATGCCCACTGTCACCACTGTTATTCAGTATTGTGCTAGAAGTCCTAGCTAGAGCAATTAGGCTAGACAAAGAAATAAAAGGCATCCAAATAGAAAGAGAAGTAAAATTTTCACTATTTGCTAATGATATGATCCTATATCTAGAAAATCCTGAAAAATCCACAACAAAGCTACTAGAACTAATAGACTAGTTCAGCAAAGTGGTAGGATACAAGATAAATATGCAAAATTCAATAGCGTTTCTATACACAACTGATGAGCAATCTAAGGAGGAAATCAGAAAAAAAAATTCCATTTATAATAGTGACTAAAAGAATCAAATATTTAGGAATAAACTTAACCAAGGACATAAAGAACCTGTATTCAGAAAACTGCAAAATACTGTTAAAAAAAACTGAAGAAGATTTAAATAAATAGAAAGACATTCCATGTTCATGGACTGGAGACTAAATATCATTAAGAGGTCGGTTCTACCCAGACTGACTTACAGATTCAATGAAATCCCAATAAAAATCCCAATAGCCTTTTTTGCAGAAATGGAAAAGCCAATTATCAAATTTATTTGGAAGGGTGAGGGGCTTTGAATAGCCAAAAATGTCTTTAAAAAGAAGAATGAAGTTGGAGGACTCTCACTTCCTGACGTTAAAATGTATTACTAAAGACAGATACTTTGACCAATGGAATCTAATTGAGGACTCAGAAATAGACCCTCATCTAGAGTCAAGTGATTTTTGACAAGGCTATCAAGCCCTCCCAGCTGGGCCAGAATAGTCCATTCAACAAATGGTGCTGGGAGAACAGGATAGACATATTCAAAAGAAAAGAGGATCCCTATCTCACGCCTCTTACAAAAATTAACTCAGAATGGATCAAAGACCTGAATATAAACGTGACAACCATAAAACTCCTAGAAGAAAATGTAGGAAAGCATCTTCAACATCTTGTGGTAGGTGATAGTTTCTTAAATCTTACACCAATGCAGGAGCAATGAAAGAAAAAATAAATAAATGTAACCTCCTCAAAATTTAACACTTTTGTACCTCAGAGGACTTTGTAAAAAAGGTGAAGGCCGCCAACTCAATGGGAGAAAATATTTGGAAATCACATATCTGATAATGGTTTAATATCCATGATATATAAAGAGATACAACTCAACAATAAAAAAGACAAACTACCCAATTAAAAAATGGCCAAAAGACTTGAATAGAAATTTGTTCACAGAAGAAATACAAATGATGAAAAAACACATGAAAAAACATTCAACATCACCAGCTATTAGGGAAATGCAAATCAAAACTACAATGAGATATCATTTCACACTTATTAGAATGGCCACTATTATGAAGTCAGAAAACTACAAAATGCTAGAGAGGATGTGGAGAGATAGGAATGCTTATTCGCTGTTGGGGGGAGTGTAGACTGGTACAGCCACTGAGGAGGACTGTTTGGCAGTTCCCAAGGAAGTTGCATACAGACTTGCCACGTGACCCAGCAATACCACTACTAGGTATATACCCAGAAGAATTGAGAGCAGTGACACGAACAGACATCTGCACACCGATGTTCATAGCATTATTCACAATTGCCAAGAGATGGAAACAACCCAGATGTCCATCAACCGATGAAAGGATAAACAAACTGTGGTGTATTCACACGATGGAATATTATGCAGCTGTAAGAAGAAATGAAGTCATGAAGCATATGACAACATGGAGGAACCTGGAGGACATTATGTTGAGTGAAGAAAGCCAGACACAAAAGAACAAACACTGTGATTATGCTATCATGAATTCAATATATTAGGTAAATTCATGGAGTTAATAATTAGAATATATGTCACCAGAAAATAGAATGAGGGTAGAGAACGGAAAGCTGAGGGTTAATCTGTGCAGAATTGGTAAAAAAATTTCTTTGTAAATCTTTGGAAATGAATGGAAATAGTGATGTTTGGTGACTAGCAGAGCTATTATGTGGGTATGACTGGTCGAAAGAGAAAGTCTAAGGATATGTACATTACTAGAAGGAAAGCTAAGAAATGTAACATGGGACTGTACAACATAGTGAAGCCGCAAGTGAAATACAACTATGGGTAATATTGTACAGATAAGACTGTTTTTACAACATATAAACACGAATAAACTAGAGAGATGGAAACAGAATAGCGGCTACATACAGCAGGGGAAGATTAGAGAGATTGCGAGGTGATGCATTTCTTTGTCTGTTTTTTGTTTTTTATTATTATTAGTGAAATAATGAAAATGCTCTAATAATGACAATTAATGAATGCACAACTCTATAATTATACCAAATACCATTAATTGTGCACTTTGGATGCATTTATGCTTTATTAATATGCATCAATAAAATTGATTTGTTTAAAAAAATGACAGCAACCATGCTAGCTTGAAGTCCTGGCAGAGGTGGCCACATCAGAGCTGAAAATCTGAGAGGTTATGCATGTCTTGTTGCCAAAATGCAACCATGGAGGGAAAATGCATGACTAAGTCTGTGGAAGCTACTGTCTCTGAGGTAACTGAGCCTGATTCCCTGGTTATTGGCTCAGGGCCCGTCCTGGTCAGTGGGGCAAGCAGCTGGGAAAACAAGCTGACAGCTGTGGGCTACTGGGTACCTCTGAATCTATGTTACCTTGTCAGACTGTCACAACCTTTTAAGAATATTAGCCTCAGCTTCACCTCCACCTTCCCAATTTCATATGCATTCCTCTCTTGGCCAATTCTAACCTAGAATCACATAAGGAAGGGGATTCTGGAAACACAGTTCCCTGCCTTAGAAGAAGAGGCAATACCAATTTGATATCAGGTGATCGACCACTATCTACACCTTGGTAAGCTGCGTATGTGTCAAGAACTGTGACAGGTCTGAGATTTTATCTTACTTGCAAGCTAAGTCAGTTTTCCATCGTTTCATGGTTGGCAGCATAAGACAAGAGACTCCTGGGTCAAAGACAAATGACTTTATTAAAAGCAGCTCAGCAAGCAGCATGAGCTTCATGTTCATTTTGGTTTCCCTTGGCCCCTAAGTCCCACAGAGGTGAGATGGATACCACACATGCGGTAGGTTTTTGACCCAGCTGGGGAACCCTGGCTTTAGGGAAAGTCTGTCTTTTATAATTGCCTGCAACATTTGCTCAGGAAATAAACATTATCTTCACTACACTGGGCAGTAAATAAACCTGCCCTTTGCTTCGGAGGGAAACACTATCTTCCAAGTCTGTTTGAACATCATTGAAAAGATTGTTCTGAACAAAAAGAAGCCAGTGCCTCTGCTCTTATGATGTGTAGAAACACAAGAGACCCATGGGGAACTGTCTCCCCACAGTGTCCATACATATTCCCCGAGTATCTGGCTAATAAATTAGCAGAAGCCTGTGACTGCTTTTGTTACCTGTGGCACTGATTACCTGGTCACTCTTGGCACCTGACTCCCTGGGGAATATCAGGACTTGACATGGTTTTTGGCTTCACAGCAATGAGAGGTAGTGGGTGGGGTCTTGGAGAGGGTCAACAGCCCAATATTTGGCAACTACCTCGGAAATCTCACTTCAGGTTTTCAGGTAAGAGGAGGCTAACCTCCTCAGATAGGGGAGGAAGGGCTGCTTCTACTGGCACAGGAAACTTGGCAAAGTTTAGGGTTCAAGATTTTCAATGTCATTGGAATCTGCCCAAACCTCCCTATTCCAACTTTCAAGACCCCACTGTTCCCCACCAACGCCACAACAATAACCATTAACATAAAATAATAAACGTGAAAACTTATGATCATGAATGTTCATAGCAGCCTTATTCATAATAGTCAAAACTGGAAACCATCCATGTGTCCATGGAGAGGAAACAGGTGAACAAACAGTGGTATTTGTGCAATGATATGCTACTTAGTAATTTTTTAAAAATGAACTACTGATACATGCATTAAACACGGATAATCTCCAAAATATTACATGTGAAAGAGGTCTTACACAAAAGAAAACATCCTGCCTGATTCCATTTATATGAAGTTCTAGAACAGACAAAGGTAATCTGATAGAAGAAAATTACAACAGGAGTTTCCTTTGGAGGTGGAAGGGCAAGGATTCATTGGCAAGGGACATTAGGGAATGTTTTGGGGTGATCACAATATTTTACAACTTAGTAGGGTTTTGCACTACACAGGTATATGCATTTCTCAAATTCAGTAAATGTATACTCAGTATTTGTGTATTTTATTGTATGTATATTTTATATCAAAAGAAAAAAAAACTGTAAACTAATGCTGAACTTTAGTTACTGGTATAACTAAACTGTTGACATGTTTAGAGAAAGAGTACAGCTGTCTGCAATTTACTTTGAAATGCATCAACAAATTTAGATGAAATTTATGAATGATTGGAAGGATGGATATATATGTGATAAGGCAAGATTAGTAAACTGTTAGTAAACTGTTTACTAACAGATTTTATTAGTAAACCTGTAAAATCTAGGTTGTTGGCAGGGGTTGTTCACTGTAAAATTCTTTCAACTTTTCTATATGTTTGAAAATTTTTATAAAAAGTAATTTTACAATTGAAAAATGTAAACTATAAAATGCCTTCACTAGATAGATTCAATAGCAAATTAGAAACAGCTGAAGAGAAAACTGGTGAATTGGAAGGTAGATCTGGATATATTATGCCAAATACAGCACAATGAGACAAAAATATGGAAGAGAAGTCAATAGACAGAAGTAACAAAATGAGAAGTTCTAACATATAACCAGAGTTCCAGAAAGATGGTAGAGAGTGGAAGAGGAAATATTTTATTATGAAATGGCTAAGAATTTTCCAAAGCTGTGAAGCTATAAACCCTCAAATCCAGGAACAAACAAACAAACAAAAAATCACAAGTAGGGTAAAACAGAAAAGAGAGAGAGAGAGAGAGAGCCCTTTCTGGGCACATCACCATGAAACTGCAGAATAAAAAGCAACAAAGAAATCTTAAAAATATCCTGAGCAAAAGGATAAATTACTTACAAAGGGGTGAATTACACACTAATGGCAGACTTTCCTAAGAAATCACAAGATAATAGAATGATATCTTCAAAGTACTAAGAAAAGACAAATTAACCAAGTCCTATCATGGTCGAAATATTCAAAATGAGGCAAAATATTTACATTTTCAGACAAACAAAAAACTGAGGGCATTTAACACAAACACACACTCACTATGGAAATTCTAAATGGTATGCTTTAGAAAAAAGGAAAATAATGCCAGAAGGAAGATTTGAAATATAAGAAGGAATGGTGAAAGGGGAAAATCCTGGTTAACATGTAATAAATCTAAACAATCACTGCTTGTATAAAATCATAAAAATAATGTATGATATCATGGTTAAAAAGAAAACAATACCCAACCAAAAAGCCAAGCATATAGCTAAAATACTGAATAGAATAAAGGTAATATAAGAGGGAATCAGAATTAAAGCTCTATAAGCATCTTCTATTAAATAATAGAGGTGGAAAATAAAATTATCAGGGGAGGAGTCTGTTACACTCTGTCCTCAAGCCTAGAAAGATATACATCCATCCCACATGTAAAAAAAATACATATATTCACTGCAATGCAAGGTACCCACAAAGTCTAAACCCCTTACAGCACCGACTTAAGGTCTAAAATCTCATCTAAATCTCATCAGCTCAAAAGTCCAAGCCTAACTAGAAAAATCATCTAAATTAGGTATTGGTGAGCATGGTAGGTTGAATTATGTATCCCTACGAATGATGTGTTCTCAGTTTTAAACCTCTTGTCTGTGGGTATGAAAACATTTGTAAATGGAGCTTTCAAAGATGTTATTTTCAGTTAAGGTATGGTCAACTGACTCAGGGGGGGTCTTAATTCACTTACCGGAGACCTTAGAAAGAGAAGAGTCTGGAAGCCAGAAGTCAGAGAAGGCCACAGGAAGAAGCAGAAACCAGAAGAGCAGTTACAAGGAGAGACAGAGAATGAGAGCGAGAGCAAGAGCGAGGGCGAGAGAGAGAGAGAGAGAGAGAGAGAGAGAGGGAGGGAGGGAGGGAGAGGGAGGGAGAGAGAGGGAGAGAAAGGGGTAGAGAGAATTACCACGTACAGGAGGCAGTGATGCAAGCCAAGGATCCCCAAGGATTGCAGCAAGCTAGTGCTGGAACACTACAGGCTTTGGGAAGAAAACATGCCTTGCTTTCTACTTCTTGCCTCTGAAACTGTGAGCCAATAAATTCCTGGTGTTTATGCCAAACCAGCATGTGGTCTTTGTCATAGCAGCCTGGAAACTAAGACAGTGAAGCTCTGAGAACAATCCATCCTGGGCAAAATTCTTCTCCATCTGACCTGTGAAGCTGAAGAACAAGTTATATACTCCTGAGACACAATTGTGAGGCTGGCATAGGATATCAGTTATAGACGTTAAAAGAGGAGACAGTGGAAGACAGTGGAAGGTAAAAGAAGAAGTTACGGGGCCCAAGCAACTTCAAAATCCAGCTGGGATCACTCCACTCAGTCTCAAGGCCTGGGAATCGTCCTCTGTGGGTCTTGAGTTCGCCCCTGGTCATCCTTCCTTCTTGGTGAAAGGAAGCATATGTTTGTGTCGGCCTGTTTCTTACCTTTATAATCTCGGTGTCCAGCAGCCTTTTTTCGTTCTCTCTGTCCTTTTCAGGGTCAGCTGGCAGTAGTTTCGTGGGAGAGAATTCTCAGACATTGTGAGTCTCCCATCATCAGTGGAGGCACCTCCTATTGAACAAGAAGCTCCTCCACAGATCCTTCCCACATAGTCCCGTAGCGATTTGGGGCTTCTTGTCAGGTGGCTGAGGGTATCTATAAGTCACACACCTAATCCCTTCAAAGAGCCTTTAGTGCACCTTTGGCTCTTTCTGAGGCAGTGGTAGGAAAGCTGTTCAACCACCCCTTGGGCTTTTTGTCTACAGTTCACTTTCCTGACAGTGAATTTCTTAGAGTTTCTTTTGCTATCTGGATAGGCTGAGAATTTTCCAAATCATCAAGTCCTGGTTCCCTTTTGTTTCACAGTTATTTCCTCAATTGGTATCTTTCCATTCACATTTTTCTATACGCAGCAAGAAGAAACTAGGGCACGCCTTGCATGCTTTGTCTGGAAATCTCCCCAGCTAAATGCCCCGTGTCTGCTTCCCGGCGACTGTAGGCTCCAACTCCACCAGGCTTTCTGCCACTCTGCAGTTCACTCCAGTCTCCAACAGCGTGCTCCTCAGGTCCTCCTGGGACCTGGCCAGCGCTCCTTTAGCATCCGTAGCTCTACTAACAGTCTTCTTACAGTGATTTAGGTGTTCTCTGAGACAACCCAGGTTTTCTCTACCATGGTCCTCGCTTTCTTCTGGGTCTTTCTTCGCCAGCAGGATTGTAAACATCCCTATTGCTACTAACAGTCTGTACAAAGCAATCTCGATCTTTTCTTTTATGCTCCTAAAAATTCTGCCAAACACTGCTCATTGCCCAATTGCAAAGCCACTTCTACAATTTCAGGTAATTATTGCAGCAACACCCCGCACTTCCAGGACCTAATTTATATCAGTTTCCTGTTGTTACTGTAACAAATTTAGTGGCTTAAAACAACACAAATGTGTTATCGTACAGTTCTGGAGGTCAGAAGTCTGGAGTGGGTCATCCTGGGCTGAAATGAAGGTTTCAGCAGGACGGCCTTCCTGGAGGACATAGAGAAGAATCCATTTCCCTGCTGTGACCGTTTGGGGCTTTTTGTGGCTCCCAGAAAGGATCCTGTCCTTGGGGCTGGTCCATTCCTGTAGGTGTGGGGTCATTTGATTGAATTGCATTCAGCTGGGGACCCTTTGGGTTGCTTCAGGGAGGCATGACCCAGTGTGGGTCTTGACCCTCTTGCTAGAGTCCTTTACAAACATTAGATTGGAAGCAGAGACACACAGAGAAACCCCAAGAGGCTGAGAGAGAGGTCCCAGAGGGCAGAGGCTAGACTCAGCAGAGCACAGAGGCTCTGCAAGAGGCCTCCGAGCAGCTCAAAGCTAGGAGGCCCTGAGGAGAGGGAAGAAACGAGTCATCTGCCTGATTGCCCACGGCTGAGCTCTGGGAGAAAGTAAGCCTGGAGGAGAAGGCAGCAATCCAGAGAAGCAGATGCCTCTGTGTGCCTTAACATGTGGAAGGAGTCCAAGATCACCAGCAGCTGACCTGCAGTGAGACAGCATCTCCTGATGATGCCTTGATTTGGATACTTTCACAGCCTCAGAACTGTAAGCTTTTATCCTAAAAAAATTCCCATTATAAAAATCAACCCATTTCTGATATATTGCTTCCAGCAGCTTTTAGCAAACTAAAACACTTGCCTTTTCCATTTCTAGAGTCTACTCACATTCCTGGGCCCTTGGCCCTCTTCCTCCATCTGCAAAGCTAGCGCTGTTGGGCCAAGTCTATCTCATGCAGCCATTTCTTTGGTTCCACCACTTCTGCCACCCTCTTCCAGTGTTAAGGATCTTTGTGATTATATTGGACCTACCCCAGGCAATCCAGGATAATCCCCCTATTTTAAGTTCAGCTGATTAGCAACCTTAATTCTACCTGCACCTTGATTCCCCTTTGCCATGTAGCATATTCACAGGTTCTGGGAGTGGACATGGACATCTTTAAAGGGGCAAGAATTCTGCCTACTCTGCTTGCCACACTCAGCTCACTGTCTAGAGAAAATTTCCAGAAACAGAGAACCCAGGTGGAGATTGGTGGTCACCCTGAGTTGAAGTGACAGATCTGAGAGTCCAGGAGGCTAAAGCAGATAAAAAGAGAACTGGGGAGGAAGGAGCTGCCTAAAAAGAGAACTCTGGATATCTACAATTTCTACTTGAATCCTGATCTGCACATGTATGGAAGGAAACTACCTGAGGCTAAGAAAAGAACAACCAAAAAGGATTAGAGGGAAAAGTCTTGGGAACCCACACAGGTCTGGAAAAGTTCCTCTTCCCACCAGCCAGAGTAGAAAACCTTATCATTCATTGGACATCAGGTAGAGTATTCAGAATGCTTTTGCTTAAGTAGTGGGGGAAAATAAGCCCTAGCCTAAATGATGCTGTAGTCTCACATAACAAAGCTTAAAAGCAAGACCTGGGGAATGGATGTGGCTCAAGCAGTTGGGCACCCGCCTCCCACCTGGGAGGTCCCAGGTTTGATTCCCGGTGCCTCCTAAAAGAAGACAAGCAGACACAGAAAGCATACAACAAACAGAAACAGAGAGCAGACAGCGAGTGCGAACAACAAGGG
Organism: Tolypeutes matacus; assembly: GCA_026826555.1. Taxonomy (NCBI): domain Eukaryota; kingdom Metazoa; phylum Chordata; class Mammalia; order Cingulata; family Chlamyphoridae; genus Tolypeutes; species Tolypeutes matacus. The sequence goes on along the minus strand of JAKSZT010052319.1, from coordinate 22,299,103 downwards.
GGGAAATAAATAAATAAATCTTTAAAAAAAAGCAAGACCCAAAAGAATCAAATTGTTTCCAAGTAACTTACCTGTATCCCAAAACAAAGCTCAAGAATATTTATAGGATTACGGAAATATCCAGCACTCAACAAGATAAAACTCACAATGTCTGGCATCCAATAAAAAATGACCAGTCATGCAAAGAAGTAAGAAAATATAACATGTAATGAGGAGAAAAATCAATCAATTTAGAAACAGACACCAAAATGACATGGGTGGTAGAATTAGTAGACAAAGGACATCAAAACCATTATTATGCTTCTATTCTATATGTTCAAAAATCTAGATGAAAGATTGAGCATATCAAGTAGCAACAGAGAAGATGTTTTTAAAGACCCAAATTGAACTTCTAGAGACAAAAACCACAATGTCTGAGATGAAAAACACACTGGATGGGATTAGTGGCAGATTCAATATTTCAGAAGAAAAGTAGTGAAATTTAAGACATAACAAAAACTACTCAAAGTGACATGAAGAGAGTAAAAAGACTGGAGAAAATAAGCATACATGTGTAATTGGAGTTATGGAAAGTGAGAAGGATGGGAAGAAAAATACTTGAAGAAACAGTTGCAAATTTTTTCCAAAATTGATTAAAGCTATACACTCACAGATCCAAGAAGCTCAACACAGCCCAAGCATGAGAAACCCAAAGAAAACAATTCTAAGGAACATGATAAACTAATTTGCTTAAAGCCAGAGACAAAGAGAAACATTAAAAGCAGCCAGAGGAAAGAATACCTGCTGCAAATGGAGCAAACACGATAAGAATGAGAGGCAGGCTTTAAGTCAGAAATAAGGCAAGCCAAAAGACAATGGAGCAACATCTTTAGAGTATAGGAAAAAAGAACCGTCAACCTAGAGTACTATACTCAGCCAAAATATCTTTTAAAAATTTAAGGCAGAATGAACACATTTATAAACATAAAAAAGCTGGAAGAATTCATCACCACCAGTCCCACACTGTAAGAAATTTAAAAGGAAGTTCTTCGGCAAAAGGAAAATGATACCAGATGAAATCTGGGTCTATACAAAGGAATGAAGAGTCCTGAAAGCCATAACTATGTACGTAAATTGGAAAGACCTTTCTCTTATTACTAAGTACCTTTAAAAGATGATTGAATGTTTAAAGGAAAACTAATAAAATGTAGTGTGTGGTTTATGATATATGTAGCATTAAAACACATAAAAACAATAGTATGAAGGCTGAAGAATTACACTGTTGTAAGGTTTTTGTGGTATACACAATATGGCATAATCACTAGAAGATGGATTGTGATATGTTAAAGATGTATAGTACAAACAACTAAAGGAACTGCTAAATACACACACACACATTTGCATGTGTGCATGCAAGCAAGAGATATACCTAACAAGCCAACAAAGGACATTAAATGGAACCATTAAAATACTCATTTAATCCAACACAAGCAGAAAAGAAGGCAAAAGGATCTATAAATAGATGGGAAAAATAGAAAATAAATACAAGCTAAACCTAATTATATCAATAAACAAACTAAATGCAAATGTTATGAACACACCAGTTCAAAGACAGAAATTATCAAATGGGGAAGATAAAAAATAAAGTAAGACCTAACTATATGCCACCATACAAAACAAAACAAAACAAAGCAAAGCAAAAATAGCCCAAAACAAAACAAAGACAAACTTTGAATATAAAAACACAAATAGAGTTAAAAGTAAGTGATTTGGAAAAGATACACCATGCTAACATTAATATAAAAAAAAAAAGCTGTAGTGGTTATATTAATGTCAGTCAAAGTAGATTTCAGAGCAAAGACTATTGCTAGTAACAAAGAGGGTTATTTCATAATAATAAAAAGGTCAAGCCATCAAGAAGACAAAACATCCCCCTGGGATCTAAGCCCCCCTCAAATGGAGGTGGAGTGGACGTCACCATCCCAGAATCCTCAGGACTGGGGAATGGACTAGAGTGGACTTACTGGTATTCTACTATAGACATATTGTGATTCTAGCAATGGAAGAAATTACAACACTGATGTGGAGCCAGTGGCCACTGGAGGCTCTGGGAGCAGGAAGAGAGAAAAACAGCTGTAATATGGGGGCTTTTTCGGGACTTGGGATTCATCCTGAGTGACGTTGTAACAACAGATATAGGCCATTTTATATCATCACGTAACATGCAGAACTGTGTGGGAGAGAGTGTAGACTACAGATGAACTATGGTCCATGCTTAATGGTAAAGCCCTAGGATGCATTTATCAACTGCAATGAATGTGCCACTCTAATGAAGGATGTTTATGTGGGAGAGTGTGGGAGGTGTGGGGAGTGGGGCATATGGGAATCCCTATATCTTTTGTGTAACATTTATGTAATCTAAGTATCTTTTAAAAAAAAAAAAAAGAAGACATAACAATTCCGAAGTTATGCACCTAATAACATAGTTTCAAAATACATTAAGCAATAACTGACAGAACTGAAAGGACAAATAGAGAAATCCACAGTTATAGTTGGCAATTTCAACACCCCTTTCTCAATAATTGATAGAAAAAGTAAACAAAATCAGTAAGGACATAAATGACTTCAATCACACTATCAACCATCCTAACCTATTTGACTTTTAGAGAACACTCTACTCAACAACAACACAAGGAGTACAAATTATTTTCAAGTACTCTTGAAACATTTACCATGATAGACCATATTCTTGGCCATAAAACAAGTGTCCATAGATTTAAAAGGATTCAAATCACACAAAGTATGTTCTCTAACCATACCAGAATTATATTACCAATCAATAACAGAAAGCTATTTGGAAAATCCCCAAATATTTGAAAACTAAATAATGCATTGCTAAGGAACACATAGATAAACGAAGAAATCAAAAGAAAAATTAGAAATATTTTGAAATGTATGAAAGTGAAAACACAACATATCAAAAGTTCTAGGTTGCAGATAATGCAGTACTTAAAAGGACATGTATAGTACAAAATACCTATGTTATAAAACAAGATCTCAAATCAATTACCTCAGGTTTCACCTTAAGAAACTGAAGAAAAAAGACAGCAGATGAAACCAAAGTAAATAGAAGAAAGAAAATAATAAAAATTACAGTGGAGTCAATGAAACAAAAATAGAAAGCAAAAGAAAAAATGCAATCAAAGAAAAATCTGGTTGATAAGCTCCTAACCAAACTGTATGGGACAAAAAAAGAGAAATACACAAACTATGAATATCAAGAATGAGAGAGGTAACATCACTACAGAGTCTACAGATATAAAAGAATAAGAGAATATTGTAAGCAATTTTATGCCAGTAAATTCAATAATTAGATTAAATGGACAAATTCCTTTAAAAATACGAATACCAAAGCTCACTCAAGAAGGAATAGATATTCTGAATATCCCTATTATAAAGAAATTGAAGTTGTAGTTAAAAACCTTCCCTCAAGAAAACTTCAGGCCCAAAGGACTTTGCTGATAGAATCTACTAAAACTTTAAAAGATAAATAATATCAATTTATACAAAATTTTCCAAAAAATTGAACAGGAGGAATGATTGCCCAGCTCATTCTCTGTGGCCAACATTACCTTGGTATCAAAACATGACAAAGGCATTGCAAAAAAAAAAAAGAAAGAAAAAGAGAGAGGGAGAAGGAAGGAAGGAAGGAAGGAAGGAAGGAAGGAAGGAAGGAAGGAAGGAAGGAAGGAAGGGAGGGAGGGAGGGAGGGAGGGAGGGAGGAAGGAAGGAAGAAAGCGAGCTACAGACCACAATCCCTCATGAACATAAATATAAAAATCTTTTCAAAATGTTATCATCTTTGGGAGCAGATGTGACTCAAGCAGTTGAGCGCCTGCTTCCCACATGGGAAGGTCCTGGGTTTGGTTCCTGCTACCTCCTAAAAACAAACAAACAAACAAAAAGAAAAAACCTAACTCAGGGGAGCCAATGTGGCTCAGTGCTTGAGCACCATCTTCCCACATACAAGGTCTCGGGTTTAATCCCCGGTCCCTGGCACCTTAAATTTTTAAAAAATAATCCTACAATATATAAAAAGGATAATATATCATGATCAAGTAGGATTTATCACAGAATACAGCTTGGCTTATTCAAAATTTAATATGTAATTAACATTGTTAATAGAATAAATTAAAAACACATACTGCATCATAAATGCAGAAAACACATTTTACAAAATTGAACATCTCTTTCTGATTTTTAAAAATAACTCTCAGCAAACTCAGATCATGAGAGCTTCCTCAACTTGATAAGGGGCACCTATGAAAAACCCACAGCTAATAAGCACAATTAATGGTGAAAGATCCAATACATTCTCCCCATGATCAGTAACAAGACATGGATGCCTGGTCTTACCCCTTCTATTCAACATTTACTTGAAGTTATAGCCAGTGCAATATGACAAGGAAAGGAAATAAATAGCATCCAGAGGGAATGGCACAAATGAAAATGTCTCAATTCACAGATAACATGATCCTCTATGTATAAAATCTGGGAGAATATACCAAAAAGGCTACTAGAACTAATAAGTGAGTTTAGCAAGTTTTCAGGAAGTAAGATCACTATATAGAATTCAATTATATATATAATGAACCATCAGAAAATGAATCTAAAAATACCATTTACAATAGCATCAAAAATATTTAAAAAT
>JAKSZT010052319.1:22281607-22294403 GCA_026826555.1 Tolypeutes matacus | reverse complement strand
TGAATCTAAAAATACCATTTACAATAGCATCAAAAATATTTAAAAATCAATGGGGGATATGTTTGTTAAAAGATGTGCAAGTAAGACCTATTGAAAACTACAGAAAATTACTGAAGAAAATTAAATAAAATCTAAACAGATGGAGAGATAAACTGTTCCTGGATCAATAGATTGTGTTGATGGATCAGAAGATTCTATATTGTTCCAATGTCAGTTCTCCCCAGATTGATGTATAGATTAAACCTTTTCCTGATTTAATTCTAGCAGACTTTTGTAGAAATTGACAAAGCGATCCTAAACTCCATCTAGAAATGCAAAAGACCCAGACTACCCAAGACAAATTTTAAAAAGAAGAGCAAAGTTGAAAAACTTAATACTACTTGACTTCAAGACTCATTATAAATGTGCACTGATCATGATCGTGTATTGACACAGTGATGGACAGACAGATCAACAGGACAGAACACAGAGTCCACAGGTAGAACCACACATATGTGGTCAGTTGATTTTTGCAAGGTACAAAGGCCATTCGGTGAAGAAAGGATGGTCTTTTCAAGAAAGAGTGCTATAACTTTGGGAAATCCTTATGTAACAAAATGAACTTTGATCTCTACCTTATACCACATTCAATAATTAACAAAAATGGATCACAAACCTAAATATAATACCTAAAACTATAAAACTTCTATAGGAAGAATTGGAGAAAATCTTTGTGACCTTGGGTTAGGAAGAGATTTATTGTATATGATACCAAATGCATGCTCCATAAAAGAAAAAAAATGATAAATTGAACTTCATCAGACTTTAAAACTTATGCTCTCCAAATGATACTGCTAAAGAGAATAAAAAGACAAGTGGCAGACAGGGAGAAAATCTTTGCAAAACACTTATCCAGGATAAATAAAGAACTCTTAGCACCGAATAACAAGAAAAGAACCAATTTTTAAAATGGGCAAAATATTTGAACAGACATCACCAAAGAAGATATTTGGATGGCAAAAAAGCACATGAAAAGATGCTCAACTCTATTAGTCATCAGGGAAATGCAAATTAAACCACAATGAGGAAAAAAAAATTAAAAAAGCAAAAAATGAAACAACAAATAAACCACAATGAGGCACCACTACACACCTACTGGGGTGTCTAAAATTAGAAAGACTGATGAAACCAGGTCTGGGTGAGGTTATGGAGCAGCTGCATCACTCAGGCGCTACAGGTGGGAATGCAACATTGAACAATTGCTTTGGGAAACAGTTTGGCAATTCCTTTAAAAATTTGAGCATACTTCTACCATATGATCCAGCCATTCCACTCCTAGGTATTTACACATGTCAAGTGAAAACACACATCCAGGCAAATACATACATAATGGTCATAGCAGCTTTATTTTTAAAAGTCAAAAAATTGAAACAACCCAAATGTCCAACAAGTAAATAGATAAAGCAGTTGTGATCTATTCATACAACGGAATACACTCAGCAATGAAAGGAAATAAACTACAGACCATGGTCAGCAGCTATGCTTCAAAATGTGCTCAACAATTGTCACAAATGTACCACACTAATGAAAGATGTTGTTAATGGGAGAATTGTGGGAGGGAGAGTGGGTGGTGTGTATGGGGATCCCCTATATTTCTGATGTAACATTCATGTAATCTAAAGCTTCTTTAAAAATAAATACATTTATAGTTTAAAAATAGTAAAAAAGTAAAAATTTTTTAAAAAAAGAAATAAATGGGAGGGAGAAGGGAAAATAGCTGTAACATGGGGCATTTTGGGGACATTGGAATTGTTCTGCATGACATTGCAATGGTGGATACAGGCCATTATACATTTTGTCAAAATGTATAAAATTGTACAGTGCAAAGTGTAAACCATAATGTAACTATAGACTATGGTTAGCAGCAATACTTCAATATGTGTTCAATTATAACAAATGTACCAATCTGTAAGGAGATGGGATTTCCCTATATTTTTAATGCAACATTTATGTAATCTAAAATCTTTAAAAATATATATTTTTTAAAACCACACTACATTTTTTTAAAAAGGAAATGAACTATTGATACAGCTGTATAGATGAATCTCAAAATAATTATGCTGAGTGAAAGAAGTCAGGAACACAAGAATACATACTGTAGGCTTCCATTTATAAAAAATTCTGGAAAATGCAAAGTACTTTATAGAGACAGAAAATAGACGAATAGTGCCTGAGGATGGAGAGAATGAGGAAGAACACGGAGGGGAATTACGAGGGCGTGCAAGGAGACTTTGGGGGGTGATGGGTCTCTCCCTAATCTTCATTGAGGTGGTGGTTTCTAGAGAGCCTCCATTTGTCAAAACACATCAAATTGTGCACTTTGTGTGGAGTGTATCATATGTCAATTATAGTCAATAAAACTGTTTAAAAAGAATGTTTTCCAGGAGTTTCATTCCCGTGGGACGTAAAAGAGAAAGTACACATTAAGACTAAGGAAATCAGTCAAACGTGTTGGCCACCTGACACATTATATAGTTACTTGCTCCTATGCTTTTCTTCTTCTCTTCCCACTACAATGTAAGCTCCCAGAGGGCAGGACTTAGTCTATTTTCACTGATAGTGTAGTAAGATATAGAACCAGAATTCCTCCTAGAAAGGCAGCCACCCTTGTGGGGAAAATGGCTCGATAAGCCTCTTGTCCGAGAGGTCCTGAGGGCACCCAGACTTCGGAGACCAGGGAAGCTGCATGGAACAGGTGGGGAGCAGAAGTGGGGAGCCAGAGGGTGGGAGACGATGTGATTGCATCATGTGACTCTACTCCATGGTCACCCCTCAACCCTGACAGTTTTCTGTCAATGCCACAAAATTGTGACTGCTCCGAGCCTGTGGGTTTCTTCTTTTCTGGGGTGGGGGGGTTAGAGGGGGCGGGAGGCAAGGCGAAGGAGCTGAGCCATCCAGGTGACCTGGGAGTGAGAGGGAGGGCAAGCCCAGGGGGTCGCAGGCTCCCTGGGGAGATCTGAGCGGGCTTCGCGGGCAAGGCCACCCTACCCGGGTCCATCCCAAGGGCGCGCGAGGGGCCCCTGCCCGCGGCCCTCCAGACGTGGGCGCTGTGGCTCCCTGAGGCTGAGGGGCAAGGAGCCCGGCCCTCGCTCTCTCCACCCCTCTTCCTGCCTTCGCTCAAAAGCTCTGCACCCGCGGAGAGAAATCGTTATATTCTTGTCTTCATGGCGAAGAGTAAACATTGGAAAGAAAACGGAAGAAAATCAAGCTTCTCCCCACCCCAATTAGTCGCCCAGAGCAGCCGGCTTTCCCTCGCCCGCAGGCCTCCCAGAATCCCAGGGTGAAGGGCTCCAGATTTGGGGGGTGACCCCCCTCTGAGGGAAAGCGGGCCAGATAATCAGGGCATTCCACGAGGGGCTTTGTTTGCTGTTTCGGTGCAAATTAGCAATTAGCAGGGGCTGGCGCTGGGCCACCTCCCGCAGCAAGGCCAGCTGGCGGCGCGTGTCACCTTTTCTTGGCTGGGGACCCGCAGGCTGGGTGGCAGGAGCAGACGGAGTCGAGGCCCACCCCGCACTCGCGTGGCTCCATGCCCAGGGACCCCCCCAGAAGGCAGCGCACATCACCTGGGCCGGCGGATGCTCCGGATTCAATGAGTTCACCCATCCAAGTGCTCAAAGGCACCTATGGAGCAGGGGGAGTGCCCCACAAACGGTAGCTCTCCTGTGACTCTGGAGTGTTCCACAAACGTTTCATTCCATTTAATTCTCGCGATAGCCTTACAAAGTTCCCGTAATCCCATTTCACAGGTGAGGAAAGTGAGGCTCAGAGCTAGTAAGTGATGGGGGCAGATTTAAACTCCACCCTGTCTCATGCCAAAAACCTCTCTCCCTCTGCCCCATCCCTTGATAGCTGGGCCATGTCACACAGGTGTGACTCCCTGCCCCAGTGTCTCTCTCAGAGAGACCTTCAGGGGACCGGCCATTGTCCCCGTGGCTCGGCAGGTGGGCGGGGGGGGGGGATTCAGCTCAGCCAGGGCTTCAGAGGCCCCTTGAGTGGGGGCAGTCACAGCCTTGGCCTGTTCAATGCCTGAGATCTTGCTTGTTCATGGGAGGGGAAATAAGTCAGAAAAATGATGGATATTGAGTGAAAAGACCACAGATTTTGCATCAGACAGAATTGGACTTCCATCCTGGCTGAGTTCCCTGCCAGCTGTGTGACCTTGAGACAGAGGCTTAACCTCTCTGAACCTCCGTTTGCTAATCTATTATAGAAAATGGGACTGACTCATCACGCCCACTGTTCCTGCTTCCTGGGCTGCTGGGACACAAAAATGAAACAAGGGGTGACAGACAGCGTCACGTACTGCCAAGGGCTGTGGTGTCAGCACTTCTGGTGCATTCTGAAGCAAATCCTCAAAAGGGCCAGAAATGAGGGTCCCCAAGACTACTGGCTCTGAGGTGCTGAGCCCTGACAGCAGCTAAGGGTCTCCCCTTCTCGCTGTGCAACCTCCGCCAAGGACTGCGGAGAGTCCCGTGTTTCAGGCAAGGAAAGTGTGCAAATCTATTGTTTTTAACTTATTTGAATGAACTCATGTTGTCTAAGATGCTCATTATCATCAGGGTGACCAACTGTCCTGGGACTGAGAGGCTTCCTGGGATGTGGAATTATCCATTTTAAAACTGAGACAATCCCCAGGTTTGGTCTTCTTTTCATTATTATTATCATATTCCTTGCATTTAGCATCTGATTGCTTTTTACCCCTTCCTCCAGTGTAACTCTTACCCCAAAGCACCATATCCTGTTATTAGCACTTCTCATCGTTTATGAGCCCTGTTTCCTGTTATTAGCTGTAAAGTCAGCCAAAGGGGTGCTGATGCAAAATACCAGAAATCTGCTGGCTTTTTTAAAGGGTGTTTAATTGGGGTAGAAGCTTACAGTTACCATGCCGTAAAGCGTAAGTTTCTTCCCTCACCAAAGTCTGTTGCCACGTGTTGGAGCGAGATGGCTGCCGACGTTCAGCCTTCCTCTTCCTCTTAAGGCTCCATGGTCAGTTTCTCTAGGCTTGGTCTCTCTTCCTGGGGCTCGATTTTCTCTGGGCTCAGCTGCTTTGCTCCCTCCACAAGGCCAGCTGTAGACTATCAGGCGAACGGCTCATCTCTTTTCCTGGGCCTTCTCTCCCTCCTCACAACCAAGCTCCTCTTTGTGCTCACTTCCTGGGACTCCAGCTCAAAAGCACCTGCATCAAAAGTCTAACTCTCTTCTCTGCTGTGTAGTTTTCCCTGTGCTGTGGCCCAATCAAAGCCCTAATCGTAATTCAGTCATGCCCAGGTGCAGACCAGTTTACAAACATGATCCACTATCTGTTTTTGGAATTCACGAGCAATGCCAGACTGCTCCATTAGCACTTGCCATCATTCAGGAGCCCTGTGTGCTCAGACCCTGGCCTTTAAGTCAGCCCTGGGCAGATCCTGACACTGTGCCTGTGAGACACAGGAGGCCTGGGTGCTCTGGGGGGTTTGTGGTGGAGAATACTCTCTTTTCTCACACCCCCTGCATGTGCCCTTGGGGCAAGATGAAGGAACCAGGGCTTCTCTGTCCTCCCAGGTCCTGGAGGTGGTCGGATCCTCAAGTGGTTCCTGGAAAATAAGGCCAAAGACAGAGGGAAACCCTGGGGCACCATCTCCTCCTTCCACAGTGAGCGCCTGATGGGCGCAAAACTGTAACTTCTGCCAGGCAGGTCCCAATCAACAGCCTTCCAAGGTGGGGTCCAAATCCTCGGGCAAACCTACCTACAGCCAGAGGAGCAGAATCGGGGGGCTTGGCGACGTCACTTGGTTCGAGTGATGAAAAGCATGAGGCTGTCTAACTCTCAGCAGGCCAACCCACGGCAGGGCATGAATTAAACCTGTTGCTTTGTTGCTTTGTCTTGCTCATTAACTCAATCCAGATATTGCCTTTGGAGGAATTATAATGTTCACAGAGCTTGGAGGGGAACCACAAGAGATCGAAAAATGGGCTTGGAGAATTAGAAGTCCAGGAAATGGATCCTACAGAAATAATCCCAGAGCAGTGCCTTGGAGTCAGGCGGAGCTGGGCTGGGATCCTGGCTGTGGCCGGCCCTGCAGTCTTCTGCTTGACTGATGGACTTTGGTACTACCCAGCACACGGAATTGTCGGGAAGTTTAGAGGGATGCAAAAACCATGTGCAAAGTACCAAGTAAAACTCCAGGTGGGTGGGAGGAGTTCAAAATCGTCCATGGCTTGCAATAATAATCAGGAAAATAATATAACCATGCAAAGCTCCATCTTCCCACATGAAGGATGACGGGAAGCAAAATACGAAATCAAAAGTTTTCAATTTTGTTTGTATGATGGAAGCATAAGTGATTTTAAAAAAGTATTTTACTATTTCTTACAGCCCTTTTTGACCAGTTAAGGCATTCCAGAACCTCTGATGGTAATAATAATAAACAACCCCTCTTCTAAGTGTGTTTCCTACCTCCCTTAATCCTCACGTGTGGTTGCTTTAATCCAGAGGAAATTAAGGCTCTCCAGGATCTTCAGGGTCTGGGGCTAGGCAGCCTCATCTGGGCAGTTCACCTCTCTGAGCCTCAGGTTTCCCAATCCGCAGAATGGGGGCACTAAGACCTAAAAGCTAATTAACAGAGTCCATATCTGCAAAATGTTTAGAAGGGCCCCTTTCAAGTTCCAATAGCACTCACCGGCTGTTTTTATATTTTTAACGTTATTATTTCATGGATTTGTTGTGATGAAATGAGGTCCTGGGTGCATGTGTTCAAAGAACACCAGGTACGCCGTAGGAGCCCACTAAGTGATAGGTGACACTTTAGGGAGAAAGGTGGAATGTTCAGGTCTGAAATGTTTGTATGTATTGTGAGAATTTTGATTTTTACCCATAATAAAAAAAAAAAAAAAAAAAATCTGGGTTGATGTCCCCGGGCAGAGCTGAAGTAGCCAGAGCTCCCCTTTACCGCCTCCAGGTCAGAAGGAACCAGGTGAGAAATGTGAGGACGGCAGCCAGCATTTGCTGGTGTGTCTATTTGCATTGAGCTAACTCTGAATTTCATCACTTAATCTCTGCCAATAATTCTACGTGTTAAGCAGCGTAACTGTTACTGCCCCCATCTTAAAGAGGAGGAGACTGAGGCACAGAGAGGCTGTGATTTGCCCACGATCACACAGTGGGTGAGTGCTCCGGCCGCTGCCCGGACTCTCAGGAAGGAGAGCTGGTCATTAGGCCCATCTGCTGACCCGGCCTCGAGGAAGCCCGCGGGGCAAGCCGTCTGGGCCCTTCTGAAGGCCCACGGCGCCTGTGACGAGGGCAATCGCGGCCCCCTGCTGCCCACAGCCTGCCAAAGCGGACCGTCACTTCCCAGCACTTCTCACCCACGGGGCCCACCAGCCTGAACAAGCGTTGCAAATCCGTTTCCTGTTTTGACAGCTCGGCCGTCCACCGCGTCAGCGCTCTTGAGCGGGCCCTTCTGCCAGCCCTCCTGCTTCCCGGATCTCAATTGTGCTTTTAATAAGGATCCTGTGGGAAGGAAAAAAAAAAAAAAAACCAATCACGTGGGAAACTGCACAAATGAATGGTTTGAAGGGCTCACGCTTAAACGCCTTAAGTGTTCGCAGACTCGCTTGCCTTCGTGGGTGCTGAGACCTTCAGCCCTTACCAATTTCTCAACACCCGCTGTGAGGGCAGGGGGTGAGAATGGACAGTTCTGTGACCTGGATGTTCACTGAAAGAAGCTGTCAGTGCCCCAGCCCAGCTTGGCTGAGTGTGTGTGCATGCACGTGCACGTGTGTGTGTGTATTTGAGAGAGAGACCTTTCCTGCAAACTCAGGCTCTGCCACCAACTAGCTGGGAGAGCCTGAAAAGTCACTCACATTTTTGGAGTTCAGTTTTCTCATCTGGGAAATGAGGGATTGGAGCTGCATCCGAGTTTTCAAACCCAGAAAGTTTATGGATGTTTGCTTGATCTGATGTAAAGCCCAGGACTCAGTAAAAAGAGGATTCGATCCAGGAAGTGTCACCATCAGGATGATCACCTTCACTGAATGCTCTGTGTGCAGGGAGTTGGGTGGGGTCTAGAACCATCACAACTCTTTGCCCCTCATCTTGCTCGATGCCAAGTTGCTGTTTCCTCCATAGTAATTTCCTTCCAATCTGTTCACTGGTAAAGCAATCTAATAACAAGTATTTAATGGCAGTATGGTTCAGGGAAAGAGCCAGAACCAGTCTGAGCCAGACCCTGAGTTCAAATCACCACTCATTCCAACTTCTCAGAGCCCAGAGCCCTATCTGTGAATCGTGGGTAATGATGCATCCCTCAGAGGTTGCAGGAACCGAATGAGTTGCTGTATGTGGAGACACAAGACACATCGAGGTCCTCAATAAGTGCAGGCTTCTCTTTCCTAAGATAAGCAAGGCACTGGGCTTGACTGTGCCATGGAGAATAACAATAAGGACTTTTGATTTGATACATTACTTTATTTGGCTGGAGAAAAAAGACAAATATTAAGTGGTCTATAAGTGTGTACTAAGGATTGTTGAAGAAAAATTCTACCATGTATCTATAGAAATGAGTAGTGAAAGAGATTCAATTCTAGCTCCCATGGAGCTCCCTTCCCTAAAGATTTTTCTGGAGTTCCTCTTTGGAAACTGATTTTAGAACCAGAGGAATAAATAAAAATATATCATTCTTGTTGGTGATTCATTCATTCATTCAGCAAACACTCACTAGGGTGAGCACTGTATGTTACCCAGCATTTGACGCCAGGAAATGCAGTTGTAAACATGACCATGTCTGTGTTGCTGGGATTTTATCGTTAATGCTGCAACTGTCACTGTTATTATTCTTGATAATGTTATCCCTGCTCTAATGCATTCAGTAGTCTGTTTTTTATTGTTTTCAAAGTCAAAAGTTACTTAGAGCTAAGTAAAGTGTATTAGTCAGGGTTCTCTAGGGAACAGAATCAACAGGAGATATCTGTCAATAGTATGAGATTTTATAAGAGTCTCTCACATGACCGTGGGGATGCACAAGTCCAGGTCCCGCAGGCAGGCTGCAAACCAGGGGCTCTGATGAAAGTTAGATGAAGGTCCTTGATGAGTTCCTGGGAGACACTGGCTGTCCAAAGACAAGCTGGGAAATTCTCCCTGAATGCTGAAATCACTTCCCCTTTTAAGGCATTCAATTGATTAGATAAAGCACCACCCATTGCTGATGCAATCTCCTTGGTTGATTGTAAATAGATGTAATCAGCCATCCATGCAATAAACTCACTGATGACTAAAGTCCATAAATGCTCCTGTATTACAATTAGCTCAGTGCTTGCTTAACTAGACAACTGGGCACAATTACCTGGCCGAGTTGACACAGTAGCCTAACCATCATACACAGCAACTCAGGAAACTGAGCAAATGGGGTAAAATAGTAAAAATGTCTTTGTACTCCTTTCCCCAAAAGTGCTTTTCCATAAAACCACTTATTTTATCCTGGTAACATCCCTATGAAAAAGAAATTCCTGTTCCCATTATGCAGATGAGAAAAGTGAGGTTCAGAGAGAGTGTGGGTCATGTCAGATAGCTAAGAAGTAGCTGACCTGCCATTGGAATCCCGATTCCCCGATGCAAGTCAGTAGGAGGGACACATGATAGCCTGGTTCAGTATCTCATCAATATGGGAGAGTTCGTGGATGGTCCCAATCCCTCAATCCTCCCTGTATCCAAGCACTTTGCTACATGGTTTTCCAGATCTTTCCATTCAAAAGGCATGTGATAGGGAAGTGGATGTGGCTCAACCAGTTGGGTGCCCACCTACCACATGGAAGGTCCCGGGTTTGGGTCCTGGTGCCTCCTAAAAAAGAAGACGAACAGAGGCCACCCTCGCGGCGACAAGCTAGACGCCGCCCCTGCCACAATGGGCTAGACACAACCCTCCATCACAACAAGCTAGACACTGTCCTCACCACAACGAGCAGATGCCACAAGTCAGCAGGCACCACAGCCCACGGGGAGCAGATGTGGCTCAGGCCATTGGGCACTCACCTCTCATGTAGAGGGTCCCAGGTTCAGTTCATTGTGCCTCCCGGAGAAGGCGAGCAAATAATGAGCAGACAGATGAGAGGACCACCTGGGGGAGGGGAGGATAAATTTAAAAAAAAGAAAACTAAAGTAAATAAATAAATCTTTAAAAAAAAAAAAAAAGGCATGTGATACAATGGAATATTACGCAGCTGTAAAAAAAGAATGCAGTATTAACATATGTGGCAACATGGATGAATCTTGAAGACCTTATGTTGAGTGAAGTAAGCCAGTCACTGAAGGACAGATATTACATGACACTGAAGAACAAATATTACATGATCTCACTGATATGACTTAAGAAAATTGAGCAGACTCACAGAGCTAGAGTCTGGAAAATAGGTTATCAGGAGATGGGAAGGGAATAGAGTGTGGTAAGGCGATGTTCAACATGGGCAAAAGCTACAACAAGGTGGGAGGGGGTGATGTTGGTGTAGGGATGTGAGGGGGTCAATGGTGCTGGAATGTGAGGGGGAGTAGGGTGTGGGGGTTGGGTTGGCCTGTCCATGGCACTGGGAAGAGGGCTGGAGGAAGGAACAGGTGAACTCTGAGAATTTATAGGTCTGTGGTTAAAACTACAGCAATGGGAATGTTCTTTTGGCAAATACAGCAGGGGAGGGTTACTGGTGTAGGGCATGGGGGCACGGGTTGTGGGATAGGGCATGCCTGGGGCAGGCTTCTATGGAAGTCCTCATCCTGTCATAGGGTGTTGTCTCAGTGGGTGGAGAACCGCACAATAAACAAGAAAATATTAAACTCCCATCCTGGGCAGTCCTGCTATGTTCTCAATTAGAGGGACAAGAATCTCTAGAGAAGACAGGCAGTGCCTAATAAGGGAAACAGACCAACATGTCAAGCCCTCAATATTATTGCAATTAACTATGAAACTTATTCTTCAAAAATTGAAACTTAGTGGTTACCATAGGTTCTGAGGGGAGGGGGAGGGAAGAATAGACCAGATGGAGCAGAGGGCATTTTTAGGACATTAGAATTGCTCTGCATGATCTTGCAATAATGGATAAAGGCCATTTTACCATTTTAAATTTTGTCCAAACCTATAAAAGTGTATGGTGCAAAATGTAAACCATAATGTAAACCATTGACCATGGTTAGTAGCAATGCTTCAATATTTGTACATCAATTGCAACAAATGTACCATCCACATGTAAAATGTTATTAAGAGAGTGGAAGAAGGAGAGGGCGCTGTGTATATGAGCCTACATTTTCTATGTGATTTTTCTGTAAGCTAAAGCTTCTTTGAAAATAAAGTGAAAAAAAAAAAAAAAGACACTGGGGGAACATACAGAAGGAATTGTCTGTCACTGTACATAAAAGATAACATATCTTGTGGTGATGAAAGACACAATGGAAAATTTTAATTTTTAAAATTTTTTAATTTTAATTTTTGTATTTTATTTCTTTTAATTATTATTATTTTGTTTTTTATTATTTTTATTCATTTTTTTGGCTTTGTTTTCGGGGAAGTTTTGGATTGCAGAAGGGTTGCAACTGTGGCTGAGAATGATCACTGGTGCGGGGTGTCAGTGATAGGGAATGTATGGGGAGGGGTGCACCTAGGGCATGCCTTTGTGGCATATGAATATGTTCAAGTGGTCGTGGGGTGTTGTCTCAGTGGGTGGAGACCCTCAAAATAACTGAAAGAAAACTGAATTCTCATCCTGGGGGTCCTGCTATATCCTCTAACAGAGCAGCAAGGATCCCCCGAGTACATGGGCAGTGCCTAGCGAAGGAGGACAGACCGTTATGCCAAGTCCTTGACACTGATGGTGGTACTTAGGATCCTCGTTCTTGTGAAATTGAAACTTAGCCTAGTAATATCTATTGCCTGAGAGTTACCTCCTCAAAGCCTCCTTGTTGCTCAAATGTGGTCTCTCTCTAAGACAAACTCAGCACATAAACTCACTACCTTCCCTTCGGCGTGATACGGGACTCCTGGGGATGAGCCTCCCTGGCACTGAGGGATTATTACCAAGTGCAAACAAGCAATGCATCTGGAAGAAGACCTTGACCAAAAGGGGGAAATATTAAATACAAATGAGTTTTTATGGCTAAGAGACTTCAAAGTGAGTCAGGAGGTCATTCCAGAGGTTATGCTTATGCATGTCTCAGCAGGATCTCACTGACTGCCACAGTAAACAGTGCCTCAAACAGCAGGGCTCCTGAGGGCTCTAGAGACACCCAGATACTACAGGCAGAGCAGACAAGCTCAGAAATTCAGCACCCTATCTGTGGGCTTTATCTTGAAACACATGTTCCCCAATGTAACAGAGTTAGACTCATTCATAATTTCCCTCTACATTGCTCCTCTGCCACTTTTATTTGAACCTATACTTAGCACTATACTTGTTAAATATATGTACCAGAAACTTAAATCTTCTGGCTATTCATATTCTGGTTGAGCCTGGAATCTCAGCAGATTGCAACAAACACCCACTCTCCAGTTCCTCAGACTTGCCTAGGTCAACTAACAAAACAACGATGATGACCGAAAAACAGCAAGGTGTAAGGTTTGCAGGAACTGAGATAAAACATGAGACTTAAATTACATTTTCCTTATTATAAGGTGTTGGGGACAACGAAGGTGGCATGTCTATTCACCTTCAGCGATGCCGGCAACATGCAACATGGCCGCCAGGGTTGAAACAACGCCTTAAGCTATAATTAGCCTTCTTCTTCGGTAGTTCGCGCCAA
>JAKSZT010052319.1:22264316-22281597 GCA_026826555.1 Tolypeutes matacus | reverse complement strand
CTTGATCAGAATCCTGTCTTGCTGTCATTCTTCGTGTCTCTTGTCCCATACCATTCTTCCCTCATAGGAGCTGGAGCCCCAGTTGACTGTCCCGCAGGCCGGGACAATAAGGGACTACTATAAACTTTCCAGAACCCCCAGGACTACCTCTCTCCTTGATAGGAATACTTCCATTGGGAAAAAAATGAAGCACTGGTCTAATAGAAATTTGGACAAAGAAGCACTTATAGAAATTTCTAGTGTTTTCCAGCTTATGACCTTAGGCAAGTCACTCATCTCCAGGACCCTCTTTTTTCTTATCTACTAGATGGGCCCAGGCTCTCAACATTGCCAAGGAAAATCATAAATGATGTTAATGGCCTATAAATAAATAACAATTACAGCAACATGCCTTCTCACATTCCTCTAAAAGGAAATCTGCTTTTAAACTAAAAGCAGCAAGTTCTGTCTCTTGCAATTCAAGAGACCCTTACACTACTCAGGAGGGACCTCTGAAATCACGGCATGCTCACGCCAAGACCCTAACGAGTTGATTGAACACTGGTGCTACCAATTTATCATCCTAGAGTGTTTCCAGAGGTAGTAGGGTTTGGGGCACTGTCCAGAACCCATGGGCTGACACGGTCTCTTCCCTGCACATAAACGAAGCCTTGAGAGATCATATTTTTTATTTGTGCCACGGGCTTTCTTAAAACTAACATGCCGTGTGTTCTGTTTTTCTTTCCTTGCTTAATGCTGAGAAGAAGAGAACAGTGAAAGGAAGAACTTGCAGGCAGCTGGAGCACGAGAGACTTTGCAGAGGTCTCTGGGCCCTGCGGTATCTCCAGCCCTGGTGGAAGGTTTAGAAGTTAAAGAACCCAGCTGCCCAAAGGAGAAACCCAAAACCATGCTCGGCTCCCACTTTGTCCTCACCACCTCTTAACAACCCCTCAAATGAACCCCTCCTCCCAGCCCCGCTGACCCTGCCCAGGTCCAGACCTGGTCACCTCTGGCCTCAAATACTTCAACAGCCTTCTTGCTGGTCTTCTCCAATCCCAGCCTCCACTGATGACACCTGCAGTGGTTTCCTGTTGCCAATGGGTAGAGATCCAACTCCCTTAGTTTAGAATACAAAGACATTTCCGATCTGGCTCCAGCTTTCCTGCTTGGCCTCATCATTCCTCCCTTCTCGGGACAGAAGCCTTCAGCCACACCAGCTTGAACACAATTGCCTTTTCTGCCATGCTTTCTCCTGCCTCTGCTTAGCTTCTCTGTCTCATGCCCTTTTTGTGTCTTGGAAGCTCCCATTCCACCTGTGAATCTTAAGTCAGATATGACCACCTTGGTGACTGTTTTCATTTATCAGTAAAAGTTAACTGAGGTCCTGAGAACTGGGCCAGCTTCAAGGGCATGCACCCAGCACCCCACATTTAGAAGGGCCAGGTTTGGATTGAGGTTCCACTGTCACCACCTTGAAATTCTTAATGATTTTGTCTTTGAACTTGCGTCTTGTAAGTGAAGTCCAATGGGGCAACAGAGCATGCACTTGGTAGAGAAGGTAGGTGTTAAATGTGTGTCTGCCATTCCTTGCCACCCCATTCACGTATAGCATTCCAAAGGCCCCACGAGCACAGGATTCTGGTAACACCACGAAGCGTTGGAGGTCACTGAGACTCTAGGTGAATACAGGGTAAAGCATGTTACATCTACGACTGAGTAAGCAGGTCACTGACAGCCCCAGAAGGCCACCCTCTCTATGACAACGAGAACTTGCTTCAAGTGCAGAAAGAAGCCAATGATTTTCTAAGAAACTAAAAAGTCCAAGGAGCCCCATCTTATCCTTTCCTACTCCTGTTACTTCCCCATGTTAACCAACCACTTAAACTTGAAAATGATGACTTAGAAGGAAAGTGAAAGAGTTGGGTGACCCAGAGTTCCTTCTCCTTTCAGTCCTTCCTCACGCATCAGGAAATCAAAAGTAGAGAGTGTTGTGAATGTACCAAGAAGTGAAATAATAACAGCTGAGTTGGTTTAGTGCAGCTTTTCCACTATTTCGGTAAGAATGAAATATACATGCATGTATGAGCCACGGAATGAGACTAGTGTAATTCCTGGGATTCTGCATGAGTTAAATGCTCTTATATTTATAGTTAAAACTGGCATTGCACAATATAAGCGACAAGACTGATGCTAATGATTTAATTTTTTGATGTTTATTTACTTAGAGTGCTATTCAATAGTAAATTGAAAGAACACCGTGACAGGTTGAGGGAGAAGCTGCAGAAGAAAAGACGCTTTAGATTTTAATACCTTTAATAGCACTTTTCCCATCTTTTTTTACTTTTTTTTTTTTTTTTTTTTACTGGGAGGTCCTGGGGATCGAACCCAGGTCCCTCCATATGGGAGACGGACGCCCGACCATTTGAGCCACATCCGCCCCCCTCCCATCATTTTTAATAAGGAACTTCACATTCTCGTTTCGTACTGGGCCTCCCGTTTTTATTTATGTGCTGTCGCTGGTCTTGCCTGGGCTGATAGAAAGACCAAGGAGAGTTCTCTTGGAGTTAAGGATCCGGAGTGAGCACAGTTGCAAGACAGCTAAAACCACAGCCTGGTGGGCCCACTGCTCTCCAGCCCTCCCTCCCCACAGCATGTGGGTCACTGCATGGTCACTGATCATTGGCCTCCTACCCCTTTACTGCAGGCTCCGTGAGGACACGGATCTGGCACCAAAAAGTGCTCAGTGTCTGTTGAATGCACATATGGCCTTTGACTTGATGCCTTCCCCTTTTTCCTGGAAGTAATTGATCCGATCCGATGGGGATGCTTGTTTCTAGAAATTTGTTTCCTGTGGCTGCTGCAACAAAATACGACAAACTGGGTGACTTAAAACTACAGAAATGTATGACTTCTCGTTCTGGAGGCCAGCAATCTGAGACCAAGATGTCAGCAGGGCCACACTCCCTTGAAACCTGTAGGGCAGGGTGCTCCTTTGCCTCTGAGCTTCTGGCCAGCCATCCTTGGTGCTTCTTGGCTGTAGATGCAGCACCTCAACCTCCCCCTTTGTCTCCCCTGGGTGACTGTCTCTGTGCCTCTTCTTCTAAGGACACCGGTCTTATTGGATTAAGGGCCCACCCTATTCCAGTATGATGTCAGCTTAACTAATCACTTCTGCAGCCACCCCATTTCCAAACAAGGTGACATTCTGGGATACTGGGGGGTAGGACGATCTCAACAATCTTTTTGCAGGACACACTTCAACCAGTAACACTAGAGATACCTGTTTTTAATTAAATCCCCCTTGGCCACTCCTTTTTAAACAAATACTGAAATTTCTTTTTGCTAAAGCTGTGAGTAAATTGTGGTAGTTTGAGATTATTTTGTGACTCCCCCAAAGAGAAAGATTATGTTTGTAAACTGATCTATTCCTCTGGGTGCGATATCCTCTGATTGCTTTCAATTCAGCTGAGGTTTCTTTGATTAGATTACCTGTTAAGATTGAGTTAGGGCTTTTTTGATTCTACTATGTCAGTAAGGTGTGACTCAGGTTGAGCTCCCACCCCCTTGGTGGGTCTAATAAGAACAGACACTCACATGGGCAGACAGACACAAGAAGACACACAGAGGAGAAAAAGGTTTCATTTTTGATCCTGCTATGTGACAGAAATGAGAGGACTCAAACAGCCCTGGGGAGATATGGACCATTTGCCTGATAGCTTACAGCTGACCTTGGGAAGAGAGCCAAGACTGATACAGGAAGCCCTGAGAGACAAGCCCTATGTCAGCCTGCAGCTGAGATCAGGAAGAAGCTGGGCCCACAGAGCCTCAAGAAGAAGAGGAAGCCCAGGGAGGAAGGCTGAAGCCTGGCGGAGATTGCCCACCATCTTGCTTCAACATGTGGCAATTGACTTCAGTGAGAAAGCAACCTTGAGGTGGACTTTTTATGACCTTGTAACTCTAAGCTTTTATCCCAAATGAATACCCTTTATAGATGCCAACAAATTTCTGGTACTTTGCATCGGCACCTATTTGGCAGACTAATACAGACACTAAGATTAAAGAAAGGAGAGATGTGTGAGGGCTCACCCAGGAATCTGACAGATGTCCATTACTGGGTGTTGTCCTAGAGGTCGAAGACTGGTCCCAGAGTCCCAGAGACTTTGGGAGCAGCACAAGAGTCAAGTCTGTCCAACTCCTGTGATGACCAGGTGGTCACATTTTATTAAAATTTCCTGGTTATGTTTCTGCCTTGTGCAATTAATTTTAGTGAATGGATAAATAGATGGATGGATGAACCAGAGAATGAAAGACTCAATGGATGAATAACAAAAGTAATGACCACTGAGTTTGCTACCCAGGAAGCAGGTCTCGTGGGCATGCTGATTCACTGGAGTTGAGCACATGAATGCTGAACCCTCTCGCTCCCATTGCATCACGTGGAGTGAGGATTGGTCAGACCAATCACACTGAGGTCCGGCCTTAAGGCGGCTGTTGGGTGGATGAGGCAGACAAGGGCTTGAATCGATGTACACATCGATGTACAAATATCTGTTCAAGTCTCTGCTTTCAATTATTTTGGTATATACCCAGAAGGGGGATTGCTGGGTAATGGTAATTCTATATTTAACTCTCTGAGAAACTGCCAAACTGGCTTCCACAGCAGCTACACCATTTTACAATCCCCACCCCAAAACGAATGTGTTCCTATTTCTCCACATTCTCTCCAACACTTGTAATTTTCTGCGTTTTTAATAGTAGCCATTCTGAAGAGTGTGAAATGGTATCTCATTGTGGTTTTGATTTGCATTTCCCTAATGGCTAATGACATTCAGCATCTTTTCATGTGCTTTTGACCCTTTTTATATCTTCTTTGCTAGAAATGTCTATTCAAGTTTTTGCCCATTAACCAATTGGGTTGTTTGTCTTTTTGTTGTTGAGTTGTAGGTTTTCTTTATATACCAGATATTATAACCTAATCAGATACAAGGTTTCCAAATATATTCTCCCATTGTACAGGTTGTCATTTTAATTTCTTGATAAAAATCCTTTGATACACAAATGTTTTAATTTTGACAAGGTCCCATTTATCTTTTGTTTTTTCTTTGTTACTTGTGCTTTGGGTATAAAGTCTAGGAAACCATTGCCTAACTCAAAGTCCTGAAGAGGCTTCCCTATGTTTTCTTGTAGGAGTTTTATAGTCCTGGTTCTTATATTTAGGTCTTTGATCCATTTTGATTTTTTTTTTTTTTTTTGCAAGTGGAGATCCAGTTTTCCCAGGACTGTTTGTTGAAGACACTATTCTTTCCCAATTGAGTTTTCTTTGCCACCTTGTTAAAAATCAGTTGGCCATAAATGTGAGAGTGATTTCTGAGCTCTCAATTCCATTCCATTGGTCCATACACCTGTACTTGTGCCAGTACCATGAGGTCTGATTACTGTGACTTTGTAAAAAAGTTTTAAGATCTGGAAGTGTGAGTCCTCAAACTCCATTCTTCTTTTTCAAGGTGGTGTTAGCTATTCAGGTCCCTTACCCTCCCAGGTAAATTTGAAGATTGGCTTTTCAATTTCTTCAAAGAGTGTTGGAATTTTGATTGGGTTTGTATTGAATCTATAAATTGCTTTGGGTAATGTTGACATCCTAATGGTATATTAGTCTTCCAATCTATGAACATGAACAATCCTTCCATTTATTTAGGTCTTCTTTAATTTCTTTTAATAATATTTTATAGTTTTCTGTGTACAAATCCTTTATGTCCTTGGTTAGATTTATTCCTAGATATTTGATTCTTTTAGCAGTTATTGTGAATGGAATTTCTTTCTTGATTTCTTGTTCCAATCATTCATTGCTTGTGTATAGAAACACTACTGATTTTGGGGTGCTGATCTTGGACTCTGCAACGTGCTGAATTCAGTTATTAGCTCTAGGAGCTTTTTTGTGGATTTTTCAGGATTTTCTGTGTATAGGATCATATCATCTGCAAGTGGAGAAAGTTCTTAGTATTTTAAATTTGGATGCCTTTTATTTCTTTTTCTTGCCTAATTGCTAAGCAAGAACTTCCAGTACAATGTTGAATAACAGTGGTGAGGGAAAGCTTTCAGTTTTTCACCATTAAGTAGTATATTAGCTGTGGCTTTTCCTATATCACTTTTATTGTGTTGAGGAAGTTTTCTTCTATTCCCAGTGTTCTAAGTATTTTTATCAGGAAATAGTGCTGTATTTTGTCAAATGCCTTTTCTTCATCAATTGAGATGATCATGGATTTCCCCTTTCATTCTGTTAATGTGGTGTATTACATTAATCAATTTTTGTATGTTGAACAAATCCTATATACCAGGGATAAAGCCACTTGATCATGGTGTATAATTCTTTTAAAGTGCTATTGGATTCTGTTTGTTAGTATTTTGTTAAGGGTTTTTGCATCTATATTTATAAGAGATATTGGTCTGTGATTTTCTTTTCCTGTAGTATCTTTATCCATCTTTCGTTTGAGGGTAATGTTGGCCTCATAGAATGAGCTAGGGAGTGTTCTTTCCTCTTCAATATTTTGGAAGAGTTTGAGCAGAATTGGAGTTAAGTCTTCTTCGAATGTTTGGTAGAATTTCCCCTGTGAAATCATATGGTCCTGGGCTTTTCTTTGTTGGGGGGTTTTGATTACTGATTAAATCTCTTTCCAAGTAATTGGTTTGTTCAGATCTATTTCTTCTTGAGTCAATGTAGGTAGTTTATGTGT
The DNA here is from genome assembly GCA_026826555.1 of Tolypeutes matacus. Taxonomy (NCBI): domain Eukaryota; kingdom Metazoa; phylum Chordata; class Mammalia; order Cingulata; family Chlamyphoridae; genus Tolypeutes; species Tolypeutes matacus. Next base: position 22,274,887 of record JAKSZT010052319.1, on the reverse strand, counting down.
TTCTAAGAATTTGTCCATTTCATCTAGGTTATCTAATTTAGTGGCATTCAGTTATTCATACAATCCACTTATAGTCCTTTATATTGCTACAGGGTCAGTACTAATGTCCCCATTTTCATTTCTGATTTAAATTATTTATATCTTCTCTTTTTTTCTTTGTCAGTCTAGCTAAAGGTTTGTCCATTTTATTATCTTTTCAAAGAATCACCTTTTGGTTTTGTTGATTCTCTCTATTGTTTTTTGTTTCCTTTTATCCTTTTAGTTTTCTATTCCATTTATTTCTGCTCTAACCTTTGTTTTTCCTTCCTTCTGCTTGCTTTGGATTTAGTTTTCTCTTCTTTTTCTAGTTCTTTCGGTTTTGAGGTTAGGTGTCTGATTTGAAGACTTTCTTCTTTTTTAATATAAGCATTTAGAGCTATAAATTTCCCTCTTAGCACTGCCTTTGCTTATCACATAAGTTTTGGTTTGTTGTATTTTCTTTTTCATTCACCTCAAGACATTTCCTAATTTTGCTTCTGATTTCCTCTTTAACCCTTTGGATGTTTGTGGCAGTTTTATGTAATTATGAATTCCAAAAATATAATTGGATCATGCTTGTAAACTGATCTGTTAATCTGGGCATGATTAGGTTAGGATTAGGGTGTTGAGCCCCACCCCTTGGTGGGTGGGGAATTGAATATAAAAGGCAAGGCAAAGGAAAGTTGAAGCAGTCTTTTGAGAAGCAGTTTTGATATTGGAAAGAAGGCCCCAGGAGAAGAGAAGCAAGCCATTCGCCTGATCGTCTGCAGCTGACCTTGTGGAGGAAACAGGAGCTAAGCCCGGAGAGAAACACAGCCCCGGGAAGAGAGGAACCCCAGAAGCCTGAACCCTGGCAAACGCCGGCAGCTGTCTTGCTCTAACACATGGCAATGGACTGTGGTGAGAGAAGAAACCTAACGCTTTATGGCCTGGTATCTGTGGACTTCTACCCCAAAAAAATACCCTTTATAAAGACCAACCCATTTTTGGTATTTCACATTAGCACCCCTTTGGCTGACTAATACAGATGTTTAAGAGTGTGTTGTTTAATTTCCACACATTTGTGAATTTTCCATTTCTCCCTCTTTTATTGATTTCTAGCTTCATTCCACTGTGATCGAGAATATACATTGTAGGACATCAATATTTTTTATTCTATTGAGCCTTGTTTTGTGACCCAACATATGATCTATCCTGGAAAATGATCCATGTGCACCCAAGAAGAATATGTATTCTGTTTCTTTGGGTGCAGTGTTCTATATATGTCTGTTAGGTCTCATTCATTCGGGGCCTTTACTTCCTATGGGTATTCTGACTAAGTGTTCTATCCATTATTGAGAATAGTGTGTTAAAGTCTCCTACTATTAATGTAGACCCATCAATTTCTCCCTTCAATCTGTCAGTATTTGCTTCATATATTTTGGGGCTCTCCGTTAGGTGCATATTTATTTATAGTTGTGACATCTAGAATTGTCCCTTTCATCAGTATTTAATGACCATCTTTGTCCTTCATAACTGCTTTTGCCTTAAAGTCTATTTTATCTGATATTAGTATAGCCACCTCAGCTCTCTTTTGGTTACTGCTTGCATAGTATACTTTTTTTGCATCTTTTCACCATCAACCTACTTGTATATTTGACTTTGAGGTCGGTCTCTTGCAGACAGCATATATTTGGGTCATGCTATATTATCCATTCTGCCAACCTCTTCCTTTTGACTGGAGAGCTTAATCCATTTACATTTAATGTAACTACTGATAATATAGGTCTTTCTTAAAACATTTTACTATTTAGCCTTTGTACCACTTACACCTTTTTTCCCCTCACTTCTGTTAAAGACTACTTTTATATTTATTTGCTTTCTTATATTGTACCGTATTGAGTGCCTTCTCATTTCTATCTGGGTATATTTTTCATCTGTTTTCTTTGTGGTTACCATAAGGTTAAAATTTAACATCCTAAATATATAAAAATTATATTTCATTTGATACCAACTTAACTTCAATAGCATGCACATATACTCTTCCTATACCCCTCTGGACCCCACCATTTTTTTTTTGTACTTGTTACCACTTATATCTTTGTACATTGTATGTCCAAAAACCTAGATTTACCATTACTTTTTATGCATTTGCATCTTAGTACCTGTAGGAAGTAAGAAGTAGAGTCACATACCAAGTAATATAATACAATAATATTGGCATTTATAATTACCCAAATGGTTGCCTTTACTGCACAACTTTTTTTCTTTATGTTGCCTTGAACCATTGTCTACTGTTCTTTCATTTCAGTCTGAAGAACTTGGCCATCATTTCCTGTTTCTTTGTTTGTCTTATACTCTTTTCTTGCACACTGTATATTTTAATATTTTAAAACATTAACTTTGGGATTTATCCCTGGGATGTCTGTTTCATGGATTTTTAACAAGCTGGTGATAAAACAGAGATTTTTCTTGAGCTTCAGCCTTCCTACAGGAAGGTCTTCCCTAGGCAAATGCAGTGTGCAGAGTTTCCCCTGCCTTACTGAGCCTTTGTCTTGTCCTGGGTTTTGCTTGTTAGTTGTTTTGGAGTTCTGCTTTTTACAGGAATTTGGTTTTCTACTCTGTTTCCCAGGGGACAGACTTCCCTCTCCTAGCTATCTGAAGCTGATGGGCCTTTGTCCCAGGTTGTCCACCTTTATAATTTTTTTTTAATCCTTTTTTTTTTGTCTCATGCTGCTTTTGCATGGAGGGCAAATTCTGGGAGGAGGGTCACCCCAGGGAGGATTTTCCCAGTTTGGTCTTTCCCAGCCAAAACAGGGCCAGAGACCCATGAAAGTGGCACACACTGACTCCAAAGTGCCCTGTGGAGAGGTCAGAAACAGTACTAAAATATTCTCTGATCGCTCTCCAACCTGAGCTTTCCTGGCCTGCCCAGAAAATGCATCCCACTAACTTTTCCCCACAGCCCTGAGGAAGCCCTGTGTCTTTAAATGTCCACTGCCCCTGCCCCTGTCCAAAAGGGTTGAAAAGTGGCTGCTGCCATCTTTGTCCGAGGTGAGGTTGTAGTGTGTTTTAGTTTGCTAAAGCTGCTCAAAACAGATAAAATAAAATGGGTTGGCTTTTATCAAGGGGAATTTATTAGCTTACAGTTTTGAGACTGAGAAAAATGTCCAAATCTAAGCATCATCAAGGCAACGCTTTCTTCCTGAAGCCTGGCTGCCAGTGATCCTGGACTCCTCTATCACATGGCAAGGCACATGACAGCGTCTGCCGGTCTCTCCCTTCTCTTCTGGGTTTCATTACTTTCAGCTTCTTACTTCCATGGCTTTCTCTCTCTTTGTCTGAATTTTATTCTCTTATAAAGGACTCCAATAAGAGGATAAAGACCCAACCTGAATGAGGTAGATCACATCTTAACTTAAGATTCTACTCATCAAAAATATCCAACTTACAATGGGTCCACACCCACAAGAATGTACTAACTTTAAGAACATACTGCTGCCACCTTTGCTTGGTGCAAGATGAAGCAATAGTTGCCCTCAGAACCAGGACCCAGTGATCCTAATTCATTAGTCAAAAGTTGTGATCAGGGATCAGCCATGCTCATCCCTGTACTTGGGGAAGAGGATTTTTATGTACCTTTCTGTCACCAGTGACTAGAACAATTACAGTTCTTTACCACAATTTAGCAGCCTCTTTCTCTGCTCTTTCCTGGATGCTGTGCAATGCTCTTCTTGCCTCTGGGGTTTCAAACATAGTTGTTTCAGACAGTTCCTAACTGTTTCACAGTTGTTGTGGTGGAAGGACTGAGTCCTTGAGCTCCCTACTCTACCATCTTTACTGCAAGTCTCCCTCTTGGAATTTTTCATTTCAGTTATTGTGGTCTTCAACTCCAATAGTTCTGCTTGGTTCCTTTTTAAAATTTCTCTCTCTTTATTGTGATTTTCATAATGTTCATTCATTATTTCCTGATATCCTTTAGTTCTTTCTCTGTATTTTTCTTCCTCTCCTTGAGCACATTGCAGATCATTTTTTAAGTCTTTGGCTGGTATTTCCACAGTCTGGTCTTCTTTGTTGACATTCTCTGGATTTTTATCCCCTAACTTTGGGTGGGCCATCATTTCCTGTGTCTTTGTTTGCCTTATAATCTTTTGTTGAACACTATACATTTTTTAATTTTTAAATGTTGACTCTGGAATTTAGCCCCTGAGCTGTCTGTTTCTCGAGTTTGTATCCAGCTAGTCTTTTGACTCTTGAATTCCAGGAGCTAACAACAACAACAACAAAAATAAGCCAAATGAAAAATAACCTTTCACAGTCTTTGCAAAATAGCTGGCAGCATTCTTCTTCTGCCTTCAGCCTGCTATTGTCAGCCCAAGGTGAATGCAAAGTGCAGGGTCCTCCCTGAACTTTCTGGGCTTGTGACTTGTCCTGGGCTTGCGCTTGCCAGTGGCCTGTATAAGTTCCCCTTATACAGGAATTTGAATTCTCCATCTGCTCCCCAGGAAACAGACCTTCTCCTCCTGGGTACTCCACCACAGGACATAAAGCAGATAAGCCTTTGCTCCAGGCCACAAGACTCAATTGTTTCTTACTCAGCTTTCTCAGAATCAAGCTGCTTTTGCCTGGAGGGCAAATTCTGGGAAGAGAAGTAAGCTGGAGAGGAGTTTCCCAGGTTAGTTTCTCCCAGCTGGAAGGAGGCCTGGGACCCAGGAAGGGTCCAGGCTGCTTTGGGGAGGGGAAGGGGAAAAGGCCAGCACTGGTGCTAGGAGCTTCTCTTATGGCTCTTTGAAGCTGTGTTTTATTGATTCAGTGCTTGCCCATTAAACGCAGCCTTTAAACTGTTTTCTGTAGTTTTCAGGAAGAGACTTTAAGGCTTTTCCACTGCTTTTTCCTGGGGTGGGTTGGAACAATGGCCACTCTCAGTGCACCCCAGTGATCTGAAGTAACTGATCAAAAGCAGTGATCAGCTATCAAACCACATATCCCCAGATCTTGGGGAGCTAAGTCTTTATATCCCACCCTGGCACCAGCAAGCTGCACCAGGGCGGGGGTTGAGGACCCCACTGCTGCCTGCTGCAAGGCTGGTGGATGGATCCTCACACAGAGAGTGAAAATCACTGGTATTTATTGCAATTTGCCAGCCTCTTCCTCCCGCTCTTCCCTGGATGCTGCTCAGTGTTCTACTAGACCCCCATGTTTCAAAATAGTTGATTCAAATGACTCTTGCCTGTTTAATAGTTGTTCTGCTGGAGTGACTGATTCCTGGAGCTTCTTATTCTACTGTTTCCCACAAAGCTCCATCAAATATTCTCATTTACATCTCAAGGCAGCCACTACAGGAGGAAGTGGTTGCCAAGGTCGTAAGTGTTTTCATCTGTGCCATTTGGCCCATGAGATACTTTTCATGCACTAGTTTGTGTGATTAACTGATGGGAAAGTAGTAGAACAATGGGCAGAACACTCCATAAACATTTACTGAGCTGAATGAAATCCAGGGCCCTCCCCTGCTCCCTGTTTCCACTAAAGGCAGAGCTGTTCCCCAGTTCCCAGACCCCTCCACTGCCCTCTCCTCTTCCCATGCTATGCAATCAGGTCCTGCTGATTTTGTTTTCATGCATTTGTTCACCAAATACTGAGTGCCTCCTGAATGACTGGCTCTGTACTGGCCACTGTGGATATCATGGGGAGCAACACAGAAGAGGTCCTTGCCCTCATGGAACTTACAGTCTGGTGGAAGAAAACAGACCAGAATGAATACATACCAGCCACATACTTATTTACTTATTATGGTCGGGGTGCTGGGGGAACAGGATGGGGAGAGAGGTGAGTATGAAACTTTGATGGGTAGGAAAAAAGGTCTTTCTAAGAAGGCCTTTCTGAGACCTGTGGAAGCAGAATGTCCATCCAGATAAAAGCATAAGAAGGGCTTTTATGGAAGAGGAAACAGCATGTGCAAAGGCCCTGAGGTAGGGAAGAGTTCTGCTTGTGTGATAGATGATGTTGAGCTAGGCAGTAATGGCATAACTGTAGCTCACTAAGTAAGTGCTCACTATGTGCCAGTGACTGTCTTATGGCTTCCCATGTGCTGATGCAATTAATCCTCCCCTCAACCCTATGAGAGAGGTACCATAGTGGTCACTGTTTTACAGGTAGAGAAACTGCGACCCAGAGAGGTTAGGTGACTAGCCTAAAGCCATCCAGATAGTGAGCAGCCTAGCTGGATTTCAGTCGGGAGCCCCGTGCTTTACCCACTGAGCTGCCTTGCACAAGAGGAGGCTGCAGAGGAGGACAGAGGCTGGGTAGGAGGACACTAGAGGCCGAGGTAAAGAATTTATGTTTTCCTTTAAAATGTCCCTTGCTTCATCCTTAGATTTGAATCCTGATTCTCTCCTTTTTAAGTGGGTGGTCTTGGGCAAATTATTCAACCATTCTTTATTTCATTCCACAACTATGTATTGTGTACCTACTACATGGCAGGCATAATGCTGGGGCAGGAGGAAGAGATACAGTGATGAGCAAAAGCAGGTGTCAACCCTGCCGTGAAGATATTGCAGTCTCCTGAAAGTGAAAGGTGCTAATCAAGTAGTCAAACAGAGCTAAGGGCTCAGAAAGCAAGGAGGACTCTGCGATAAGCTAAAATGAAGGGGCCCGTTCTGTGCTATGCAGGAGTCAGGGAAGACTTTTCTAAGGAATTTGCCCATAAGCTGAGAGTGGATGGATAAGTAAGAAATATGTTGGTAAACTAAAAGTTTGGGATAGCATTATGGTTACCAGATAAAATACATGACACCCAGTTAAATTTGATTTTAAGATAGACAACAGATAATGTTTGTATGTTCCAAATATTGCATGGGACATGCTTATACTAAAAAATTATTCACTGTTTATCTGACATTCACATTTAACTGTGCATCTATTTTTGTTTGCATTTTGTTTTGTGTTTTGCTTTTGCTAAATGTGTCTTCCCTAGATTAAGAAAAAAAGGGTACTCAGGGGGAATAGCTCGTGCAAAGACACAATCACCCAAGGAAGCTTGGCATAAGCAAGAAACCAAAGGAAGAATGGTGTAAACTGGGCACAGGGAGCCTCAGTTTTCTCATCTGGAAAATGGGGCCTTTAGTAACTCGTAAGAGTGTAAGTGTGTAAAGTGCTTAACATAAGTTCTGGTGCATGGTTAGTGTGCAATAAAGGTAGGTGATGTCATTCCCTCCTCCTCCTCCTCCATCCCTTCTTCTCCTCTTCCTCCTCCTCCTTCTTCCCCACCATCACTCTCTCAATCTTTTTTCCCACTACCTCTAACCAATTCTCATCACTGGACCATGACAACGATCTCCTAACCACCTTCATTTAAGAAAGGAGTGGTTAGATTCTGGTAAAAATCCTGATCAAGAAGAGCCCTAGAAGTTGAAGATTTTGTTTGGTGTCAACTTAAACTGTTCCATGAAAATGTTCCTACTACCAAGTATTATATATACTAATATTCTTATTGGAAAACAATGGCTCATGGCTGAAAAGAGCTGCTACAGAAAAGCCATTCAGAAAAGCTCACGATAGACATTTCTTTCTTTCTCGTGTGCAGGGCAGCCTGTGTGCCAGCGCTCATGTTCCAGGAACCCAGGCTCCTCCTAGCTTGTTGTTTCGTCATCTCCAGGATCATCCTTATGATCTGCTGCTGATAATTCCAATATCTGATGTATTTGTTGGTCTATTTCTATTGTCTGTTATTCCTGCTGGTTGTCCCTCCTGAAGTCTTATTTCCTTGTTTGCTTGATTATGTTTATTAAATGAATGAATAGATGATCCCAACTAGTCCACCAACACCAGATTCCAACCAGTGGGAAGGTAAGAAAAGGGGCTGAAGAGGGTACGGCCATCCCCTTGAAAGGCACAACTCGGGGCTTGTACACGTCACACTCTTACCCTTTGACCAAAACTCCATCACAAGGCACAGCTAGCTGCAAGGAGAGCTGAGAAATCTTCAGTTTGGAGGTAGCTTCTATTACCAGAGAAAGAGAAGAGAGCAGATATCAGAATACAGCAGCAGTCTACCAACAGGAAAGACACAAATGTCAATCAAAATGAACTCTGCTGGCACATCCTTCATTTGGGCTGTGCCCTAGCTACAAGGAATGAGGATCCAGGGGCCCTGGAATGAGGTGGCTGGAAAGACAGGGATACTGGGGAGTACCAAAACATAGAAACAAATCCTAGCATAATTGGGACAAGCAGCTAAATGCGATATTTAATGCCAACTACAATGAAAGAGCAAGTTTTCCACTGTTGCTCATAAATTCAAAACAGCTTCAATGAAAGAGAAACAGCTTGAAAAAAAACTTCTGTGAGATATGTATATATATATATATTCAAAGAGAGAGCAATTCCCTGGGAGAACAGCAGGCTTACATTATGTCACATAACGAGGCACAGCAGTTGAAGTTAAGGAGAAAAGTTACCGCCATGTTTGTATTTCTTTTAAAACTGGTCCTTATTTTATGTCTGTATTTATGCCTGACAACTATTGAGTAGCTGAGCATTTGTGTTGCTGTTTAAATGAAACAAACCCCGACTGTGATTTCTTCTTTCATTCATTCCACAAAGCTTTAATAAATGCCTGTTCTCTTCAAGGCACAGCTTCAGGCACAGAAAAGGATGCAGACATTGAAAAGACTTGGGCTCGCCCCCACCAGGGTGGGGCCCCTAGGTGTACCTGCCCGTAGGGTGCTCCTGTAGTGGGTGTCTCATGGGAGAAACACAGACTCTGGATGAAGGTGGCTATGGGCTGGAATTCTATCTCCTCCCATTCCTATTCCTATGCCTTGGGCAAAGGACCTCACCTTGTGTGTGAGCATCCAGTGAAACTTAGGTGGGATGGTGAGGAGGGGAGAGCATCAGGCTCAGGAGCCACTGAACTTGGCTTTGACCATCCACCCGGGTTTGCCTGGGACTGAAGGGTTTTCCAGGATGTGAAAATTTCGGTGCTAAAATCAATAAAATCCCAGGCAAAACAGAATGGTGGGTGACCCTACACTAGCTACTGGGCAAGTTACTTAACTGCTCTGAGTCTCAATTTTCCCACATATAAAATGAAAGCAAGTCCACCTTGCAGGAGGACTGTAGGGAATTGTGGTTTAAAGCTGTGTGTACCCCAGAAAAACATGTTCTTAAGCCTAATCCATTCCTGTGGCTATGAACCCATTGCAGTAGGACCTTTGGATGAGGCTGCTTCTGTTAAGGTGAGGCCCAGCCCAATCAGGGTGGCTCTACATCCTCTCACCGGAGTCCCCTGTCATTGGAATGAATTCAGACATGAGCGAGAGTAAGCCGTGGAAGCAAGAAGCTTAACACCAACAGAGCCCAGAAGAAAAGGGAGAGACCAGGAAACGCCGCCATGTGCCTTGCCATGTGACAAGCTAAGGACCAAGGATCGCTGGCAGTCAGCCCCAGAATACCAGTCTTTGGGGAGAAAGCATCACCTTCACGATGGCTTGATTGGGGCTTTTGCCCAGCCTCAAAGCTGTGTGCTAATAAATTTCCTTTGTTTAAGCGGAACCAGTTCATGGTATTTGCTTAAACAGCCTAGGAAACTAAAACAGAAATAGAAAAGGTCCCTCATGCAGAACAGCCATCATCCTTATTATTAAAATTATTCTGGGGGGCGGATGTGGCTCAAATGGTTGGACGTCCGTCTCCCATATGGAGGGACCTGGGTTCAACCCCTGGGACCTCCGGGTAAAAAAGAAAAAATGATTCATTTCTTACCCCCCACTGCCTGTGCCCCTATTTTATGATGAAAGCCCCTGTTTATCCCGGCAGGTTCGTACAGCTCTGCCAGACACTTTTAAAGGCCCCCATTGAGGGGCTTTCTCCCTGATATATTGTTCCTTTGGGGAGAGGCCAGGGGAGCTACCCAGCTTCCAGGATCCCCCACCTCTCTGGAATGAGCCCTCACCTTCCCCACGCCCCACCGGAGCATGGCCAAGGCCTTGGGTGGTTTGTAAACATTCCCTCTAACCCTGCGCCATGGCCTTGCTTGTTGCTCTGTGGCTCTGAGACAACCCCAAGTACAACAAGTCCACCCTCCTTTTAATTGCATCCAAAAGCCCTTCCTAAAATTAATGACCAAGAAAAATGGCCAGATACAGGCTGGTGTTTCTTTGTGAAAGGGAAAAAAATTCACAATTCGTTCCAAGTAAAATTGCTTCATAACCCAATGATTTCATCTGGCCTCCCATTATCCCAGAAGGAGCCTTTCCCTGGACTGGAGCTGGAATTCTTAGAACACAACTCAGTGCAGCGTTCCAGTCCTATCTAGAGAAGGTGTGAATTTGTAAGAATGTGGCTTCTTTGCCAACCTTCTGGTTCTTTTACAGATGATGGCCTTCCTCCTTTCCAGGCCCAGTCCTTCAGACCTTCAGAGTGGAAAACGCTCACGTGGAGCGCATATTTGATGCGTTTTTGGAGACAGAGAGGGCGGCACTACGGGAAAAATGCCAGTGTTCTTTCTCCTTCTCCTTCTCCTTCTCCTTCTCCTTCTCCTTCTCCTTCTCCTTCTCCTTCTCCTTCTCCTTCTC
>JAKSZT010052319.1:22190038-22264306 GCA_026826555.1 Tolypeutes matacus | reverse complement strand
CTGTGCCTCTCTTAGGAGTGAGCCGAATCCCCCTTGTGTTATATCCCATATTCATGCCTCAACCAATCATGGGGGGTGGGGAGAGAGGCAAGAGGCCCAGGAGCATCATGATGGATTTAGATCAACCAAGACCTAAGTCCTGAGACTGGGCTGGAGTCTCCCTCCCTTGAAGCCCATCAAGGGCAGACATTGTAGCAAACTCCAGGTTCAGTTGGGAAGGAGGAGTTGGGGATGGATAATGACAACCACATTCTGGAGAGTTCTCCAGTGCTCTCGTATGCTAGGCACGTTCTGAACATTTTACAGACAGAATGTCTTAGTTTGCTGGGGCTGCTATGACAAACACCACACAGTGGGTTGGCTTAAAAACAGTAATTTATTGGCTTATGGTTTGAAGGCGCAATGTCCCAAATCAAGGTGTCAGCAAGGTCGTGCTTTCCCCCCAAAGTCCGTAGCATTGTGGTGCTGGCTTGCCACAGTCCTTGGGGTTCCTGAGCTTGTGTCTCTGCCTCCCATCACATGATGATCTCTCTGTCTTGTGTCTGCTCTTCGGTTTCTGCTGACTTCCGGCTTCTTTCTTTGTGACTTCCTCTGATTTACTGTGTCCAGATTTCTTCTGCTTATAAAGGCCTCCAGGAACATGGATTAAAGCCCACTCTGATTCATTTGGGCTATACCTTAACATCACATCACATAAAATAATATCTTAAAATAAGATCTTCAAAAGGTCCTACTTACAATGGGGTCACAACCACAGAAACACAGATTAATATTGAGAATATGTCTGTTGTTGGGGTACAGAATTGACTCTACCACACACAGTCTGTATCCCCTCAGACAGCCCTGGAGTTCCCAAACATACCCACGGCTTCCTGTTGATCTCTGCCTGAGGATATTCTCTACTTGCAGGACATGCTTGGCCCACATGCCAGGCAGGCAGGAAGTTCTGGGTCATCAACACCCCAGGAGCAACCCTAGGGTTGTTGGATAAATACCCCAAGTTTCTCATCCCTCAGTGGGGCAATTCTGGGGTATTTCCTACGTATGTTCCCAGTGGCTCTCAGTGGGTAGAACCCTGATTGCCCACAGCAGTGACTGGCTCATGTTCACCTCTTTTACTGACTGTCTTATTTTTCTACCACAATGCCCTCTCTTTCCCCACGCTTCCTGGGATCATGGCCCAAATAAAATATCTGGATCAAATCCATGTCTTGGGGTCTGCTTTTGGGAGAACCCAATCTAATTATTGGTAAAATCTATTATTGTCCCCATTTTATGGATGGGGCAGTCAGGTTGGAGGACCATCGGATTTTGGGTTCCACCTGAATTGCAGAGGTGATAAATGGTTTCAGTAGAATTGGAAGCATGTCTGACTCACATTCCTATGCTCTTTCCACCACATCCCATTGGGAAAGTTTCTCAAGTTTAACCATGCTTCTTTTTTTCATAACTTATATTGATTGGGGTCTTGTCACAGCAAGACGTTATCATTGTTTAGTAAACAGGACAAAGAAATCTCATCCCCTGCTTGCACATGACTCAACACTCCCTCACCTGTTATTTTCTCTGTGCCCTACTGCAACCCTATGAGATAGGCAGGGAAATTTCTTTCCTACCATTCTGCCCATGGGGACACAAAGACCTGGAGATGTTAAGTGGCTCCTCCATGGCCACAAAAATAGCAAGTAGCAGAACTGGGACTCGAATGCAGGTCTCCAACTACATCATGACTGGCCTGAGATTCCAGCTCCATAGCACTCTAAATACACAAATGGCTTGAGAGCCCACTGCTTTGAAAAACCAAACCAGGAGGAAATTCTACCATGAATAGAGAACCCCACCCCTAAAGACTCAACATGATGAATGATTTTCATAAACATGAGTCAGTTTCTGAGAAGGCGTCCTCTTGCCTGGGGTCCTGCTCCAATAGCCAAATCAGAAGGAACACAGCTCAGCTGCCAGCGAAGTCAGGCCAGGTCAGAGCCCAGAGAATCCTCAGAAAGCCTGGGAGGCTGCAGTCTCAGCTGGCCTGGTCCATGACAGGGAGCGAGCCTTGGCCTCTGAGCGGATCCAGAACCAGCATTCTGTGGCCACATCTTTTGGGAAGAACCTTGTGCCAAATCCAGTGGGACCCCCAAAGGGGCGGTTAAGTCAAGAAGGAATGGGATTTGCAGGTTTCTGGAAGGCTGGAGCTGGCAAGGCACTTGAAATCAGCAAGGCCAAGATTCTTTTTCACAGATCAGGAAATGCGGGGCCAGAGATTGAGTGACTCACCCCAGGTCCCATCTCTCCATAAACTAGAGAGCCAGGGCTTGGGTCCATGCATCCTGACCCACTCCCACCCCCCACCCCCACTTACCATTCTGCATTTAATAGGAAAATAGTTATTCCTCACACCTGAGCCCATTTTGTCCTCTTGGCATCCCTGGGAGGACAGCAGAAAGGGACTATTTCTCCACTTCCTTGGAGTGGAAACTGAAGTCCAGGGTCACTTTGCAGGATCAGCCAGGGACCATTAGCACCTCACAGCCATGAAGGGACAATAGGAAGACAATGGGGAGAAAGAAATCGAGATGGGCCAGGGCTAGGAAGATCTCTCCTGATCTACCCCGACCTGGGGCCAGGGGGCTTGCAGCCATCTAACTCATGGATCCCAGGGGCATGGTGAGGTTTTAGAGAGAAGGGTCTGTCTGAATTGGACAAATCAGTTCCCAGAACTGAAACTCTCTCCCCATTCCCAGGAATCTAACCCTTTGAGTATCTTAGAGGAACTTAAAAGAATTAAACCTAATGAATCTTAGAAGACATTAGCAAACATTTGGGTGTCCCACCACCTCCTCACAATCCCCCACTCACCTGATCCCACACTTCCCTACACACACACATGCACACACAAACACACACACTGAAAAGAAAACATTTTAAAAGATTTTATTAGTAGAACAATATACTGACTTTCTCAGGTCCCTTCCCAATTCTGTCTTGCATCTTCCAACCATGACAATCTACATAATAAATTGGAGCATGAAGCTCTATGTTCAATGTATTTTGTTGGTCCAAAGTTTTCAGGTCATAGGGGTTGATTGGGGTTTTCTCAGAGCTCCTGTGTCCTCAAATGGAAAGCAAATTTGACAAGGACTGAGAAATATTGGGGAGGGGAAGCTTTGCCCTTCTAGTTGGGAGACCAGTGTTGCCCACCTCCTGTCAGTCTTTTATTCTTTCAAAAAGTGTTGGAGGTACTAAAAAACACTCACATGGTGTATTGAATGGTATGCGAATTATATCTCAATAAAGCTGTTTAATAAAATGAAAAAGATTAAAATACATAGGTAAAATTTTAAAGGGTTGGAGAATGCCCCAGTGGGACAGGGACGAATCACTTTCTCCACCACCAAGTTGCTCCCAGCAGAGGGAGGAAACCAGGTGTGAACACAAAACAGTGAGATGGGGTCAGAATGGAGTATGGATGTTGGTGTTTCCATTGAACACAGAATAGGGCTCAGCTAAACCCACTGGGGGTGGGAGGGGCGAAGGCTTCGCAGAGGTGGTAGCTTGAGTTGAGGAACATCATCCACATTTGTTAGTAGGAGGCCAGACCAGGAGCTCCTGTCCTTGAACCTCATCCTGACAAAGAGGGAGAAGAGCATCAGCCAGGTAAAGAAGAGAGGGAAGGACAGTGAAGGCTGAGGGAACAGCGTAAGCAAAAGCACAGATGCTTGGTGGGAAGTGCCAATGGCCAGTTCTGAGCCCAGAAAGCTAGGGAGTGTGTGGTGGGAGAGCTGGAGAGGCAGTGGTTTTGTTTCCTAGGCAGCGCAACAAATACCATGAAATGGTTCTGCTTAAACAATGGGAATTTATTCACTCATGGTCTTGAGGCCAGGAAAATCAAGGCTATGTCTTCTCTCTGAAGACTGGCATTCTGGGGCTGGCTGCCAGTGATCCTTGATTCCTCTGTCCCATGGCAAGGCGCAGGGCCGCATCGCCTGGTCTTTCCCTTCTCTTCTGGGTTCCATTTCAGCTCTCTCTCTCTCTCTGTCTGAATTTCATTCTCTTACAAAGGACTTCAGTAAGAGGATTAAGACCCGCCCTGACTGAGGGGGGGGCCACACCTGAACTGAAGTCACCTCAATAAAAGGTCTGATTCACAATAAGTTCCCACTTAAATCAAACGGTTTCAATTTAAGAACATGTTTTTGGGGGTACATACAGCTTCAAACCGCCCCAGGAGTGCAGGAGCCAGGTTGGGCCCGGGAGGAGCTTGGATGCTCTTGAAATGTGGCCAGTGTGAATCGGGTGGCAGAGAAGGACGGTGGATGGAGGGGTCAGGCACAGATGGAGAGACTGAGGCCAACGAGAGCTAACGTTTACAAGGCACCTCCCATGCCAGCATTGTTCTAGGCCCTTCCCACGCACGAGCGCATCCAATCCTCCTGTAGGCCTGTGGGGTATGTCCCATCCTTACCCCCTTCAGGCTGTCACCTCAGGCCGACCTTGCCCTTCAGCAGAATTCTGACCTGGCCCAGAATGAACGCTGTCCTCACTTGGTTCCCAAACTCCCATCAGCATCTGACAGCAACAATAGCGAAAGAAAGGCCCAACGGATCTGATGCACGCGCAAGCGGGGCCAAGTCCCTAATGTTACCCAGCTGTGCAGAGCAGTTGTCCTGGGACCTGGCCTGGGCGACCAGCGGCGCCATGGTTCGCGTGGGCCGGGCAGGAGCAGGGGAGCGGCCCGTGGGCCCTTTGACAGCGAGCTGCATGTGGCAAGGTGTGTCCCTCTGCATACCTGGCCAGGGCATTGCTTACCTGCCGTCAGCCAGGCTCTCTCTGCCTCTTTGTACTAAATTCCCTTGCCTTGAGGCACCGCCCTTGCTACCCTCTGAGCGTTTCCCACACAGTGTTCTCACCATGTCCTCTCTGGCAACAGGTGGGCACAACTTTGTCCAAGCACTCTGCGTTGCTTCCAGTGAGGTCACTTCAGGTGACGCTGCTCTGGAAGTTGGGTCCTCAAAGTCGTTCATCTCTCAAGAATGCTGGGACACCAGAGACTGGCTAATAAACCCCCCTCTTGAGAGGGTCAGGATCCAGGGAGTCTCCAAGGTCATCAAGAAAGAAAAGGGTGTCCAGGCGTCCTGCAAGGGGCTTCCCCACCCCGACCCCACCCCAGAGCTCCCTTCCTGACCCTCCAGACATCTTGCGTCATTTAAACTGTGGTCCCCTGTCAACGTCCTTTCTCTTAGTTTCCCTAAGCACAGGGAGATGAGCAGGATTCTCTAGGGGGGACAAGAGGGAAACCCAACCCAGACCTGACACTTGGCTTGAGATGTCCACTGTCAGCCCCAGGAATCACTGGGTACCTCTGCACTAAGGCTGCCCTACGTGCCTTGAGGCATTTGCTCAACAGGCCCAGGGCACAAAACTGGCATGGCCCTGCCCTCAAGTCCCTCAGGGGGCCCACAGCTTGGTAGACTCAGAGGCCCAGGGTGGCCCAGGGTGGGTAAGGGGACAGCAGTAAGAGCCCAGAACACCTGAGGAGTGGTGAAGCTGGCAGTGAATCGTAAAGGGTCCAATCGGCTGGGCCAGGTTGGCTGAGGGTAGGGCACTCCTGGGAAAGAAGGGGCAAATGCACAAGCAGGTGGGAAGGAGCAGCAGCCAGAGCTCTGTCAAGGTGGGGACAGAGGGTATCTTGCCCCCTGGTCAGGTTGGGAGCTGAGTGTCCTTAGGCACGAACCGAGAGCTCCTGTAGACTCAGCTGTCAGATGGGAAGAAGCCCAGCTAGGTGGGCCCGGAGGGGGGAGAGGGATCAGGCTGCAGAACCAGGTCCAAGGGCATTAGCAATCCTGTGTCTCCCTGCTCACAGACGTGGGCACGGGACCTCCCAGGCCTGTCACAGTACCTCATGCCTCTCCAAAGTGACTGGTCCAGGGGGCAGCTCGTGACCAGGCTGCGCCCACCACAGACCTTGCCCAGGATTTATCAGGTGGGAGATGGTCCCTCTGGGGTCTCAGCTGCCAGCCCACATCTCCCCAGCTGACTGCAGGAGAAGGAAACGAACCCACCTTGTGCAAAGAGAAGCAGATGAGGAGGAGGAGGAGAGAGGGCTAGGGTTTCTGGGTGGTTATCTCTTGGGCAGCCACTTCCCTGATCCTCCCGTACTTGGTGATAATTTGAGGGAGTGCCATTTCCCTGGTCCCCACCCTGCACAAGTTCTCACAAAAGCATTTAGCCGTTGTCTGGCCTGGAACCCAGAAATGGGGCTGTGTTGGGAGTTCCCAGCCCTGGACCCGAGAGCAGGAGGGAGACCCTGGAATGCGGTCGGGTGGGGTGGCTGACAGGGCAGGAGAAAGATTCCAAATTGGAGGAAAGATGATGGACCAACAGCCTCTCGAAGCCTGGGTGGAGAGTGTAGGATGTGGGTGAGGGGCCCCCTGCATCTGGAAAGACTGAGCCTTGGCCTTGGCTCCCCTAGCTCCGCCATGCAGAGAGCTGACGCACAGTCAGCTTGGTGAACCCTAAGCAATGCAACTGGCATCCTTCGCGCACATCTGGCTGGCCCAGTTACCAGGAGACACTGCAAGTGAAATCTTCATAGGGCAACCCGGGTTCAAGCTCCAGCTCAGCCCCAGGCCCCACTCTGTGCCCTGTGGGAATCACCTTGTCCCTGAACCCTCATGGCCTTTGTCTGGAAAAAGGTGCTGCTGTGGTAAGACCTTGAAGTAGGCAACCCCCAGAACCAAGTAGGGGGGCTATTGCTCTTAAACCCACTGGAGGCAGAGCCCAGAGTCCCACAGGTTCCCCTGCTTGCTGTCACCTGCACTGGACACCTGGGAAGTGCTGTCCTGAGAGGCAACCTTTTGCTTTGCTGTGGACTCAGGGAGGAGGGGGCCCTGCAAGGGCCTCCAACTGGTAAGTCCTAGACGAGGCTGGGGTCTGGGCACACCACTGCTGAAGGAGCAGGTGCTCGGGGAGGCGGCCCCTGGGCTGGTTGTGGCTAGGGGTGGGGCACTTCTCCTCACTATCCCTGGCTTCCTCGCCTTTCCCATGAGCACATGACAGTTACAGTCCTTGCTGGGCTCCGATGCCACTATTTCCTCCCTTTCCAGCCCAAAGGTGACATCTCCCCATGTGACTAGTCCCAGGAGCCCCCCTACCCCCTGTCAATGTCCTTGTCCCTGCCCACAACTCAGCAGTTGTCATTAAAATTCCCCTGGGTGGGCCCCACTGCTTTGCAAGGAACCCCGTCTCTCCAGTAATATCTACTTTGTTAAAGTCTGGTTGCAAATCCAGGCCCTTCCCCTTGCTGCAGAAGCACATGACCTGGGGTCCCTCTGCAACATGCGAATGGTGGCATGACCTTGGGGGGCTGATGGACTCATGATGTGTCACAAGCCCCCTCGCCCAGGCTGCTCAGCAAACTGGCTGACTGGGAGCCTGAATTTAAATAACAGTGAGTAAGACCTCTGCACTTGGTGCCTCTCCTCCTGCTGCACCCTCCACTCTGGGCCCACCTTCCACTTGATGCGCAGGCTGGAGAGGTTGAGAGGAGGGGATCTGGAGGAATTGAGAACTGAGCTGGTTTTCCTGAGGCCAGGATCAAATCCCCTCTTGGCTGCTCACTTCCTGTGTGATCATGGGCAGGGCACTCTCCCTCTCTGGGCTATTTCCACATCTACATGAGTGGAGCCTCCAGGCCAGCACTCTCCTGTGCTGGGGGTCCATGATGATTCCTGACTCTGCAGACCCAAAGAAAGTTTTCCTGCATTCTCTCTACAACACTTTATCTTAATTAAGCATAAAAATTAGGAAATTCCAAGCTAAGCATTCTGAATTGTGTGGGTAGAAGAAATGTTTAAATCTCCTTTTTGGCTGAGACTTTGCAAAGCAAGCGTTTCCAAATGTTTGGCCCAGTCCCTCCGCCTCAGCCTCCCCCTCCTTGCTTGGCCCTCAGGAGGGAGGCTGAAAAGATAAGGGCGGGGTGGGCCCGACCCCACCAATCCAGAGGCTGCACGGCTGACCGGGGATGACCCCCTGGCTGGGTAGACCCAACACCTGGACCTTGCACTGCTATTTTCGACTTCCTTTGTGCCAGATGTGTTTGGCAGCTGCCCACAGTCAGGCAGGAGGCTTGGGTTTAGAAAACCTGAGATCCACAAACAAAAGCGAGTAAGAAGGGTGAGGCCTGGTTAAAAATATTGAAATCCATCCTAGTTTCCTTCTAGCCAAAAGAACAGGCTGTTTCAGGGGTTCCCAGCGACTCTAATGGAGTGAGAAAGTAAGCCCCACTATCTGAATGGAAGCTGCTTGGCCGCCATTTTGTGAGGTCTGTGAAACCCTCAGCTTTCCCAGGCCTGTTCACCTAGAGGAGGAGAATCTGTGCAGGACAGGGGGGTGGGGGGGAGACACCACAGCTGGGGAGTCAGGATGACCT
Organism: Tolypeutes matacus; assembly: GCA_026826555.1. Classification (NCBI taxonomy): domain Eukaryota; kingdom Metazoa; phylum Chordata; class Mammalia; order Cingulata; family Chlamyphoridae; genus Tolypeutes; species Tolypeutes matacus. The sequence continues at coordinate 22,255,878 of JAKSZT010052319.1, read as the reverse complement.
GGTTAGGAACCCAAATTCGCTACTTACAAGCTGGGTAACGTTGACAAGTCGCTTAGTCCTCATGCCTTGCCCTGGAAATGGAGTCACTAATACTTACCTCATAGAGATAGCATGAGGATTAAAAGAGATCAGCTTGGATGGCCACACAAACTAGCAGTTCAGCACACCATTAGCACGATAAAATAGACTTCCAGAGACCAACACCCAATCAAATCGGAAGCCCAGTAGAGAAAAAAACAAAGAATTTATGGAGGAGTTCCTGGAGGCTTGAAGTCCATCTATTCTCCTAACTGCCCTACGTTTCATACCATCCCACCCTATACAAGGTGCTACTGATTTTCCATTCTGGTGTAATGCCATTTGCGTGGATTCAGGAATCCTGTAAAAACAGCCCACTGGAGATCCCAGTTGGGAATTGGTGAGGACATTGCTAACCACTCACACAGTGTCATCTTTCTGAAGACCTATGGGAGAGATTTCTCCCAGCTCTGGTACCAGAACTAATTGTGCGACCCTCAGTCCAGTACCAGCTTCTGAGCACCTGGTTTGTTTTGGCCTTGCAGACTGTGAATCGTGTGTCTCATCTCCTCGGCACTGGCTGCTAGAGTGGTAAAAACCGAATTTATGACTCACCTCTGGCAAGTCTCCTGAGTGTCACTGTGCAAATGTTATGGACCAATGTCACCACTGCTTGTCTTTGATTTTTTTCCCCCACCCTTATTTTCTCTTTGATCTGATCTTTTCCTCTCGGTTTTATTTTTAACCACGTTAGATTTTGGATACTTGTTGCTAAATGGCACCTAGAGTGTGCCAAGCAAATGCTGGTCCCTGTCTCCTCCTGTACCAGATAAGCCACACTGGCACTAGCAGTGAGCCCTAGAAATAGTTTTTCTTCCATAGACGAGGACCTGGCATGCCTCTGGGGAGTCCTGCCTACACCTGGTGCCACCTCGAGAAATCACAGTAGATGGAGCTTTAGCTCTGGCACTTTCCTATTCATGCCTCATGTCTCCTAGGGGATGTTTTGTCCATCACAAAGCTTCCATGGGCCTCTATTTGCTCAGGAGGAGATGGGCAGCTGGGCTGTGAAACTCCTGGTGGCCCAGATCAGGGTGGAGCCCACTGTGTGATCCTTAAAATCCAAGTGTGTCTCCTCACCCGTCACACTGCCTGCTGCCTGGGGTGCTCGGGAGCTTCGGGGGTGCAAGGGAGGCAGAGCATGGGGCATTCCTCCAGGAAATATTTACTGAGGACCTATGATATGCCAGGCACTAGAGTTGAACAGGTTACTCAATATATACATACCCTAGAAAAATGGTGGTGACCAGGGCTCTGCAGAGAACTAAAACCAGTGGTTGCGACAGAGCCTGGGTAGATGCTCAGAAATTCTGTGTTCCTGAGCCTCTGCCCTCTTTTCTCACACCAGAGCCTGAGGTGTTCGAGGGAGGCGGTGTCCAGGCGGCGTCCGGCGTGGGCTGCAGTGGAAATGCGTGGAGTGTGGGAGATGCTCAGGACCGAGCTGGGAGGCATGAAATGCCCTGAGAACAGCTAGGCCGACAGGGCCTCCTCAGCGCCCCTGGGCGCCCGTCGCCGGTGGTGTTTCATGTCCCGAGGCCACAGGGCTGGGCATGGAGGACTCCCATGGGTACTCTTTCCACGGGGTTTGAAGTGCACCGCAGTGAGGGCGCTTTTCAGTGAAGGTGGGGTCTCCCGGGGCTGGGATGCTGCAGGGACTTTAGAAGGGCAGCGTGAGGAATGTGTGTGTCAGGAAGAGCGTGAGGGCTGAGCTGGGGGGCGGCAGCAGGGGTGTCCGCTTGGCAGGGAAGGAGGCAGATGAGGGCCCCAGGAGAGGCTTCTCCAGGAAGCTCAGCACTGAAGGTCCAGGGGCTGGAGACGGTAACTTCCAGCAAAACCAGTGGGTTCGTTTCTATAAAAATGACAGCAGCAACAGTAACCCAGCTTCCCTTACCGAGCGCCGGCCCTTTCCCTAGCCCTGCGTTAAGTGCTTTCCCTTCCATCGCACACCAGCCCATTCGCAGGTGAGAGCACTGGCGCACGGAGCCAGCTTAGGGCCATCTAGTCAGTAGTGGCAGAAGCACCGTTAGAAAACCCAGGCTGCTTGTCTCTGTGACCATGCCGAGCCCCCCGGGAACAGGACAGGCAGCGAGTTTATCGGGAAGGAGGCTTGGTTAGGAAAGGCAATATGTACAAGTGCAGAGTGGTATTAAAAGCCTTCCCCCAGTGGCTGGCCTCGGGCTCCCGGTGGGGAGAGGCAGGGTCCCCACGCCAGGCTCCGTGAGTTAGGACTAGAGTCACTCAGGTTGTCACCAGCAGAGGGGATGTATCTAAGACCTACATGTCGATAACGCTCTGGCCAGGCGGCCAGGCCTCTCTGGAGCCTTTCTTGAATCAAGATCTGGAAGTTCCCTCAGGGGCCAACAGCACCCTGTGGCCACTTACCTCTCTCTCCCCCACAGGAGGTCCTGTTGGTCATCGTCGCTCCTGTTGCTACCAATTAGCTACTCTCTCCACCCTGCTTTCTACTGCATCACGCTTCCAGCCCTTTCTGGCATCTGCAAAGTACCTTCTCTCCGTGAGCGTTTTGGCATCACCTCTCACCACCGACTGTCCTATTCTTTACTTACATTCAGAGAATGCCGTAAGCTCTCAATTCAGTGGGTGAGAAATTTTGTAAACAGTTCTGATGAGGATAATGATATAGGGATGAAACTTTCCTGCAAGAGCCCAGAGCAAGAAGCAACTCAAGCTCAGTGTGGTGTCAGGAAAGGTTCAACAGGGGAAAGACAATTTGACTAGGGTCTTGAAGAATGAGTAGGAATTTACCAGGATAGAAGGGGCTGTTTTAGTTTGATAATGGCTGCCAATGCAATATACCAAAATTGGGTTGATTTTTATAATGGGAATTTATTAGGTTAAAAGCTTACAGTTCTGAGGCTGTGAAAATGTCTAAATCAAGGTATCATCAGAGATGCTGTCTCACCAACGGCTGGTAACTGGTGATCTGGACTCTGCCACATGGCAAGGCAATATGGCGGCCGATATCTGCCTTCTCCACCAAGCTCACATTCTCTCTGAGCTCAGCTGTGGGTGATCTGGCACAGGCTCTTTCAGCTTCAGGCTGAAGTAACTTCTTCTCAGCCTCTTGTTCCATTGATTCCAGCTTCTGGGTTCTTCTCTGTTGCCTTCGCTTCTTTCTGTGTCTCTGCTTTTAGTCCTCCTTTGATAAAGGACTCCAGTGAGAGGATTAGGACCCACCCTGGGTCCTGCAATCTAATCAAAAGCCCTTAACTGAAGCAACTTGATAGAAAGTGATCTAATCAAAAGGTCCCTACACAATGGATTTACATGACAGGAATGGGTTAGCTTCAGAACATAATTTTCTGGCGTCCACAAAAGTCTCAAACCAGCACATGGGCTATGAGATAGGGAGAAGAAAAAAGTCTTAAGATTACAATGAAGGTAAAAGAGAGGACCAAAAGGAAGGCAGAAATGAAGACCGATCAAGGAAAGGAATTTCAGAGTTGAGCGTTCGGAGAAGAGATGATTCAGGGGGAAAATTAGAAAGGAACTTCAAGGCATGGTCCAGATGATGAAAAGAGAGATCACCAGAGTGCAGGAAGTGAAGAAATTATGCAGCCAGGGTGGGAGAAGGACTGCTGGCCTGGATGTTAAATCTGTAGTTTTCTATCATCTGGAGAGAGGGGAAAATCCAGTTACTGGCTCAGGGTGAAGAGTGGAAAACGCAGTGACATACTGTAGTGGTTTGCAGCTGCACGTACTGAAACAGCTGTGAGACAGCTTCTTGGACACACCACCATGCCCTGCTCCAAACAGAGAACTTTGGAAAACCTGCCTACTGTGCGCAAAGCCTGTCATCCCACCTGGCACTGCCAAAGAGCTGTCAGTCGGTAACTGAACCAAAATTTTCCACAAGTCAAATGTCCAGCCCTTTTCTCAGGGGGAGAGAAAAGCAAGCCTTGACATAAACCCAGAAGGGGAAGGACAGATGGATAGGCAGCCAGATGGGCAGACTGTTGTTTGAATACCTGGCCATGAAACATTTACAAATATAGAAATAAACTTATATAATTAGCTTTAAAAGCTTTGACATGTTCATCTGTAACTCTAAAACATTAGATTATTTTTCTCTGTGTGAAGGGAAAAATGGGTTCAGGAAGATGCAACAGCATCTAAATGAGCATAAAGTAGACACCTACCAGCTTTGAAGCCTTGGAAAAGTCACTTCACTCTTCTGGGAATGGGGAGACCTCACGAGGTTGTTATATGGATCATCTGAGTTAAGGCAATGAAAGTGCTTTGTAAACTGTAAAGTGCCAAGGCATAAAAGTGAGTTTTAGTTAATAGCTAGAAACAACTTTTGAGTTAAAGTATTTTCGTTGGCCAAGCTCAATTCCTCTTTTAGTGTCTGTCCTATTTATTAGTTGTCATTCGACTAATACCTCTTCATTTTAGGATTTCTGGGACAACAATCGAAGGTGCTAATGAAGATGCTGGCTTTAAAAAACAAGAAGAGAACTGAATGATATTTCTTCAAATATAAACTATGGATGCTGATGGTGCCTGGCCCAGACCCCCCACTTCCCCATCCCCCGACCCCTACTGCTGTGATGCTAGCTGCTAATGGGTCTCAGCTGCCCCCCTTCTCTGGAGAACTGCCCTCCACCTTTTGCGATATATTCAAGAAGCTACGCTCTTTCCTCACTTCAGCCAGTCTCTGCCTGCAGCCAATTTCTGACTAATGTGTATATACAAAGTATCACCCATGTTGCCACAAGATGAGACACTCCAGAGCGACCCTTGGGATCAAGCTAAGACTTAACTTTAGCTGAACTCACATCTTTCCAAGCTGCTTCCCTGCTCTGTACTACATCTCTCAGTCCCTTACAGATTTCAGTTGAGTGCTCAGAATATCAAATGCACAAGAATCCTTGTCTCAGGCTCTAATCCTGGGGAACCCAACCCAAGATACTTGGTACTGGGAGAAGTCCTAGGAAAACAAACCTTAGGGTAGGAATCTGGAGCCAGATCCCTCTCGAGCCAGGTGGCAGTGAGGTCCTTGTGTCTGGTAGTGGGGGAAGGATTGATAGTCCCTGGCATGTTGTAGCAACACAACTGCTAAGAATATCACCTGTATTAATTAAGACAATATAGAATTGGCAGGGGGTGCTTTCACCTGTGCAATGTCTCTGATGTTTGAGAGATATCCGAGAAACAGGAACTATAAAATCTTTAAAATTGAGTGACTGTTGCTAAACACCACTGATAAACTGAAGGGAACAAATGACAAGCTCAGATTGATTAACAAATTAAAAGAAAAGTGGGAGCATCAGAGGATCTCCTTGGCTTAAGAGATTTTCATCACTGCACCTAAGAAGCAGTCTGCTGGAGACCAGGAGCACAAGATTTAATTGTAAGAGCGGCAGAACTTCAGAGAAGTTTGGATTCTCAGCCTAAGCAAGCTTCTTATGCCAAAGTCAGAACAATGATTAGGAAAGTGAACCTTGAGACTTAGAGTGGAGATATCTGAATGAATACAACTGAGAACTTTAAAGTTCCCTTGAACCCTTTAATCCTGCAAAAGTGGCCCATCCACTTTGCTAAATGATTGTGGGGAGGTCCCTTGCTTGGAGACTATGCAGAAGTCTAAAATAAGGCAGATGCCTTACAAGACAACCCTTGCCTGCCCTTCCCCTTCTGGCCTTCAGATTAATAGGGTCAAATCTTTACATGATCCAAATAGAGGATGGCTGAGTATGCTAAGGGAGAATAAGAATTACATGGCCCCAAAATTTTCAGGACTAGCAAACATGTACTAGTAGGAACTTGGAAAATATTCTTGGAAGTGGATCCTGAAGGTACTAGATCAATTATGGGTAAGGGTGAGTTTTTTTATATGGGGGCATTATCTCATTATATAGGATTTCACATCCTGACAAGGAACCCAAGAGATGGTTCTAATATGCTATTCTTGGAAACTTAGAAAAAGAGCTCATTAGTGGGAGTATAAATGCCTGAACTGTGGTGGATGATTCTGGAAGAAGGGACAAAAAGCCTCAGAAAAGTAGGCATGCTATAATGGATCTATATATCACCAGAAGACTCATTGTCTATGCTCTCCAGGAAGGCTCAAAGAACCCTGCATTTACCAAGGCTGTATGAAATGCCCTGGTAAGAGGGGCAGAAGCATCATTGAGAGGCTCCAAGCTGGGGTCCCTGGCCCATGAGGATCTATGAGCATGGGGTTCATAGATCTAATAGAACATGGTGTCCCTAGACAAGATATTTAAGAAGCAGAAGAAGAAGGGCATTGCTTGATATGTAGCCAAAGGAGATAAAGAATGGACGAGCAGAGGGCTGTCAGCCAACTCAATGAAAAGCTATAATCCTTTGCCCACTGTAAGACCAGAATCAGTTCTCAAGAACTGATTCATTGGGAAAGAGCATTGATCCCATAAGGAAGGGTGATGTAACACCACAGCAATAGTAGACAGGAGTGAATCCCCAGCACCTTCCCCAAAAGAACATCTTTTCATTTGCTTGGCTAATCATACACTTGAAAAGAAATACCCAAATCTTTTGAGGACTGTTGGATAAGTGGTCCAAGTTGACACTCAAATCTGTGGACCCAAAGCTCCTCTCTGCTGAGAGAGGAGGGGCTTATGAAGGACCTGGATATGTGAAGTCCTGGCTCAAGTCCATATCGCAGTAAGTCCATAGGGCCTTTTCCCCGCTTCTCAAGGTAAAATCAGAATGGACAAGCTCGTAGAACCCACACATGGGTCCCTTAATATGTGGGGTAAGAACCATTATAGTAGGAAAAGCTAAATGGAAGCCATTGAAATTGCACCTGCCCTTGGCCAAGATAGTAAATCAAACCCAGTTTCACACCTGAGAAAATTAATGCTGCCCCCAAAGACCCCCCAAAAAAGAGACGGTGTGATGGTTAGGCTAATGTGTCAACTCGGCCAGGTAATTGTGCCCAGTTGTCTGGTGAAGCAAACACTGGGCTAATTGTAATACAAGGACATTTATGGACTTCAGTCATCAGTGAGTTTACTGCATGGATGGCTGATTGCATTTACATCAATCAGGGAGATTGCCATCAGCAATGAGTGATGCTTTATCCAATCAGTTGAATGAATTAAAAGGAGAAGTGATTTTAGCATTCAGAGAGAATTTCCCAGCTTGTCTTTGGACAGCCAACATCTCCCAGAAACTCATCAAGGACCTTTCATTGGACTTTCATCGGAGCTCCTGGTTTGCAGCCTGCCTGCGGGACCTGGACTTGTGCGTCCCCACGGTCACGTGAAAGACTTTTATAAAATTTCATGCTATTTACAGATATCTCTTATTGATTCTGTTTCCCTAGAGAACGCTGACTAATATAGATGGTAATCCTTATCGTATCTACCATATATTTCACCACCCTGGCCCCTGAAAAACTGAGATGGAGCACGACAGATAACAAGGAATCACCACAAATTTAACCAATTAATAGTCCCAACTGTATTTGCTGTGCCAGACATTGTAACTTTACTAGAGAAGATTTAACACAGCTTCAAATAAGAGGTGTGAGGCTATTGATACACATAATGCATTGTTTTTGATACCCATCAGGAAAAAGGATCCAAAACAGCATGCACTCATATGGGATGCACAATAGTATGCATTCACAGCTTTTCCCTACTTATTGGTTAATTCTTCCTCTTTCTGTCAAAATATAGTTAGAAGGAACCATCTGGACCTACCGAAAAATATCACCTTGGTCCACCACACTTGTGGCATCATGTTAATTAGACCTAATGAACATGAAATAGCTGGCACGTTGAATGCCTTGTTAAGATATCTCCAAAGAGTGGGCGATAACCCTTATAAAAATTCAAAGGACTGCCACATAAGTGAAGTTTTTAGGGATTTAGTGGTCTAGGAAGGTGGGGACAGTCCCTCAAAATAAAGAACAAGTGATTGCACCTCTGACCTCTTACAATTAAGAAAGATGCACAACTCTTGATAAAGCACTTTGAGTTTTGGAGCAAGTATATGCCACACTTGAAATTATTGCTTGACTTATAAATCCAATGTTGCAAATGGCTGTTGGTTTCGAAGGGGACCCAGAGTGAGAATAGGTTGTGGCATGAGCAGTCCTGCTGCTTGGGTCATGTGACCCAGTAATCCTACGGTACTAAAGGTACTGTGGTAGAAATAAACACTGTGGGGTCTCTGACAAGCCCCAGTGGGAGAGTCACAATGTAGACCCTAAGGCTCTGGAGCAAGGCCATGCCATCTGCAGAAGAACATGGAACCCACTTGGAAAGGAGCACCTGGTGTGCTCATGGCCCTGATTGAGAGTGTCTGACCTTAGGATAGTAAGAAAGTGTGCATCAGAAGTGCTTATCACATGCCGGGGGCTGCCAGACTCACCAAGCCGCAAAGTCAAGCGTACCCAGCGGTCACCCATCATGAGACAGAAGAGGTACATCTGAGACTGGGCTGAAGCTGCTCCAGAAGAGACACCGACGTCACCCACTGCTGCTGCACCAAATCTCTCCTTCAGTTCACGCCTGTTACTCATGAGTGTTACCTATGACCGTTGGAGGAGGAAGAACCTGAGCTAAGTTCATGAATGGGTCTGCTCAGTATGTTGTGTGAGACAAAAATAGACTGCCACTATACTATAGCCTTCCTCAGGGGCAGCCTGAAAGACTGTGCCAAAGGAAAAATCTCCCTAACTGGCAGAACTTCGGGTGGTGGATCTGCTCATCTACTTCACTTGGAAAGAGAAGTGGCCTGAGGTATGGATATGTATGGACTCATGGGCAGTGGCACCTGGCTCATCTGTTTGGTCAGTTTCCTGGTGTGTCTTATTCGAAAAATAATCCCAATATTATTGTTGTGGCTCTTGTCATTATTCATGGCATTCCCTGCTCTCCAGGAACTCATCCTCTAGTGAGGAAGACACATGTAAACGTACCAGCACCATGGGGTGCTGAGCAAGTGGGGACCCACGGAGTGCATGGAGGGCCCTGCCTGGGGTGATCAGGGAAGGCGCTCTAGGAAATGATGCTAAACTTGAGTTTCCCCGATGGAGAGAGGAGGGAAGGGCATTCCAGGTAGGTGGAAGAGCATACGATAACGTACTGAGGCACAAAACTGTGTGAGGTTTTCAAAATACTTTTAAGTTGTTTAGCATGGGTGGAAGGCAAGATGAGAAGTGTTGGTCATGGGGGTGGGGAGGAAATTGGGCAAGACAGCTTGATAGGCGTATCATGGCAGGCATTTTAGGTCATGCTGAGGATCAAGAACCATATCCTATAGGGGATGGAGAAACTTTGAAAGGGTTTTAAGCAAAGACTTGACCTGATATTCATGCTATCTTGTGACTCTCAAACACACCAGTTAACTGAATATAACTGGTCTTCCTTGTTCTCACTTTATTCCTTATTCCTAATGGACACTGAGATTCTGTCTGGCATCCATTCCTCACCCACCCTCAAACTTTCCACCTGTGGTTATGAAGCTGAAATTCAGCTCCCTCTGCTCTCAAGCCATGGAACTAGGTTGAGGCTGCATCTTCAGAGGTGACACCTTTTCCTAATTCACACAGAGACACTGTATGGGCTCAGGAGGCCATATGTGTTCCCTGTCCCCAACCCTACCGCAGAGCAGGTTTGCAAAAGACTGAGCACACCACACCCCAGGACTGAGGTGGGCCCTGATTAGACTAAGCCAATGGAAGAATCCCCATCCCCAAAGGTATTAGCTTAGAGATGGGCAATGACCTGAGTTAGTCCAAGCACAATAAAAAGCTTGGGGTTTCTCTTTGATGGCTGAGGAAAGAGGGGCTATCTCTGTCCTCCAAACTTGAAGGAGAAAGCGCATAGCTCCAGGAGCTGCTGGAAGCCACCTGGGATGGAAGCCAGCCTGAGAACAAGGCTGACAAATGACACTCAGAGGGGGAAAGAACCGAGAGGATTGTGGAGAACCAAAGCTATGGCCCGATGGTGTGCAGACTCTGAATCAAACAAACGTAAAGCCTGACCGACCTCTGAGCTTTCCAAATATTGAGGCAACATATTTCACACATAGATTAAATCAGCTTGAAATGAGTTTTTTCCTAATGTTTGCAACATAATGAACCCTGAACTTTCCAGAACAATGTCATCACCAAGACAAATGCAAATTTGACTCTCATTCATTGAACAACAGGGTCAATCTTGACAGTGGCGTTTCATTGCAAAATAGAATACAACTTCCTAAAAATGCTCTTTGCATATCTCTACCCCCAAAGTCCAATGTCAATTACTATTCTTCTCTTCTCTCTCTCGTCCCCTTGCCCCTCCTCAAATCCACAATCAATCCTCCTTTTCTCCCTCCATCTCTCCCCTCGCTCTGTTCTCTTCTCCTCTTGACCCCTTACCCTGGTCAGCCAGGCAAGGTACTGATCGCTGGCAGAACAACACAAGAATCCTTAAAAGTCAGCCTTAGAAGGCAGGAGGGACAAGAGAATTAAGACATCTGAAGTCAAGATTTCTTTCTTCCTCTTTGTCTCAAGATGCTAAGTTTGTGGTAGTATTGTAATGCAACAATAGGTAATACTACCTCAAGATCCTTAACTTCATCACATGTGCAAAGACCCTTTTGCCATGTCAAGTACATATTCACAAGTGGATTAAGTTTAGGGGCCATTATTCAGCCAACCACATCAGCGCACATTAGGAACACAACAAATTCACCAGGACTTCCATGTTAATTATTTTTTAGTCGTCTATTCTGGAATCTCTGCTCATGCCTGGCAAAGCTCTAGTCATTGTAGACAGATTTATGACTTCTGCTCTAGTTGGTGAGAACTGAAACATTGAGCAGTTGTTTCTGTTCCTTCAACACCTACCCTATATGTATTAATTTCCTATTGTTGCTGTAACAAATTACTACAAACGTAGTGGCTTGAAAGCAATATAAATGTACTTTCTCATAGTTCTGGTGGCCAGGAGCCCAATATGGTCTCCCTGGCTTAAGTCAAGGGTCAGCAGAGCTAAGTTCCTTTTCGGGGACGCTTGATGAAAATCTGTTTCTTTGCCTCTTCCAGCTTCTAGAGGCTTCATGAGGCCCTGCTCCATCTTCCCACCCCGCGTGAGGCCGAGGCCGTCTCATGCAGCTGACTCTGTTTCCTTCTCTTCTGCCTCCCTCTTCCACTGAAAATGACGCTGATAACCCAGGCTAATCTCCATGTGGACATCTTTGGAGGATGTCCTACGACAGACAGTATTATTCTGCCTACAACAATATGCCATGCCCAGTACAAGCATTTTAAAAATATTACCTCATTTAATACTCAGAACAACCAAATGAAGTACGTACTTGTGATGGTCAGTTTTACGTGTCAGCTTGGCAAGGCTATAGTTCCTGTTTATTTAACCAAACGCTAGTTTAGGTGTGGCTCTGAAGGTATTTTGTAGATGTGTTTAACAAATTTTCACCCTCTTTACCGACCTTCTTTCTTTTAATATCCTGCAGCAGAGTTGAGATTTGCCTTAAAAGTCTCTATCAAGATTTTTCCCTAAAGGCCCAAGGATGACAAAAAGGGAATAAGTATGGAGAATAACAAAACTCATCACCTTAGCAAGTCACACCATGGCCTCCTTTGCACCCACTATCCAGAAGGCCATCCTGCCAGGCTCCTGCCTATGCTCAATGCTAATCTCTAGAGATGCAGGCAGCCTCCTCCCCTGTCTTCCCAAAGTCCACTTTCCAAAGCCCAGGCTCGTAGCTAAGAGCCTCTTGACACCAGAAGGCTACTTCTCCAGCAATAAGGGGTGTGGCCCTAGAGGCCCCTCCAGGAAGACCCCATCTCTACAAAGTCCCGCCTTCACGTCAGACACATGCACACATACACATGGATATCCAAAAAGAAGACAGCAGAGAACACACAAAGAATACACATGACCCAACGGACTCAGCATCACTACCTCTTCCAACAGAGCGGGAAACTGAGACCCAAGAGATGCCTTGTCCAATCCTCACTGCAGTGGGTAATGAAGCCACAGTCTGATTAAGCATTTTAAGGGCAGCAAAAACCATGCCGTCTTCCTCTGATAAAAAGGAGAAAAAGAGTGTGTGCAAGTTTTTTTGGCCTCGCTACCCCACACCCTTCTCCTGTCACCACTAATATTCAAATGTGGAGAATTTCCACACTGGAGAACGAAAAGTCAGAAGATTTCCCCTGGAAGGCCTCAGCGCTTGATTTCTCACAAATGGCCCCAAGGATGGAAAAAGTCTCCCAAATTGAGACTGGCAGGAAAACGGGGCCCATTTTGTCTGATATTTCTTCTCTCCTTTCTTGGCACCAGTAGGGTCAGCTAGCGCCAATGGAAAATTCCCAAGTGCCAAGCAGTTCTCAGATAATCTGCACACACTCACGCACAAAAATAGCCTTTCAACTAAGACAGCTCATGAGGGATCAAGGTGGGGCCCCAGGCAAAACAGATTCTTTTTTTCAGATTCCTGACATCTTTATCATGTCGATCAGAAGGCTCACACCCAGCCTGAGCCCATGACAGCTTCAGGGGGTCCCTGGATTTGGGGCTCTGAAGGGCCTGAGGCCCAGAGAGCCAGACCTCTGCCCAGGGTGGGCCTGGAAATGCCCCTTGGGAAAGGACGCAGGTAGCCTGGAGCACAGCCTAGAAGAGGGTCCCTGCTTGTTCCTGTGGAAAGTGCAGCCAGGAGAGGGGGTGGGCTTTCTTGGAGGTGGGCAGGTGTGGAGATCATCAAACCATGGCAATGGCGAGGCTGCTGGAGAGCTCAGAAGGGGGAGGGCGGCAGGACTGAGAAGATGGAGATTCCAAGAGGGTGGGAAAGAACGAGGGAGAGCGAGCTTAGGAGAACAAAATCTGCTGCGTACAGCTCCAGTCGTAAGACAAAACAACCAGCAGAAGAGCCCAGCCCGCGGGCAGGGTGCTTTCACCCTCCGGGCAGAACTGAGCTTTAGAAGTGACAGTGACGTCAGAGAGTGGGGGCGAGTGGCCTGGACAAAGGACTGAGAGCGCAGCTGGAGTCTCGTGGTTTTATCAAGGGTGTGCTCAGCTACTATCGCTTTTAATCCTTTAAAAAACCTTGCAAGGTGGGTATCACTGTTATCATCGGTAATCGTCCAGGGAGGAAACTGAGGCTCAGGGAAGTGTGGTGGCTCCCCTGAGGCCAGGTAGGGCTGAGCAGGACCAGGCCCACCTTACCCCAGGTCTGAGACCCCCGCCTGGGCGTCCAGCTCCTCTGCTCCCCGGCTGGTAGGTGTGCTGTGCCCACTGCAGCTGGGGCTGATGATACCTGGCACCTCCTGACCCTTGGCGCCCTCGGAGAGCCCCTCACAATGAACTCCGATGGCCCTCGGTTGCCCCTGGCAGCCCCACGCTTAGCACGGTAACCCAGAGAGGCCTCGGCATTCTAGGAACATCACACGCCTTCAAAACAGGCTCTGCCCACACGCACATGAGCTGGGAGAGGCCTCTTCAGAGTGGCACGTCCTTCCTTCTCTCCACTCCTAGAGCCCCGGCGCCAGAGGGTGGTGACAGGGCAGAAGAAGGATGGAGCACTGGGACTGGATGCTTCCCGGCCAGGTGCTCTCACCTGCTTACGTTGCCTCCAGTCCCCTAAACTGTGGTTCAAACACCTGAGGGCTAACTGGCTCCACCACTTTAAAACTGTGTGAATCCTCCAAGTGGCTTCGCCCCTCTGAGCCTCAGCTTTGTCACCTGCCCGATACAGCTCACTGCAGCACGTCATGCGGTTCTGAGGGTACACCTGGCCAGCCCTGAGCACAGTGCCAGGTGTCCGCCGAGTTCCCAGGCCTTCTCCCACTCTTTGCTTCCATCCTCAGCATCAGTGTTTGCTCTTCCACTTTATCCCCAGCACGTGGCACTAGGGCCCAGCATAGAGGAGGCACCAGGGGAATTTCTTTTTTTTAAATTAAAGTGGTTTCATTTTCTTTGCCCCACACTCTACCTTGGAGGTTCTATAGAGCTAGGAATGCACTGGATTCTGCCCGTTGTCTTGGACCATGAATTAAGGAATATTTTCAGGTCTCAGAGATATACACCCAAAGAAAATGGAAGCAGTAGGAGTTTGGAGTCAAGTGTTCCAATTTCTAGCTTGGGTTCAAAATTCTAGCTCTAGCTCAGCAAACTGACATTAGCAAGTCTCTCGTCTTCTTTGGCCTCAGTTTCCCAACAGCAGGGTTGGTCACGCTGGCCCCCAAGGGTCCTTCCAGCTCAGACACTCCCTGGGGTCTTGCTCCTCCAAAAACAGGCTGAGCTACTTCCTCCAGGGCTCCCCCATCTCTCCCGGAGGCCGGGGTCAATGCTGGGTCTCAGAGGAGTGATTCTTCTCCTGACTGTTATCTGAAATGCATGGAGACCCTTGTTTAAGCACTCATGCCTCGGCCCCTTCTCCAGAGATGTGCAAGTCTGGGATGGAGACCAGGTGATTTCCACCTGACCCTACAGGGCCTGCAAGAAATTAGCCAAGCCTGACGTGAAAAGAAACCTCAGACTGTTAAGCGGGGTCTGCAGACACCGTGCCTTATTTAACAAGATATCCAGTTTGTTAGATCTGGAAGAATCCTTACAGATGCTCGAACTCACACCTTCACATTTAAAAGCTTTTTCGAATGGCATGTTTAAGGGTTTGACTATTTTTGTACTTTATTTAATGCAATTGTACTGTAATGTACCCTCTTTTTAAATTTTTATTACGGCAAACTATGTAACATAAAATTTCCCATTTTACATTCCCACCAACAATGTATGAGGGGCCCAATTTTTATACATCCTTGTCAACACTTTTTTGTGTGTGGTGGTTTTTTTTTTTTTTTTCAGTCTCCGTAGAGATTGTCAAAAATTGCCAAAGCCAACTATGTTCCAAGTCGTCATGGCAGGGTATTGGGAAAAGTGTTCAATTAGCAATAACCACACCTGGGATAAACCTCATTGGCTACAATATTGCCACAGCACAGAGCTGCAGCGCTTGTTTCTTTCTGTATGTGTCCATGTTTTAAATAATGGCCATCCTAGTGGGTGCGAAGTGCTATTTCATTGTGGGTTTTATTCGCATTCCCTGATGGCTAAGGATGCTGAGCATCTTTTCATGTGCTTCTTGACCATTTGTGTACCTTCTTTGGAGAAATGTCTATTCAAGTCCTTTGTCCATTTTGAAAATTGGGTTGTTTGGATTTTCGAGTTGGAAGAGTTCTTTAAATACTATGGATATTAAGTCTTCATGAGACATATGATTTGAAAATATTTTGTCCCTTTATGTTTGTTGTTTTTCCACTTTCTTGATAATGTCCTTGGATGCACAAAAGTATTCAATTTTGATGCAGTCTAATTTATCTATTTTTTCTTTTGTTGCTTGTGCTTTAGGTGTCATATCTAAGAATCCATTGCAAAATCCAAAGTTATAAAGATTCTCCCCTATGTTTCTTCTAAGAGTTTTATGGTTTTATCTCTTATGTTTAGGTTGTTGATCCATGTTTAGTTAATTTTTGTATATGGTGTGAGGCAGGGGACCATCTTCATCTTTTTTGCATGTGGAAATGAATTCCAGTTTTCTCAGTTCTTTCTCTTTTTTTTTTGAGGTTACGGGGCCCAGAGATTGAACTTGTGACCTCGTATGTGGAAAACCAGCGCTTAACCACTGAGCCACATAGACTTCCCTGAGTTGGTTTTTTCATTTGTTTTGCTTGTTGTTTGTTTTTGTTTTTTTCAGGAGGCACTAGAACCGAACCCAGGACCTCCCATATGGGAGAAGGGCCCTCGACTGCGTGAACCACATCTGCTCCCAGTGTCATTTCTGAAAAGACTATATTTTCACCACTGAATGTACCTGGCACTCATGTTGAAAATAAGTTTTCCACAGATGTGTGGGTTTGTTTTTTGACTTTCAATTCTCTTCCATTGGTCTATAAGTTTATACTTATGTCTATATGGTAGAGCTTTTTATTATATTTTATTTATCTTAATTAGAAAAGTTGTGAGCTTATAAAACAATCATGTATAATATACAGGATTCCCATACATCACCCCACCACCAACACCTTGCATTGTTGTGGAACATTTATTACAAATGATGAAAGAACATCATCAGAATATCACTGCTGGGAAGCGGCTGTGGCTCAATCAGTAGGGCTCCCGTTTGTCATATGGGAGGCCCCGGGTTCGGTTCCCGGGGCCTCCTGGTGGGGGCAGGCCCGCCCGCGCGGCGTGGTTGGCTGACCCAGCGAGCACAAGCAGCAAGGGGGGATAAATGAATAAATAAAATAAAATCTTTAAAAAAAAAAAAAAAGAATATCACTGCTACCTATAGTCTATAGCTTACATTTGGTGTGTTTTTTCCATAAACCACCCTGTCATTAACACCATGTATTAGTGTTGTACATTTGTTATAGTTCATGAGAGAGCATTCTCTTATTTGGACTGTTAACCACAGTCCATCATCCACCATAGTTCTCTGTGTCAAACAGTCCCCTGCTTTGTACTCTCCATCCAGTGTGTACACTCAGTGGCTCTCAGTTTCATCACAGAGTTTTACTGTCATCACCTCCGTCAGTTTTAGAATATTTTCACTACTCCAAAAGGAAAAATCCCTTACCCCCCATACGCCCCTATTGTTTACCCTTAGCGCTGATATAGTGCCTTCTTTGTCTGTGCCCTTTTTTGATGTCTCCATTTTTTAAGGTGAAGAAACCGAGACCCAAAAAGTCAAGTCTTAGCCAAAGCCACATGGCTAAACAATTGTGTCCCTCTGTAGGGGAGAGTTAAATACGTTTTGGTATGTCTCATTATGGAATCCCGGTGCCACTGTCACAAAGAATGAGGCTGATCTGCAGGGTCTGACATGGTTGAATTTAAAAAGGAAGCTGCAGATAAATGTTTCTCATGGCGGCACATCCCTTCCTGAGGGTACTTATCTGTACACAGGACCAGGGACTGCACGGGGGCACAGGTCAGGGAGCAGAGATGGACCCCACTCCACCTCCACTCATCAAAATGATTGCTTTGGGTAAATGGCTTAACCTTGTGGAGCCTCAGTTTTCCATCTGTGATGTGGGGATAAAAGCAGTTCCTGAGTCATTATGAGATGGTAGCTACCAAGTACCTGATCAATTCAAGTGATCAATAATAATACCTATTACTATCTTCATTATCATCAATAGCCTCATTATTATGTAAATGTCTAGAAAAAGGCCTTCTATTTCCATATAAACATTGTGGATTAAATGCACACACATATTTCTACTTCCTCCAAGTAAAACAGTCTGCTAAAATGACAGCCAAAGAATTTTTAAAGACATTAACCAGCAAAGGCAAAGAGAACAGAAATAGAGATGGCAGGAATCAAGAGATGTCAACAAGATGTTGGAAGATAGTCGGCCAGGGGACAGGTGGTCCCCAGCTTAGCAGAGCAGGTGCCAGTAAAATCCAAGCTTATGAGGGCGATGTCTGCAAGTCAGCCAATCGTTCCCAGAACCAGGTGGGGTGGGGATGGGGGCAGGAGGACTGGTGGGAAGACCCCCTCACATGCGGGGAGATGGCTGCTCCTCTCTCACTCCAGTGAATGATGGAGGTTTCCTCTCTGGAGAAATGGACCCGAACAGGCTCTGGCTTCAGGACACCAGACCACCCTGAAGCAGGAGTCATGACACCTTGCTGTAAATGGGACATTAAGAGAAATTCTGTATTCAGAATGCTAAGATGTCTGAACAGCTTTCCCTCTTCAGCGCCCATGGAGCTGGTAGCCAGGCTATACCCCCTCTGCCTTCCCCAGGGAAGAAACTGGAGGATTCTTCTGTGGGTAACCCACTGGCTTAAGGGGTAAGACCTACTAAAACTGTCATTTGGGTTGTCCTGATGAACAAGACAGATAGCTGCCTTGTTGCCCAGCCAGGTAGCCCACCTGTCTATAAGTCCAGCCCATGTACCCACGACTTCCAGTCAGCTTTTTTTTGTGCAAAGATCACCAGGCATTTGGGGAATTTCTTCTAACTTGAAAGAGAAAGTCTAAAGCAAACAAAGAACTCAGGGAAAAGAGAAACAATTACAAAAGCAGAAAAAAACTTTTAAAAAAATTCTATAAATCAGAGCCTCAGAGAGTTAAAATATTGCATCTGTAAAACAAGAACAAGATGCTATAAATAGGGGACATCCAGAGAACATGGAAGAGACTTTAAATAGTGCAAATAGCAGCAGAAATGGGAAAAAATCAGGGAAGATACTGGAAGAAAAAATTGAGAACATCTCCGAGAAAAGCAGAAATAGAACATAGAAAAGATAAGAAATTTAAATTTAAAGTATCAATTTAAGTGGCATAACATTCAAATAATAGAAACTCCCCCCCAAAGAATAATCTCTCAGTTCCATTTCTTCTCCTTTGGAGTCATTTCTCCAGGAGATCTACCATTGGTTGCCACTAGGCTGGCTGCACAACTGTCAACCCTGGGAAGTTTCCTTTGCTTCTAGTAAGATCTTAGTCTCCCGGATTTCACGCCTTCCTTTGGCTTGGTTTATTTCCAGTCTTGGTGGAGCATCTCTCTCAGTAGCTCCCTGAGGACTGGAGAGAAGAATGAATAGTAAGCACATAGGAAACTAAACAACACTTAAAGGCAATTATCAACTCCAGGAAAAACAAAAAGTTATACAAGACAGGAAATGTAATATTAGTATACTATGGGGCTTGACTCTGAACACAATTTACATAGTCATAACAGTAAACACAGAATATTGACTTAACAAATAATGATACACTAATTAGAATGGTGATAGAATAATTTGGAGGAGGTTTAATAGGAGAATCTTCATTTTTTGTAGTAGGAAGTCCATAGGTAAAGTCAAATATGGACAAATCAAGAACTACATATGGAGGGGTGGGTATTTAGAATGAGGTAAGAAAATACCAGAAGAAATAACTAAAAGTTGAAAATGCTTGCATCCAGGGAGAGGAATTGAGGTGAGCAGGCTGTGGTTGCATCTGGGGAGAAGAATTGGGGAGGGGCTGGCTCTTTTTCATCATAAGCCTTCCAGTATCATCTGACCTTTAAAACTGCAAGCACTTACTTCTTAAATTAAAAAAATCAAAATTAATTTTAAAAATAACTTTTAAAACCTGATAACCTACAAGATGTTAATATCAGAAAAAAAGAACACATTATGCTAAGTGAAAACACCAAAGTACTACATATTGTAAAATTCCATTAATATAAAGTATAAACATAAATCAATTTATAAAGATGAATTTAGAGTAATAGTTATGTAGCGCTGGGGAAGAAATGCTAAGGGGTGTGGAGTTTTTCTTTTTGGAGTAATGAAATTGTTCTAAATTTTTTTGTGGTGATGAATGCACAGCATTGTGATTATACTAAAAGCCACTGATTATGCACTTTGGATAGATTGTATGGTATATGACTATATCTCAGTAAAACTGATTAATAAATAAATAGGTAATTGTGCAGGAATAGCCAGAAATAGTGTAGCTATGTACAGCAGGGGAAACGTAGAGAGATTGAGAGGTAAAGAATTTTCTTGTTTTTTTGTTTATTATTATTATTATTAAAATAATGAAAATGCTCTAATGAAGTGATGAATGCACAATTATGTGATTATACCAAATATCATTGATTGTACACTTTGGGTGAATTGTATGCTCTATTAATATGTATTAATAAAAGTGATTTGTTATTTTTTAAAAAACTGACAACCTGGGGAGAAAAGGAGAACTATGCCCTAATGCTTATGCATCTCTCTTTTCATTTGGCAGTGTTAGATGTATTTAAGAATGGTTTATAGTAGGAAAAAAAAACAAACCTTAACGCTTTTAGTGGTTGAAAAAAAACAGAGCCCAAATTTGAACCCAGAACTCCAACAGTCTGTGGGGACTGGGCTAGCATATGAGGCCAGTGAAAGGGAAACTTGGACTAGCAGAAAGTGTAGGACTTGGACCACCAGTGGGAGGGGAAGGAAATTCCCGGCTGGGAAAAGACACGGACTATTTGGCTCAACATAAGAAACCCACACAGAGATTTTGGTTAAGAGCTCTGGAAAACATTTGTTCTCATTCCTTGTAAAAAAACGGATGACGAATGGAATTATTTGAAATTAGATTTTAACAAGGAAAAGAAATAATAACATTTCATTAGCATTCTCTTACCAGCCCATTATTAACAAATCCCAGGACTATTTCAAAGTTTCTGTTCCTTTACCATCTCCAGTGAAAACCATCAACACCTGGAGCTGGTTTGGGGTTTGTTAGTTGTCACTTTTGCTTTTTTAAAAAAAAAAAAAAAAAACTGTCTTCCTCTTCCTATAAGTGTTTTACTTGATTGCCACTTTGCTCCTCTTCCCAGAGCACTTTCTGAGCTCATTAATGTGTTGAAAAGGCACTTGGAGCAGGCTTAGGTGCTCCAAGGTGTCCAGCGTGGGTGGACTGAAAGAGCCCTTGCACTGAGTCACAGAGAACTTAATCTGAACTCCAGATACTGGCTCAGCAGCTGGGTGACCTTGAACAACTGACTTACCCACACTGGGTCCTCCAGTCCTCAAGGGGCTATTGATCTGAACATTAAATTAAACTGCTTCTCCTTTTCCCCATCCACCTTCACAGAAAAGTACTCAAACGCTAACATGGCTTAAATGACTCTGGCCACAATTGCATCCAAGATTAATGTTCTATATTCACTTTTCAGAAATCCTTGCCAATAATTATCTTGCAGACATCACCAACCAATACTGTCTGGTGAAAGCATCTGTAAGAGACTGCTTTAGAGCGACTTGCTGTGCCCTGGCTTGGGATTAGTAACTACACAGGGTCCACCTCACTGTTATGTATTAGGGCTCAGCTCACCGCCAGTCATGAAAATAAAAGTCGGTCAGTTGCAATGCTGAAGGCAGATCCAAAGGAGAGCGGCACAGTGTGCGAATGTGATGGAATTATATCGCTGGTCTGGAAACCGAAACCTCGGCTCTATTTCCAGCCCCCTTCTTGCTGTTCAACCTTGGGAAAATGCCTTAACCTCTCTAGGCCACGGTTTCCTCATTTGGCAAAAGGGAGTCATAACCCCTACGTCATCAACCTCACTCCTTTGCGGTGAGGATCTACAAGACGAGAGCACTTTGGAGACATTCGTCTGTTTTCCTCTCATTACTTGCCCTTCTCTCTTTTCTGGCTGATATTGGGTGGAGTTGGGAGGTCAGAAAACAGCAGTAGCCTTCAAGGCGTTCCAGCTTTTGAGTCCCAAGAGACTGATAAAGCTTACTGAGTCACACACAGCACGACACACATCTTTTAATTCTCATAACAACCCTGACGCAGAAATTATCATACTCCCTATTCTACAGATGAAAGGTCTGATACCCTCGGTTCGAAACGCTCAGCAAGGGGCCGGATTTGAACCCAAGTTTCCTGGCTCCTTTCTCTTAACCTATAAAACGTAAGCCATTAGGAAAATTTAGCAAACATTTGGAAATGGAAAGAAAAGAAGGGGCATCGCAGGTCTGGACAAATCACGTTAGGGCAGCAGAGAGAAGGGCCTGTGAAAATTCCTGATGTTTCATTCCTTGTGAGGATTAAATTAGAAAGCAAATGGCCCAGGTTCCTAGAGGCCCTCAGGGAATGGCATTGCCCTCCCCGGCCCTGGAAGAGCCTCCTGTCCTTTGAACCTCGAGTTCGATGCGTCTGCATTGGCTCTGCATAGGGAATCTGCAAACTAGGAGTGGACGCTGCAGACCGACATGGAAATGGTAGTGGTCTCCTTTGCATTGTCCCACAGATTCAGGGTCAGGGCCTCCAGGGCCAAGCTGTCAAGTCCAAGTTGCTGATTTCTCAGTGTCCACCTCCCCTCTTTCTGGGCAGCCCAGGGCCCCCCTCAGGACCTGAGCCCACAGTCCAGCTGCTCCACTGGGAGAAGTGGGGTCTTGAGCGCCTCTCAGTGCTTCTGGGCTTCTCCCGTGTAGAACCAGGACAGTAATCCTTTGTTTACTTAATAAATACCAAAGCCCTACTGTGCGCTGAGCACTGTCCTAGCCACTGGGGATTCAGCAGAGGGCCACTCAGACAAAACCACTGCCCTCCTGGAGCCTGGAGTCTAGTGAGGGAGTAGCCGAAAACAAACATAAGCACACACTATACTGTCACACGGGACTTATATGAAAGAAAAGAAAAACAAGGTGAAGGGTAAGCGTAAAGAGTGATGAGGGGACAATTTTAGACAAGGTGAGCAGATGGACACTAAAGACCAGAGTGAGAGAGAGAGACTTGGGGGGGAATACCATGTGGAAAAGCATTCCAGGCAGAGGAAACAGCATGTACAAAGGCCCCAAGGCAGGAGTGTAAGTGTTGGCTTGAGAAACAGCCAAAAGGCCAGAGTATTTCCAACGGAGGGAGTGACGGTTACCAAGGAGGCGCAGGGACCAGGTCATGTCAAGCCTTCTGGGCTAGCACCAGAGTCTGCATTTCACCGTGAATGAGATGGGAAGTCACTGAAGGGTTGAGAGCTAGAGAGTGAAATGATCCTATTTAAATTTTTGAAAGCACCCTCTAGCAGCTGCTGTGCAAGATGGGACAGCACTGACCAGATGGCAAATTGAAGGGTCTTAAAAATCATGTGTCAGGACTCATTGAAACAAGGGGGTCATTTAGCCAAAGAAAAGACTTGGGGTGGGGAGGAAGGCAAAAGAACAGATGCGAGCACAGGTTCAGGAGTCAGCCAGACATGGGTTCAAGCCCAAGCTCCTACACTTAGCCTCAGAGGCGTTCCCTAACTTCTCCATGCCTCTGTTTCCTCATCTATAAAATGGATCGTCAAGAAAGTTCAGGGAAATAGCAGGAGCAAAGTGTTCATCCATGGCTGACACACGGGATGTTGCCCGGACAAGCTCACCCTCAGTGCTGGAGAGATCCCTCGGCATCCACCACGTCGAGTGGACACAGAGCCAAGATGGTGCTTGAAGTAGTCAGCCAAAGGGGTGCTGAAGCAAAATACCAGAAATCGGTTGGCTTTTATAAAGGGTATTTATTTGGGGTAGAAGCCTACAGTTACCAGGCCATATGGCATAAGTTTCTTCCCTCACTAAAGTCTGTTGCCATGCCGACATCTGCAAGGATTCAGCCTTCCTCTTCCTCTATTGGCTGTGTGGTCCCAGCTTCTTCCAATATCAGCTGTAGGCCGGGATAAGTCTCGTCTCTCTCCCAGGATTTGATTCTCACCAGGTTCAGCTGCTCTGTTGTCTCCACAAGGTCAGCTATAAATTCTCAGGCAAACCGCTCCTTTCTCTTCCTAGGGCCTCTGCCGTGTCTAATGGAACCTTCTCTCTTTCCTCATGTATCTGCTTCTCCTGCATGTTTATTTCCCGGGCTCCAGGTTCAAAACTCCAACCTCCCTTCTCTGTGGTGCTGTTTCTCTGTGAGTCCCCGCCCACCAAGGGGGCAGGGACTCTACGCCCTACTGACTTGGCCCAATCAAAGCCTTAATCATTATTTAATCAAGTCAAAGTGAAACCTCTGAATCCAATATAATCTAATATATGCCCAGAGGGACAGACCAGTTTACAAAAAATCAATATCTATTTTTGGAATTCATAAATAATATCAAACTGCTACAGTGCTTATCCCAGCAACAACGATACCAAGACTCCAAAGGAAAGCAAGTTGGCCACGGCCATCTGGTCAGTAAGTGGTGGGACTGGGATTTGAACCCAGGCCTCTGGTTCTGCCACTTACCAGACATGTGACCTTAGCAAGGAACGTTCCCTTGCCGAGTCTCATGGTGTGTAGAATGGAGTTCTCAGTGGTACCCACCCGGAAGGAGAAGCTGCTGCAACGGCTCAGCCCAGGGACAGACACGTGGGGGAGACTGGAGAAGGGCCACTCATGATCATTTTATTAAACTCAGCCGAGGGGGGCGGATGTGGCTCAAATGGTCGGGCGTCCGACTGCCATATGGAGGGACCTGGGTTCGATCCCCGGGACCTCCCAGTAAAATAAAAATAAATAAATAAATAAGTAAAAAAAAAAACATATCATGCTTATTAAAAAAAATAAAAATAAAAATAAATAAACTCAACCGAGGTGCATCTGAAGGACAGGAATTAACTTGGGAGGATGATACCCGGAGCCTGAGCTCAATAAAAGAAAGGCTTCCCCGGGTACACAGTAGGACTCGATAAAATGAATTCCTGCTCTGCCACTCAGCTCCCTGCGGGTGACCTGCCTTCTCTGAGCTTCCTCCTAAAGGGAGATGACAACGCCTTCACATGTAGCCGTGATTATTAAAGAGGACCATGTGTGCTACACTCTCTCTCGGGGCAGGTCTATCTTCCAGCACTTATTAAAATGGATTCTGTAGTCTTTAATGAATGTCCGTCTCCCTCTAGACTCAGAGCTCGATAGGGGCAGATGTTATCTGTACCCTCAACACTAGCCCCATTCCTGGCATTCTGTTGGTGCTCAATAAATCCATCTACAATGAGTCAACGGTGCCTGGTGCTGAGTGAATGGATGGATGGGGAGATGGATGGGTGAGATGCTTCCTGAATTTGTGGGCATCCCATTCTTGGATACCTGCGTGGAAATTTAGGAGCTCATTCATTCATTTGTGCATTCCTTCAACAGACATTGGGCATTTGCTCACAATGTCCCAGCCCCCAGGATGTGCACTGGGCTTACAGTGATGAAGGAAACCAGCAAAGTCCCTGCTTACATTCCCGGGGAAAACCAGACAGGAAACAAACGGAGAGTGTCTGATGGTGGTAAGTGCTAGAAGGGAAAATAAAGAAAAGCAGGAGTTCCTGGGGCTGGGCAGGCAGTGCTCCCAGAAGAGGTGCCAAGGGGAGACACTTGAGTGACTCTCTTTTGGGTCCTGAGGAGGGGGTTCAACTAGCAGAATTCTACACTGACTTTTAGGATCCCAGGCAAATGTCTGGCTTCCCTGGTGGCTTCAGAAGGAACCTTGGAGGGAGACCCTTCCCAGGAACCCCTGGAAATTTGTGAAGCAGGAGGCTAGGGGGGTAAACTGAGTCAGATCTGAGTGCCAGGTGCTGCTGTCTACATCTCCCTGTGTGACTCTGGGACTGTCACCAGCTCTCTCTGGGCCTCAGTTTCCCCCTGTGGCCTGTCTCCATGGCCATCTTTGTGCCCTGCTCGCTCTCTGGTTCCAAGCCTGGGGACTTCGGGAGCTCCATCTGCTGTGGCTGTATCTGGTCTGAACGGGACAGCAGTTCCACTGGAAGGCAGCTCAGAGCGCCTCCTCATAAAGCTGGGGTCCGCCCAGAGGCAGGGGAATGTTCTTTCTGATGAAGACTTGTTTATTAGCTGAGCTGTTGCTCTAGCCTGCACCCAGCCCCCTGGCAGCTCAGTCAGCCTGGCTGACCGGGTCAGCAGCACCTGCACCTCCAGGGAGAAATACCCACAGCCATCCAGCACCTGCAGCAGGTCCAGACACCATTTGAGGGGTTCAGTGCAAAATGAAGATTCAGAGCCCCTGTTCAAATAGCAGGGGAAAGGTACTGTTGAAGGTAAAGATAGAAATCGCCACGGAATCTCGACTTGGCATGGGAGTTTGATTTGCTATTTGATGCTGCACTCCCTTGGGCACTGGGATACTCAAGAGCCAGTGCAGGGAAGCAGATGTGGCTCAAGCAGTTGGGTGCCTGCCTACCACACAGGAGGTCCCGGTTTCGGTTCCCGGTACCTCCTAAAGAAGACAAGCAAGACAGTGAGCTGACATGACAGGCTGGAGCAGCGAGCTGACACAACTAAATGACACAACAAGATGACGCAATGAGTAGATACAAAGAGAGACACAACAAGCAGGGAGCCGATGCAGTTCAAGCGATTGGGTGCCTCCCTCCCACACAAGAGGTCCATGTTTGGTTCCCGGTACCTCCGAAAAGAAGACGAGGAGACACAGAGAGCACACAACGAACAGACACAGAAAGGAGACAGCAAGTGCAAACAAGGGTGGGGGGAAGAAATAAATAAATAAATCTTAAAAAAAAAAAAAGCCAGTGCAGAACCTCATGGGCCCCCAGGGGCCTCAACTTATGACTTGGCACCCTCAGACACTGCCCACCAGCTAGCGGACCAGGGGTGGGGAAGCCAGGCCTCACCCCAACCAGCAGCAGAGGGGAGTCCCCCAAGGCTATTGCAGCCTCCGTGCTGGCACTCAGTAGGTACCTGCATCAGGGCCAGGCAAGAGAGCCCCCATCCCAGTTACCTGCCCAGGGTGGGGGTGGCCCCCACCACGTCCCTCCTCAAGATGCTGTGAGGTTTGTGCCCCACCCTGAGCTTCGCTCATGGGCACTCAGGCCCGCCCCAGGCAGGGGGCAGCAGCAGTCACTGCACAGGGGCAGGAAGTGGGAATCCAAGAGGGCCCTGGGGCAGCTGGGAACTGGAGAACGGGTAGCTGAGAGCCCATGCCAGGGAGGCAGAGGGGAGCACATCCACACAGGAGCCGGCACGCCAAGGGCCCGGCACGTGCTCCATTGCCCCACCAAGCTCCACTTAGAAAACTCGCAAGAAAAGATCAGACAATTAAGAACTTCAGGATGGTGGCCTCAGAGCATCAAACCCTAAGTTCGGGGTCACACACCTGCGGAGCTGGCTGGGCCTGGGGTCTGAGGTCAGAATGGGCCCTGCAGCTTAGCAGGCAGGGGTCCCAGGCTTCACCACTCAACTCTGGTGAGACTGGCTCAAGCCCCAGGTGGAGACCAGTGATGGGTGCCCCCTCCCAGAGGAAAACAAGAATCCCACCCAGGGATGGCAGAGGATCCCTGAGATCAGCAAGTACCCACAAGTTATAAGTCCTCAGCCACCAACACCTACGGAGCTCTCCAGGGGCCTCTCTCTGAGCAAGAGAGTGCTTTCCTTGTGGAAAGCTACCCCTGCATCACTCTTTTTTCTCTCTCTCTCTTTTTTTTTTTTTACTTTATTTTGTACATTTAATATTGAAAATATAAACAATTAAAAACTAAAAAGTAAACACAGATGAATAAATATATACATTTCTCAGTTAAATGTAATAGATACATATAAAATTTTTTTTCAATCAAACAACATGTTACACAATATATTTGGTTCATAGTAACACATTCATACAGTATTTGTCCTTTTATGTCTGGCTTGCTTCACTCAACATAATGTCCTCCAGGTTCATCCGTGTTGCCATATGCTTTACGACTTCATTTCTTCTTACAGCTGCATAATATTCCATCGTGTGAATAGACCACAGTTTGTTTATCCATTCATCTGTTGATGGACACCTGGGTTGTTTCCGGCTTTTGGCAATGGTGAATAATGTTGCTATGAACATCGGGGTGCAGATGTCTGTTCGTGTCACTGCTCTCAGTTCTTCTGGGTATATACCCAGTAGTGGTATTGCAGGGTCACATGGCAAGTCTATATTCAGCTTCTTTAGGAACTGCCAAACAGTCCTCCACAGTGGCTGTACCATCCTGCATTCCCACCAACAGTGAAGAAGTGTTCCTATCTCTCCACATCCTCTCCAACACTTGTAGTTCTCTGTCTTTCTAATAGTGGCCATTCTGATAGGTGTGAAATGATATCTCATTGTAGTTTTGATTTGCATTTCCCTAGTCATGAGTGATGTTGAGCATTTCTTCATGTGTTTTTTTGCCATTTGTATTTCTTCTTTGGAGAAATGTCTATTCAAGTCTTTGGCCCATTTTTTAATTGGGTCATTTGTCTTTTTATTGTTGAGCTGTAACATCTCTTTATATATCCTGGATATTAAACCCTTATCAGATATGTGATTTCCAAATATTTTTTTCCCATTGAGTTGGCTGCCTTTTCACCCTTCTGACAAAGTCCTGTGAGGTGCAAAAGTGTTTAATTTTGAGGAAGTCCCATTTATCTATTTTTTCTTTTGTTGCACGTGCTTTGGGTGTGAGGTCCAAGAAACCACCACCTACTACAAGGTCTTGAAGATGTTTCCCTACATTTTCTTCTAGTAGTTTTATGGTCCTGGCTTTTATATTTAGATCTTTGATCCATTTTGAGTTGATTCTTGTATAGGGGGTGAGATAGGGGTCCTCTTTCATTCTTTTGGTTATAGATATCCAGTCCTCCCAACACCATTTGTTGAAGAGACTGTTTTTTCCCATTAGAGTGGGCTTGATAGGTTTGTCAAAAACCAGTTGACTGTATAGGTGAGGGTTTATTTCTGGGTTCTCAATTCTATTCCACTGATCGATGTGTCTATCTTTATGCCAGTACCATGCTGTTTTGACCACTGTAGCTTTGTAATATGTTTCAAGGTCAGGCAGCGAAATTCCTCCCACATTGCTCTTCTTTTTTAGAATGCTTTTGGCTATTCGGGTACACTTACCCTTCCAGATGAATTTGGTAATTGCCTTCTCTAATTCTGTAAAGTAAGCTGTTGGGATTTTGATTGGTATTGCATTGAATCTGTAAATCAATTTGGGCAAGATTGACATGTTCATGATATTTATTCTTCCAATCCATGAGCACGGAATGTCTTTCTATTTGTTTAGGTCTTTTTAAATTTCTTTTAGCATTGCTTTGTAGTCTTCTGCAAATAGGTCCTGTACTTCTTTTGTTAAATTAATTCCTAGGTATTTGAGTCTTTTTGTTGCTATTGAAAATGGAATTTTTCCCCTGATTTCCTCCTCAGGTTATTCGGTGCTAGTGTACAAAAACATTACTGATTTTTGCGTGTTAATCTTGTATCCTGCCACTTTGCTGAACTCATTTCTTACTTCAAGTAGCTTTGCTGTGGATACTTCAGGATTTTCTAAGTACAGGATCATGTCATCCACAAACAGAGTTTTACTTCCTCTTTTCCTATTTGGATGCCTTTAACTTTTTTTTTTCTTGCCTAATTGCTAGAACTTCTAGTACAATGTTGAATAACAATGGTGACAGTGGGCATCCTTGTCTTGTTCCCGATCTTAGAGGGAAAGCTTTCAACCTTTCCCCATTGAGTACAAGGTTGGCTGTGGGTTTTTCCATATACGCCTCTTATCATATTGAGGAATTTTCCTTCTATTCCTATCTTTTGAAGTGTTTTTATCAAAAAAGGATGCTGGTTTTTGTTGAATGCCTTTTCTGCATCTATTGAGATGATCATGTGGTTTTTTTCCTTCAATTTGTTAACGTGGTGTATTACATTGATTGATTTTCTTATGTCGAACCAGTCTTGCATACCAGGAATAAATCCCCCTTGGTCGTGATGTATAAGTCTTTTGATATGCTGTTGGATTCGATTTGCAAGTATTTTGTTGAGAATTTTTGCATCTATGTTCATTAGAGAGATTGGTCTGTAATTTTTTTCTTGTGGAATCTTTATCTGGCTTTGGTATTAGGGTGATGTTGGCTTCATAAAATGTGTTGGGTAATTTTCCCTCCTCTTCAATTTTTTGGAAGAGTTTAAACGGGATTGGTGTTAATTCTTTTAGAAATGCTTGGTAGAATTCACCTTTGAAGCCATCTGGTCCTGGACTTTTCTTTGCTGGGATATTTTTTGATGACAGATTCAATCTCCTTAAATGTGATTGGTTTGTTAATTCTTGTATTTCTTGTAGCATCAGTGTAGGTTGGTTGTGCATTTCTAGAAATTTGTCCATTTCATCTAGGTTGTCTAGTTTGTTGGCATATAGTTTCTCATAATATCCTTATGATTCTTTTTATTTCTGTGAGGTCATTTGTAACTTCCCCCTTTCATTTCCGATTGTATTTATTTGCATCTTCTCTTTCTTTTTTCTTTGTTAGTCTAGCGAGGGGTTTGTCAATTTTATTGATCTTCTCAAAGAACCAGCTTTTGGTTTTTGTTGATTTTCTCTATTGTTTTTCTGTTCTCATTTTCATTTATTTCTGCTCTAATCTTTATTATTTCTTTCCTTCTGCTTGCTTTGGGACTGGTTTGCTGTTCTTTTTCTAGTTTCTCTAGTTGTTCAGTTAAATCTTTGAGTTTAGCTCTTTCTTGTTTTTTAATATAGGCATCTAGGGCTATAAATTTCCCTCTCAAGACTGCCTTCGCTGTATCCCATAATTTTTTTTTTTTAAGATTTTATTTATTTATTCATTTACCCCCCCCTTGCTGCCTGTGCTCGCTGGGCCAGCCAACCACGCCGCGCGGGCGGGCCCGCCCTCACCAGGAGGCCCCGGAAACCGAACCCGGGGCACTGATTGAGCCACAGATACGTTGTGTTCTCATTTTCATTTGTTTCAATATATTTACTGATTTCACTTGCAATTTCTTCTTTGACCCACCTATTATTTAGGAGTGTGTTGTTCTGAGTCCACACATTTGCGAATTTACTTTTTTCCTGTCTATTACTGATTTCTAGTTTCATTCCATTATGATCTGAGAAGATGCTTTGTATAATTTCAATCATTTTATATTTATTGAGAGCTGAAATGTGACCTAACATGTGGTCTATCCTGGAGAAAGATCCATGGGCACTTGAGAAGAATGTATAACCCGCTGAGTTTGGATGCAGTGTTCTGTATATGTCTGTTAGGTCTAACTTGTTTATCATATTGTTCAAGTTCTCTGGTTCCTTGTTGATCTTCTGTCTAGTTGTTCTATCTAATGATGTGAGTGGAGTGTTGAAGTCTCCAACGATTATTGTAGAAATGTCGATTTCTCCCTTCAGTTTTGCCAGAGTTTGTCTCATATATTTTGGGGCACCCTGGTTAGGTGCGTAGACATTTATGACTGTCATATCTTCCTGGTGGATCGTCCCTTTTATTAATATATAATGGCCTTCTGTATCTCTTATAACTTTTTTGCATTTAAAGTCTGTTTTCTCTGATATTAGTATAGCTACCCCTGCTCTTTTCTGGTTACTATTCACGTGGAGTACCTTTTTCCAACCTTTCACTTTCAGCTGGTTTGTATCCCTGGGTCTAAGGTGAGTTTCTTGTAAGCAGCATATGGATGGCTCATGTTTTTTTATCCACTCTAGCAGCCTGTATCTTTTGATTGGGGAGTTTAATCCATTCGCAGTCAATGATATTACTGTAAACCGCATCACTTTTTACGCCCTCCCCTCCCCTTGCTTTGGTTTTGTTCACATAGGTAGATGTGTGTCTACATGTCTGTGGGTTTCTTTCTTGCTTTTCCCTCCCTAGACTGTGAGCTCCATGAGGGAGAAGCCAGTCCTCTCTGCTCCGTGCTCTGCCACTTCCAGCCAGTCCATACAAATGGCTTGCCCCGACCTTACTGAAATGGATGTGATGGTGGGCACTTGGGCAGAGCTCAGAAACCAGGCTCATGGGGTGTCATGGAATGGCCTGGTTCTGCCTTCTCTCCTTGGATTTACCCCTGACCCTCTGGGTGGTCACAGGCCAACCTTGGGACCCGAGTTCCCTCACCTTAAAGGGCACACTGAGAACCTGCCCCCTTGCCTGCGAGAGGAGAAGATCCCAGGAGACAAGGCCCATGAATTCTGCGGAAAAGCCCAGCTGCCCTTCAGTGGGACAAATCCCACCAAAGCCTTTCCACCCCATAGGATGGCTGTAGCCTCCCAACTCCACCCCACGTCCCTTCTTCTGGGACTCTGTCTTTGCTGGTCCATTGGCCTGGACCCTCTTTATTCTACTCAAGCGTTCCCTTCTCGGAGCAGTACACACCCCCTCGGTGGCTACCACTCCCTTCTGTTTTAGATGCAGGGGGCTGGGTCGCATGTGAGGTTTTTTCCATTTTATTTTTAGGATCAGCCACTTTCAGTCTCCTCCTGAGCTGCCCTGGGCAGGGGCTGTGTCATAGCACTGTCCCCAGCTTCTAGCACAGCCTGCCCGAAACCTAGTAGGTGTTCAGCTAAATACTAGTTAAATGAACGCGTGTCCTGAGAACTGTACTAAGCGCTTTACACTCTTTACCACGAGTTATTATAATAATCATAATAATAGTATCACAAATAAGAGAAAGAACACACGAGAAAGAAGAAATTGGGCTGAGGTGAAAGAAGAGCCCTGTCGGGGGTTCCCACTTGCTGCACTTTCCTCCCCCAGCCCGGCTGTCACGGGGCCTCTGGACACAGACCCCGGCTCGCCTCCCGGGAAATCGAGGCCACGGCGCAGCTCCGTATACCTGGGCGCAGGGTGTGCGGCTGCCGCGGACTCCTACCCACAAACCCGGCGGAGTTTACTGGGCCCGGTCGCGCTTGCCCCGCAGCGCCGACCCGCCGGCGCCATCCCCGGCCCGGAGCAGCCCGATTTGCGGCAGGGACGAGCCCTGGCTCCCGGCCGCCCGGGGGCGCTCGGGGAAGGCGCTGCCGCGAGCCAGGGCGCCGCGCGGGTCTCCGGAGCAGCCCCGGTCCCTCGCCGCTCGCCTCGGAGACCTACCCAGGGCGCCGGGGAAACCTGGGGATCCGGGTCGGGAGTCCAGGTGCCTGAGGGTACGCCCAGAAACTTGCCTGGTGATCTGGGGCACAGTTGCCCCGCCTGTGAAAAGGAAATAAAGGCAGGATTTCCCTTGAGGAGCCGGGGGTGCTTTGAGACAGCGTGTAAGGTGCCTGGCACAGCGCCTGGCTCCGAGTGGGCGCTCATTTGGGAGGCTGAGGAGCTTGCTTCTCTGCTCCAAGCCTTACTGGGCACGTCGGGGGGGGGGTTAATCCGTCTAGCCATAGCCCTCCCTCAGCGAGCTCACAGGCCAGGAGGAAACTGATATATGTACTCCAAGCAAGAACTGAGGCATAAATGAAGTCCCCAGGCGGATCCGGAAAGGAAGAGCGGCAAGTCTTCCTCGGAGACTTCTGGGAGGAAGTTACATGGAGAAGCAGAATTGAGACAATTATTCAGATATCCGAGGGGGCAATGTGTCCACTCTGTGGGTATTTCATTCCTTCCCTCCAGTCCCCCCAACCCCACTCTAGCACAAGCCAGACGGAGGGTGAGTGCCTCCCCAAAGTTTGCGCCCTGGACATCTCGTTTGCCTTGCGAGATTGGAATCTGGTCTAGCTTTGTGACTTTGGGCGAGTGTCTGCACCTCTCCGAGCCGCCGCAGTGTGATTATGATAACCCGTCCCCCCACCCCCAATGTCTCCTGCTTCTTGTTTGGATTAAACCGGACCATGCAAGCCAAGCCTCTGGCGCGTGGTCTGGCACTCGTACACGCCCAATATGGAGCAATTCCCTTCCTTCGCTCGCTTCCAAACCTCAGTTTCCCAGGCTGCAGGAGGGGCGCCCGGCAGGGCCTGGAGGGGCGCGGACCGCACAGCTGGCGCCCAGCTGCGCCGCGGGAACCGCCCGGGGTGTCACAGGGAGGGGCGAGAGAGTGGAGTGGGAGCTGCGGTCGCCTCGGGGGCTTGTCTGCGGTGGCCTCTTCCTCACCGCTGAGGCCCAGCTGGCACCCGGACTCGCGCAGCCGCGGTCCGGAGGCACCAAGGCCACGAGCTGGGACCGCGGTGCGGGATCTCGAATTGGGTGAGTTCTCGAGGAAGGAGAAGCTCCAGTGGGGTCTCCTGAACCGCTGTACCCCGGCCGCAAAGTTGCTCAGGCCTACGGTGATGTGTTCGGAGGTGACTCTTCAGCTTTGGTCCAGGTAGCCATCGCTCCCCCTCTAACTGGGGCCCGCAGCTCCTCCAACCTCGCCCACCCCCAGCCCCCATTCTCCACCCAGCAGCCAGAACAGAGTGAGGTCTGGGGACCCCTGCTCCAAGCTCACTAGAGGCCACTCCAGCCACATCGGCCTCCTTACTATTATTACCCAAATACATCAAGCCCTGTCCTGCCTCAGGATCTTTGCACTTGCCAGCTCCCCTGTAAGGGCGAATCTTCCTTTGGCTCTCAAGTTTTAGCTCGCAAGTCACCTCCACATAGAGGCCCACCTTGACCTCTTTGCTCAAAATAAGCTTCCAGTGTGCTTCATGTAAGCTCCCTGCTATCCACCCCCCCACACACACACATTCATCTCTACCTGAAATACCTATTTATTTATTTATTGGTGTTTTTCTGCTGCCTCCAGGCCCCAGGAGGGGAGGGCAGATTTGGTCTTGTTCAAGCCATGAAGGAAGGAAGGAAAGGAAAAACACTGGCCTAAAATCGCAGATCCCAACTCTGCCCAGACTTTCTGCAGTGACCTCGGCCAAGTCCAGCACAGTCCCCTTCGAGCCTCAGTTTTTTCATCTTGCATGAGGTCAGTGGCCCTATTGGTGACAATGGCACATCTCTAAGGCGGCCTGCAGAACAGCTTCTCCAAGTCCAACCTCAGTTTAGAGACCTGGTCAAAGCTTGTGGGGGAGGGGCCTGCAAGTGGAGGAACCGCAGTGGGAACTGGATCCAGCCTGGGCATCTGGCCTTGAATACTGGAGGAGACCAATTTCCAAGGCAGCGTGGTGTCTGCACCTCTCCGGGGCCTCTGAA
The DNA here is from genome assembly GCA_026826555.1 of Tolypeutes matacus. Classification (NCBI taxonomy): domain Eukaryota; kingdom Metazoa; phylum Chordata; class Mammalia; order Cingulata; family Chlamyphoridae; genus Tolypeutes; species Tolypeutes matacus. The sequence continues at coordinate 22,221,453 of JAKSZT010052319.1, read as the reverse complement.
AGGATGGGGGCCCATGACTCAAACATGGGGACTTTGGGATGCATTTCTTACCTTCAAGCCAGAGATGGGCAGCAGCATTGGGTGAGGAACATGGGTGGGGAGCCATTCCTAGACACCAGTGTGACCTTCCGCAAATCGCTTACCCTCTCTGTGCCTGGCTCTCCTCACCTGTAAAATAAAATTATAGTGATGAGTCCTAGGGAAAGAATTAAATGAGGTGTCTCTTTTGTGCATCCTTCCTGTCACCATCCAATGACAAGAACACCCTGTCTCCGCCCCACTCTTCCCTCCATCTGTGGGGCTCAGGACACCTTCAGGGGATCTTAGCAAACCTACTACTGGGGAGGAGCCTGTAAATCACCATCCAGCCCCCTGGGGTTCCTGTGTTTCTGGATTGACTCACCCACAGCTTCTTCCGTAGACCAGTGAACTGAGGCTCAGAGAGGGGAGGTGACAACCCCTAGCAAAGGTTCTCTGGGTTAGAAGCCCTGCAGTGGCTCAACTCCTCTGGAGGTGGGATATCAACGTGCAGGCGCACCTCCAAGCCCGGTGCTGAGAATTAGGTGGCATAATCGGAACAGAGCACTTAAAATGGTGCTGGCAGAAGGTGAATGTGCAACACATCAGCTGCTGTCACATCAGGTCAGCTAGGTTCCCCTCTCCCGGGAAAGCGGGAGACGGAACAACCTATCGAGAGACCTTCCCTCCTGCTCTCTCCCCCTGCCAGGAGTCATTATTGTGCCCATGTAACAGAGAAGCCTGGGCCTTGGAGAAGGCAAGAGGCGGGGGTACCTGCCCAGTGTTACTCAGTTTGTCCCCAGGGATTTGCTTTTGATCAATTTGGCCCTGAAGCTGGCAGTTCTCCTGGGGAGGAGACACACTGCCACTGAGGATTCACCCCCACGCTCGGTATAAACACCGCAAACACCGCCCCACGCGCTTATCCCCGCGCACGCCCACACACCCATAGCCCTGCTGCCCGCTCAATGGATGGGGAGGAGGCGGCCCCTGCGGCCCCACAGCTGCGGGCTCGATCCAGCCTCGGCTGCGCGCGCGTCTTGAGCCAGTCTTCCTGCCGGTAAAACTAGTGGCAAAGGCCACCACGTGGGACTGCTGCCTGTCACCAACCCAGATTCGCCGGTCCGAGACTTTGTCTTCCTCCCGCCCCCGGTCAAGCCAGGAAAAGAGGGCAGGCCTTCGAATTCGTTCTTTACTGACCCCCAAGAGTAGATCTTTCGTGCACCCCCATCACCGTGTGCTGGGCCCCGCGAGCCAGGCAGGAGGGGCCGGGGCGCAGGACTTCCTCACCATCCAGACAGGGGTATACCTGGATCCCAGCCCCCACGCTGGGGTCTTCCGGCCTCGACTCTTTCCGAGGCAGGCTCGGGGGAGGTCCAGACCCGGTCCCACTTTTGAAATGCATCTCTTTAAGCACTCAGTTTTATTGTTTGCCATGGCAAGCACCCCGTCTGAGCATTCGATTTCATTCCCAAAACAACGCCTAGAACTTGTTATGGCAATTCCCCACTTTACATCAGTTTCGGAAAGTGAGACTCAGAGAGGTCAATTAACTTTGCCCAAAGTCACACAGAGAGTAAGTACCAAATCCGGGATTCATGTTCAAGTGCTCAGACTCCAGGCAGGTGACCAATGCAGTCCTCCCCGGCCCTCTGCTGGTTGCTTCTCAACCCACCACCTTCTCTGTCCCAGCCCGGGCAGGAGTGGCCGGACAACGTTCCAAATCTTGCTCCCGGATTCGGTGCGAGCAAGGCATCGAGTGTGACTCTGGGTAAACGCGGCCTTCCGAGACCCTCTGTCAAGGCGGGAGACGGCGAGTGGGGGGGGGGTTCCAAAGGAGGGGCCCCCGGAGCGGAGAGGAGGGCTCTCGTACGAGGATTCTCCACGTTGTCCCAGGGATTCTCCCTACCTCCCAGCAAAAGCTTTGCGCCCTGGAATTGACCCCATGCGCGCGCGCGCGGGAGTCCCGCTCGGCACACACCCTACGACCCCGCCCCGCCGGGTCCTTCTAACCGCAGTCTCTCGCCGCGCGTGCATGGTGAGCTCTGAGCGCTCAGGTCGGGGCCTGGGGTGAGTCCGGCGGGGTCTCCCGGTGGCTTCCAGGCGCTTCTCCCTAGAGTCATGGTCTCCTCTCGCTTCTTGAAGTCTCTCAGTATATCAGGTTCTCTTATCTCTCCTCCTCTGTCTTTCTCTGGGCCCCTCCTCACCCCTCCTAGATTATAGATCTGTCAGTGTCACCAGCTTGTAGGTGTCAGAACTCCTGGGGGGGGGTGCTGGAGGGTGGGCTTGAGGAAGTGTGTTTGCCTCTATAAACGGGCTGTGTACATTGGTTGCATGTTTGTTGGGTTGTGTGTTGATTGTGTGTGTGGTTGTGTATTGCGTGGGTGTGTTGGCTTTTTGTGTGCAGGGTGTGCAGTGTTGTGTTGCTTGGGTTGAGTGTGTTGGTTGTATGTGTTGTGTGTGCATTGCTGGGGTTTGGGTGGGTTGCTTGGGTGTGTGTCTATGCTGAGTGTGTATATTGGTGGTGTGTGCTGGTTTTGTTTGTGTGTCGCATGTGTTGGCTGCGGGCGTTAGGTTTGTGTATGTGCTGTCTATGTTTGCTGCAGGTGTGCGTTAGGAATGTGTGTTGCGGTGTGTGTGTGTACACGCAGGCCTTGATTGACGGTGGAGGAAGCCGGGTCCAGCCGCAGGCACCCGGGGCTGCGGGAGTGCGGCCCGCGGGGGGCGCTATGGAGAAGGCAGCCCCGTGGGAGGGGGCCTCCGAGGCCCGGGCGGGAGGGCGCTGGGCGCCGAGGGAGTGGGGAGGAAGAGGGGTTCTGCGAGTGTGGGGCGGCGGAGGCGGGAACTGCGGGGTACTCTGGTTGGGGAGCGGGGGTGTCAGGTGCTTCCCAGGACGACCGGCGCCTGGGCCCCAGGCCTGTCCCTGCCTTGGGGCGGCGCGAGCGGCCAGGCGGGCGGGGGCAGGGAGAGAGTCGGGGAGGCCGCGCGGCCCCGGGGGCCCGGCCAGGCCGGCGCCAGCCGCCGACTTAAAAGGCGGCCGCGCTCGCCGCTCCCCATCGCGCCCCTGACCGCTCCCGGCGCGGCGCAGGCCTCGCAGCCGTGGGATTCGCACCCGCGCCCCCCGCCCCTCGAGGTATTGTCTTCATCCGGTCTCCGGCGCGATCTGGGCCTTCAAGCCCGGGGACAGCGAGTGGAGAAACGACCCCCAAAACAAGGCTCTCTTCGCCTGAGCTCTGCACACCCACCCCAGCCTAGCAGGTCCCCGACAGCCCCGACGCCCTGGCCTGCGTCCGAGGCTGAGAACGCCCCAGGTCTCCTCTTCCTTCCTGCAGGGGCTCGGGGTGCCCCGGGTACTCTGTCGCTGTCACGCCCCGCGGCTCGCTTGGGGCTTGCCTCCCAGATTAAACGAAAACGCCTCCACAGCGTGCGGGGCAAGCAAGACAATCCTCTCGTTTCCCAGGGGACGGCACTCGTTCGTGGTCAGGGCCCTGGGGTGTTCAATTCATTGCTAGGGCCGGGGTCCCCAGTGACTCCTTTTGCAGCGACGCGCGCGCGCCACTGGCCCTGTCCTTCCTGCACTGTGTATGTAGCCCACAAACGAAAGCGTGCTTGCAGTGAGGGGAAAGCGTGGATTCCCCGGTGGGATTCGTGTTCGAATCCCGGCTGTGTCCTTATTAGTTGTGTGACCTTGGTAAAACCACATCACCTCTCTGGGCCGCAGTCCTCTCCCCTGTAAAAATGTCGTGGGATGGTGGGGAGGCGCGGAGGCGGCGGCGGGCGCCGGCACTACCAGCACACAGGCTCCGAGTAAGGGCGGGTGCCTTCTCTGTCCCAGCCGCCTCGCAGCACAGCAGGCTGCGACTCCGCGAGGTGGACCCGACGTTTCCTGCCGGAGAAAGAAACTGACCCGTAAAGGACCAGACCAGGGAATCCCCTGCCCTCTCCGTCCTCACTTGAAAATCCAAGGAACTGAGTTCAAAGGGCCGGGGCGAACGTGGAGCGGTAACCCGAACCCTGTGGCGAGTTCACCCCACCCAAGCGCGCCGCTCCCATCCAGCAAACGTTCATTGAGCGCCTTCTGTGCGCACACCAGGTCGAGAGAGGGAATTCGAAAACAAACAGGGGGCAAAGAAAAGGCTGGGCAAAAAGAAACAAATATGGGAAAACGAGGGGGGCCCAGAAGTGGAAGGAAACCTGGACCCAAGGCGGGCAGCCGGGGCCGGGGGCGCGCGCGGAAACGGGCGCACGCGGGGGTCCCAGGGCGGCGGGCCCACTCTACCCCTGCCGAAGCCCTGGGAGGTCAGGGGGAGAGGCGCGCCCGCCTCGCCTGCAGCTACCGCCTAGCTGGAGCCACAGCGAGTCTGCAAAGCGCGCGCCGTTGCTCATTACCGCAATTATGTTGCTCTAAGCTTGCCTGGACCCTAAATTGCCAAGCGCGGAACAGCCAGGAGGCCCCAGTGCGGTGGCGGGTGAAGATACCCGATCCTGCGCCGCCATTCCCCTACTCCGGACGCTCGGAAACGGCTCCGGCATGGGGGGCACTTAGATCCACCCGGTATCCCCCCGGGGTCCCCCACGCGGGGACTTGTCTACACTTCCCCCGAAATCCTGGCAGGAGAGGGTTCGTGGGACCATTTCGCAGATAAGAAAACTGAGGTACGGAGAGACGCGGTGATCTTTCCTAGTCAAGGTCAGGAAATCAGTCAGTGGCGAAGCTGGGATAGAAACCACGTCAGCTTGTCTGACTCCCAAGTTCAATACTATCCCCACAACAAGAGTGTCGCCAGGAATGTTCCAGAAAGAACGCGGAGATTTGTGGGACCCAGAGTGTGCGGCGCTCCATCACTAGCGGACTGCTTAATTTATATGTAAAGAAATTGCGTCTGCAAGGAGCAGCGACTCACCTCTGCCCTCAAGCCTCTTGAAGGGTCCGTGGGAGTGCGAGTCTGAGACCTTTTTAGGCGTAAATCACCCCTATTGGGAACCCAGGGGCCCAGACTCCGGCTCCGGCTGCACTTCTAGAAGCCCCAACACCGCGCAGAAGGTCCAGTGCTGAGGAACTGCACCTGGTAGCGGAGTTTTTCTTTCTTTTCTTAGGGAGGGGAGTCGTGACAAATTCCGACTGCAGTCCCAGCCCGGGGAGCAGAACCTTTGCCTGAGCTGCCAGAGCTGGAGGATCCGAGGCCTCGGGGTGCCCCGGAACTCGCCTGGCGCCAGCGCAGAGCCCGCCCAGGATGTGCACAAGCCTGGGTTCTCGCAGGCTCCCCAGCCCCTGGGGCTAGAAATAGCGCAAGTGGGTTCCCGGCGGCGTCCCAGACTAGGTTTCCACACTGTGCCGCCCTCTTAATTTTTGGAGACGTCCACATCTCCCCAAGCCCAACTCCTGGTACAGGAGCTCTAAGAGCCCTTGGTCTTCCCGCGTTCCCCCCTTTGCGGCTCCCGGCAAAGGCTGCCCAGGTTGTCCCGCGTGGAGCTTAGAGGCACTGGCCAGGGCTGGGCAGAGGGGTGCACAGATGTAAGAATTAAGCCGTCAACCCCAAAAAGAATCGGGTGGCACCTGGCACATAGCAGGCATTACTAAGAGGTCATTTTCTGCCTTCCACATCCTTGCAGAATTCCCCCCACCCCACCCCACCCCACCAAGAAGCTAAACTTGGCATTTGTTCGAATATATTGAAGCCTGAACTTAACCTACAAAATAAAAGAAAAACCAAGTTTGTGGAAGGAGAGCGCGCTTAAAGGACACGCCAAGGTGGAAAGTGGATGGCCGCCCTGGGTTTTTCTGTAAAGTGTTTTTCTTTTCTTTTCTTTTCTTTTTTGGAGAGTCCCAAGAGGGGATGTGAAAGCTCTTCCAATCTGATATCTTAAAATTTATTCCACAAACCACGTCTGTATCGGCCGGTTGATTTGGAAAAGTAAAGCAATCACCTCCACCCCCACTTGGCCTCCTGTGGGAAAAACAGGTTTGCGGGGGTGGGGGTGGGGGTGGGAATTGTCTTGATTAGCTGTCCACAGTCATCAAGCCATTTGGGTGATTCGCTTTGTTTTCATAGACAGGTTAAAAGGGGAGAAAAAAAGAAAGAGTCGGTTATGGGTCGCCAGAGCAAGTGTCGATTTCAGCTTAAAGTGAATTGGAAAATTGAGCCTAATTATCCTAGGTAATTGCTTCAATTCTCCACTTGACTTTGCTAACTTAGCTCTGTCCTGTGTGTTCAGAAGGACACCCTTTCTGCCCCTGAATAACCTGCTGTCACTTTTGAAAGTTGCTAGTGTAAAAAGTGTCATCAAACTGAAAAGCAACTTTTTATGGGAAGAGATGGCAAAATGTAAAATAAAAAAAACTAAATCAGTAAAGACATCATTGCTTGTAGCTTAAAATTAATTTATTTAACAAATATAGCTATAATATAAATGATAATAAAATTTCAAATATACAGTATATTACATCGTACACACAGTCCCTTCCAAAGGGATTCTTGAGAGCCACGCAAATGTACTGTTAAATAGAAACAGAATTTTTCTTTATTTTACATATTTTTCTGGTACTGGTAAGAGAGAGCTCTCCCCCCCCCCTTTTCAACCTACCTTTTAATGCATCTGTGTACCCCCCCTCCCATAGCAAATGTTTTGCTCTTGCAGTTCTCTTTAGTTTTCCAACAGAAGGAGCAAGGATCCATCTCCCCTGGGACACACACTCCTCTCTCTCTCTCTCTCTCTCTCTCTCTCTCTCTCTCTCTCAATAATCTGCTCTCACTTCCAAAATCGCCAAGCATGGATTTCTCTGGGCTGTTCCTGCCTGGTGCAAGGACATGGGACAGAGCTGCAGAATGTGGCCTCTAGTCCTGGTTCAACCCCTAACTCCGCTTGGGAACTTGGATGAATCTCTTAACCTCTTAGCCTCAGATTCCAGAAGAACGCCAAGGGGCCCTGCCAGCCACTTTTTGGGAGGGGGATCAGACCTCGGAGAGTGACTCACGGGGAGCAATGTGGGGAGTTAAAGGGAAGGGGCAGAAGGCGCCGAGCAGGGGAGCGCTTGTTTCCTGCCGCTTGCAGATGCCCAGGGCTGGCACGGCAGGGGCGCGCCCCTGTGGGCCTTTATGTCAGGTGATACATGCTGTAGCCCACATGGGCCGTGTAGAGTCCCACGGGCGCCACGGGCAGCGCGGCACGCTGGAAGGGGCCGGAGGCACCGTAGAGTGAGGCACCCGCCGCCGCTGCCACGGCCGCGGGGCCGCTGAGCGGGAAGGAGAGGCCGAAGGCGGCGGGCGGCAGCATGGGCTTGGCGGCCATCTTCAGCTTCTCCAGCTCTGCCTCCTGCAGTCTCTTGGCCTTGGCGCGGCGGTTCTGGAACCAGATCTTCACCTGCGTCTCGGTGAGGCTGAGCGAGCTGGAGAACTCGGCGCGCTCGGCGATGGACAGGTACTGCTTCTGGCGGAACTTGCGCTCCAGCGCAAGCAGCTGTGCGGTGGTGAAGGGCGTCCGCGGCTTGCGGTTGGTCTTGTGCTTCCGCAGGGTGCAGGCCGGGGGGCTCAGCCGCCCTAGGTGGCCGGGAGAGAAAAGGCAAGGGGTTAAGAGAGCCGCGCTGGAGCACACGCCGCTGAAGCAGCGATCACCGGCAGTAAAAACACCAGCCACCAGCTTCGCGGGGCCAGCGCCTCGGTGCCAGGCGCCGCGTGAGCCACTTGGCAATTCTCTCCAAGTCCCACCGCAACCACGCAACGTGGAAGCTCTTGTCTGCTTTTTGCAAACGAGGAAGCTGAGATTCCAAGTGAAATGATAGCCACGTTCCAAGCCTGAACACAGCGGGGAGGAGGGGACACCCTTTTCCGATGGGTGCTAGACCCTTGGCCTTTGGGGAGGCCTTTCACAGCCGGCCCCCTCCCACGGCCAAGTACCAAGGGGGGTGGCGGATGCTAATAAGAACAGAGAGGCCCAGGGCCCAGCACAAGGACACATTTAATTTTAGGCATTTGTCAAACACTTATCCATGACCCCCCCACACCCCAAGTGCTCAGCCCTGGGCCAGGCCCTTGTGTGGCAGAGACTCCAGACCTCCCGACGCCACATTTCACACTCCTCACCCCTGGGAGAGAGCATCCCTACAGGGTCCAAGGCGCAGCCTGCTGGGACCCCAGGCAGGGGAACACCCGCTGTCAAGGAGGTGTCAGCGTGGCCAAGTCCCTTAAATAAATCAAGTACCCCTTGGAGAGGAGGGGGCGCCCTCTTTTTTACGGGGCTTCTCAAGGCTTTGTCAACCGCTTTCGGGCTTTTCCCGGCTCCCCCGAGCCTTGGCCCCCTGGCCCCATTCAAATCGGGGGTGGCGGCGATTCGAGAAGCAATGGCTTCTCCTCCAACTGGGGCTAGGTCCGCAGAGCCCAATCGTGTCCAGCTGTCCTTTTCTCTTGGTTTCAAAATAAACCAGGGGTTGCGCTCAGCTGAGGCGGGCAAGGGCTCCCGCAGGTGGGGGCAGGCAGCTGTGCCGGATAAGGCGTGGAACGAATGATTCCCAGGCCCACGGGGTCATTCCTAGTAGGAGGCCCTAACCGAATCCCCAAATCCTGGAAAGGACGCTTTGCCGCGGCAAAGCTTCCCTCGGGGAGAAGTGAATTCAAATCGAGGACGTTCCGCCAGGCGGGTAGTTATTCTGCCTCTTCAAAGCCCGGTCCTTTGGGCTCCCCCAGCAGCAGGATGTGAGTCAAACGCGGTCTCTGGTTGACATCCCCCTTCTTCCCTCGAGGCCACTGCGAGTTCGGGAAGCTGTTGGCCCCCGACTCGCTTTCCGCCGGGCCGCCGGAGGGGCTGGCGCCGAGGGGAAAAGTCACTCCCCCGGGCAGCTCCAGCCCAGCTCTGGGTCACCTTCTCCGGCCATTAGGCCCAGGGAGGGGCTGGCCTTTCGAAGTCGTTTAATCCCCAGATAAAAATCACTCCTCAGTACCACGCCATTGAATTCGCGCTGCTATTATGCCGCCCTAAATAATCGGAGGAAACGAGGAAAACTTGGGAATTTCCCGTGCTCTTGAAATATCTCCAAGCGTGTTGCCTGGGCAGAAAAGCCAGGGGACCAAGAGGCCTCCGGGCGACCCCCAAACGCGCCTATGGCGCTCGAGTCCTCTGGCATGGCCCAGTCCAGGCGTTTGGGGAGCTTCCGACAGGACTGGAGGGGGCGCCTCTCCCTAATTGACTTGGTGCCCCGCCTCCCTGAAACCGAGGGCTTCTTGTCCCCTAAACCATCAGTTCACCCAAAGCACCCCGACTGTGCCAGAAACTTCAAGAAGGTGGGGGCGAGGGGCAGGGGACCCACCAGGCTTCTACTACGAGAAAGTGAAACTCCGCGCGCAGGGAAGATGTCCGCGCAGCTCGGATCCACCCTTTTGGGTAACAGCGAAGCAGCAGGGCTTGGGGTCAGATGGGGCAGCAGTGAGTCCCGGGGTCGTTTGGCGGGGACAGAGGAGAGAGACCCCAAGCCCCGCGGGCTACCAGTAAACTCCCACCCGCAGCGTCGCCAGGCCAAGGCGAGGGGCCCGCGGAGGTGGAGCGCAAGGCGGGCCTCCGCCAGGCCTCGCGGCCCCTTCCTGGGTGCAAGCCGGGAAGCGCAGAGCCCGGCCTTGCCGCCACCGGCTCCGCGGGGACGCGGCCTCCAGGGACGCAGCTGCAGGGCCGCAGACGCTGGAGCCAGGCAGGCCCCCTCGGGCCCGCACTCCGCCGGGCCCCCTCGCGCGCCGCCCGCGTCCTGGCTACTCACTGGCCGGCGGCGGGGAGAAGCGGGGGTTCTGCATCCACGGGGTCCTGTCGGCCTTCTCGGGGCTCTCGGCTTTGACGAGCGCATCCTCGGGCAGCTTGAGGAGTCCTCCCACTGAGAAATGGCCGAGCGGCCGCGGGGAGGAGGGCGCGTCCGGGGCGCCCAGAGACCCGGGCCGCGCGCCCAGGGGCTGTGCCGAGCCGCCCGCCGCGGGCGCGCCCTCCGAGGCCGCCAGGGCGCTCTCCTTGGCGCCGGGCTTCCTGTGGTCGGCCATGAGCGCCTCCACGCTGAAGGGCAGGAGCGAAGGGGACACCTTGGGCTTGGCGCCCTCCTCGTCTGCGCCCATGGCGGCCGCCGCGGCGCTGGGGACCTGGCCGCCGCCCGCCGGCTGGCCGAAGGCGGAGTCCTCCACTTTGACACCGGGTGGCAAGGAAGTCATGTCAGCAGCCGGGGCCATGCAGAGCCCGCGTCCCCCTCCCGCCGCAGCACGGGCCAGCCGCCGGGCATGGGCTTCGGGCGGCCTGCGAGCGCCGCCGGCCTCTGGGGGCGCCCGGGCCCCTACCCCGCGGGCCCTCCCGCGCGCGCCTCCCGCCCCTCCCCAGAAGGCCGGCTCGGGGGCCCAGGGCCTGGCTTCCCGCCGCCGCCGCCGCCGCCGCCGCGCAGGCCGAGCTCCGGGGCGCACTCGCCGGCTGCGGCTCCGGCCGCGGCTCCCCGCAGAACTTGTTAATAAGGCGAGGCCCGCGCGGCGGCGGCCAATCAGCGCGCGAGGGCGGGCCCGGCGCGGGCCATTGGGCCGCGCTGCGGCGGCCGCGCGGGGAGGCGCGCGGGGATTCCGCGCGCGCGGGGCTGGGCCCGGCCCGAGAGGGGCGCCGAGGGGAAGGGCGGGGAGCGCGCGCCTTGCAAACTTGCCGCGCGCCCCCCGGCGTGGTGCTCGGGGGCCTGCGTTTTCCCGTGGTCCTGGGGGACTTCTCCCTGTCCTCGCGCTTCCTCTGCTGCCCTCCTCTCCCCCCTCCAGTTATCGCCCCTCTTCCCCACGCCCTTCCCCCTCCCCACCCGTCTCCTGGTCTCTCCGTGGCATCTCCTCACTTTTCCGGCCCTGGAAAACGGATTTCCCTCTGCCCGAGTCCCCGCTGCCCACCCCCCCACACACAATAATTTGAGTTGAGGTCATTTCTTACTCCTCCCTTTTAGAGTCCAAAGAGTCGCTTGGTTATTTAGCCAAGTAGATAGGCACAGTTGACTTCTTTTTAAGACACCTTCCCTTTCTTCCTCCCTTTCGATCTTCAAAAACTCTTCGTCCGGGTGACAGTGGGCCTTTGTCTTCCCCGAGAGCTGGACTGAAGTTTGCCAGAGAAGCGGTGACTCGCGGTGCATCGCGCTGCCCGCAGTCGGCCGTCGGCTTTGCAGGCGAGTGTGCTTTGCCCGCTCGGAGCCCCTTGTCCCCTGCGGGTCGCGGCACCTACACCGCGGCCGAGAAGGCGGGAGGGGTGCGGACCCCTTCTGATAAAGAGCTTATTGAAATAAAACCAAGAGAAACGTCAACAAACCCCCGATCTGGCCTTAACGTGACCTCAGGCAGCGCGTCCGCGGAAACAATAACACGTCGCTATCTCTGAGTCGCCAAGGGGGAGGCCCGTTTGGGGGAGGGGTCCCGGGCAAGGGGACAACTCCCGGCGATGGGTCCCTGTGCTGGTGTTGAGAACTTTGCCCAATTTCGGAGGAAACGTGATTTTATTTTTGCTGTTAAAAAAATGAGAGAGAGGAAAAACGAGAGGGTGAGGGGGCACGTGGGGTTTAGGCGGACTCCGCGAGCCGGGCTCTGCCTTTCCCCGCGTCGCCCCTTTATGGCCTCTTATCCCGGGGCCCAGGCCGGCGACTCCCGGGGAGCGAGCAGCGGTGATTGGCGGCTCCCCCGGCCCGGCCATTGATGGCTGCGGGGTTCTAATCTCCAGGAAACACAAGGGGCTGCCGCGGCCATTTAGGGGTAATTATCCGAGCGCGGAGGGACAGCGAATTCCCTCGCCTTTTAACTGCGTGCAATAAAAGCTGTAGATGAGGGGCGTCCAGATTAAGGAAAATGAATTACTAGAGCGGGAACTTTATTACCCAGCCGGCGTCCGGGGTCTGGCAGGCGGGGTCGGGCCGCGGGCGCCGCAGCGGGCGCAGCCTCGCCTGTGTCCACAGGCCCCGGAGCTGTGTGAAGGCCCCGGGGCGGGTTCGGGACCACTCGGGGCTGCGGCATTACACCGCCTCTCCAGGTTTCTCGCGGTCCCGAGACTGAACCTTTAGCGTGAGCATGCATTAGAGGCTCGGGGCCTGTAACTCGCGCCGGGCCCAGCTCGCACCCCGGGAGGCCAGGACGAACGTCCTTCCTCGAGGCACGGAAGCCAAGGTCACCGCGGATTTGCCCGAGGGAACCTGGCTGCAAGGCGGTACAACCCCATTTCAAAGGCGAGAGAACTGAGGCCCAGTGAGGCTGTAGGCCTAACCCCTTGCCCAGCCCTGACGCGAACTTCTATTGCTCAGGTTTCTAAGTAAAATCCCATGGAACACCCTCCTCGCTGTCCCTCGGCCCCCCAACTTCCGCGGCCAGGCAAGAATCTCACTCTGCACTCGGGATAAAGGGAGAGAGGAAGCTGAGGCCCATCGACCTTTAAAAGTCAACATTCAAAAGCGAGTAGTGTGTGTTTGGGACCGCGCTTGCTTTGCCAGGCCGACAAAGCCGTGGGACCCACCTCTGGAGAGCAATGGATCCCCCAAATCCCAAAATGTTTGCCTTCCAGATCACTATGAGAATCTGATACATCACAGAACTAGAAACATGCACACTAACAAAAACACTTTCCCGTGCAACCGTGGACAACTCCAGGGACTCCGACTCTCCCGTAGGTCCAGTTAAGGTCCCCTGCTTTGGGGCGGGCCGCTAGAACCCCGAGAGTGAAGGGCGCGGCGCAGAGGGAATTCGTGCGGAGCTCGGGGCTGGCCCAGGTGGTGGGAGCAGCAAGGCCTGGACGCGGGCCGGGGGGTCGGGCGGCCGGGGAAGGGCCGCAGCGCTAATTGCGGGGACAAACAATCTGTCACGATTCCTCAGCGCGCCTAATAGGCAGACGAGGATGTTGTTTTTAGGCGCCAGCGGCGGCTGGATCAAAGGCTGCAGCCGGCGCTGGGGCCCTTGAAGTCGCGCCCCCGCCTCCAGGGAGCAAGCCGCCAGCGTCCCGCAGTCCCCGGCCGTGCAGCCCGCCCCTTGGCCTCCCGGAGCCGCGTCCCGGAGCCCAGGGCTTCTTATTTTTAGGCTCGGTCTGGCCTGCTGTCTGCTTTTTTCCCGGCTCAGCGGGTTGGGCGCGCGTACGCGTTGCCAAGGCTCTAAGAGTGTATCTGCCGCAGGGAACGGGGGGTCACACTCGGTTCCACGTGGAAATCCTTGCTCTGAACTGATCTCCGCTGGACCGATGGGCAAAGGTGTTCGGGATCTCGGAGAAGGGAGACACAGAAAAGAAATACGGCTGTCTGTCGGGCCGTGTTGTTCCCGCAGGAGGAAAGGCACAAGGTTTGGGGACCAGCGAGAGGGAGCATTCTCTGCGTTAATTTTCGTCTGAGCCTTTTTCGATTTCCCGGTTCGGGGGTTCCGCGAGCTGACAGGCCCCGGGGGCTGCTACTGTTATCTCGCCACCAGCACTAACCCCGAGGCGCTTCCAGCTCCGCCGTTGCTCGGCGCGGCCTCCGCAGCGGAGAAACCCGGGCTTGATTCATTGCCTGGCAAGGGCACGGCTGGTCCACGGCAGATAAAGCTGCGGGACCGGCGCTGCCGCGTCCACCCTCGCCCACTCCCCGCCCCCGGCTCCATCGCCCCTCATTCCCCGGGCTCTTGAAGCTCCCTCCCTGCCCCCCAGCAGAGCGCCTTTGCATTTCGGAGCGTAAAGACGAATTGAGCGGAGTCCACGCTCTCTGGGTACCTAAACTGATGGTGGGTTTGTTTTCTCCAAACGCCTATTTTGCCCGGCCGTGCGGCGGCTGGGGAAGAGCAATGCTGCTGTGCTGCTAGATTTTTTTTTTTTTTTTTTTTTTTTTTTGGTGCCGTGGACGAAGATGAATTTTTCAGAGGGACCCTCACTTTAAAGATGGCTGTCGCTCTCCGGGTTTCGCCGCCCGGATTGGAAGACTGCACGCTGGCCCCTCACTTTGGCATTCGTCGTCTCCTCCATCGGGTTTTTGTTTACGCCCCTCCCCCCTTTCCAATGCATTTTGTGGCCTCGACCCAGGAATCCCGCGTGCATTTTTTTTTTTAATGCGCAACTCAGTGGGATCCCCCGGCAATTAGCGAGCCCCAAACAGTCCTCTTTAATAGAATGAATGTGCTATGAAAACCGATTACCCGGAACGATTTATTTTGGTGGGAATTCACCAATCGCCGGGAGGGCGGCAGAGGGGACGAGCCAGAGGAGGTATTTTGTCCCGGGGGGGGGGGGTGGAGAGATGGCTAGACAGAAAGCACCACCATGGGATCCCCCGACAGGCTGAGGGGCCCTCCGACTCCACATTCTCCACTCTCTTGGCCTCGGTCACCTAGAAGTAAGGGGCTGGGTGCCGGAGGTTTGGGAAACTGGCTGGGAGTCACCAATGGGATTCTCCAGGAGGATGGGGGTGTGGGGAGGCAGAGAGGTTTCCAGAGAAAATCTCCGAAGAGCTGAGAGCTCCGGGGAGACTTCTCACTGGCTTCTTAGGCGGGAGGGAATCGGAGCAAGACTCTTTCTGCTTTCTGGGGACTTGGGCAGAACTTGTTGCCTTTTAAGAGTTTGTGTGCCCCTCTTTCACGCAAAGTAAACAAAACAAACAAAAAGATTTGTTTAAAAAGTGTTTCCTCCTTTTTGCTAATTCCTCTGCTCAAGTGGACCCAACTTGTGCTGTGAAACTCCAGCAAGTATGGTGGATTCAGCCGTGCTGGGGGGAATCGAGGAGCCCGACTGGCAGTCTTCTTGCCCCCTTCCCGCCCTCCCCCCACTAGCTTCTCTCCTCTCGTCCTCAGGTCCGGGAATTCAGAAGGGGGTGAGGGGGACAGGATCTGCGGGGTAAAGAGAGCCCCCCCCTTTCCAATGGCCCAAATTGATGTGATCGCGACATGAGGGTGCACTTGAGGAAGATGAAAGGGGAGGCCGGCCGGCTCCTCCTAGAGCTCTATAATTATAGATAATATATCCCATTTCAAAGCAATTAGAGCAATCAGGCGTAACGAACCACTTTGCTGCCGACAATAACAAAGGCTCACGGTTATTTAAACCTGGAGATGTCAGGCAGACCCCGAGGCTCCAGGGGCCGGCCCAACTCCTTCCATCCCAGCTCTCGGCCCACCCCAGGCCTAGGTCGTTTGGCCCTCCCCTCTGCCCAGGCCGCTGAGGGCCCCACCTCAGTTCCGGCCAGGGCCTTGAGGGGCCCGGGGTTGGAGGGGGTGGAAGTCAACTGACTTATATTGAGCTGGGTGTCAGGCCTCTTGTCTGAGGTTTCACACACTTCATCTGATTTAATCCTCTCTTCCCTGGGAGGAAGGCATTATTATCAGCTTTTTTTCTTTTCTTTTCTTCTGCAGATGAGAAAACAGAATCAGAGAGGTTTAGTGTCTTGCTCCGGGTCACACAGCTAGTTAGTGGTGGCCCGAAATACACTCTTTCCTCTCCCGGAACCAACTCTTTCTCTAGACCCTTTCAAAACATGGAATGCATCAAAATACAGCGGGTGGCCAGAGTTTTGGGTGGATCCCCCGCCTGCTCCCCAGTCCTGTCCCCAGTCCACGAAATGGGTGTTCGGCCCAGTTCTTTCTGCACTCCTCTATATTTCTCTTCCCTTCCCTCGCCCTCCCACCCACCTTCCTCTTGAGAGTCCTGGAAACTGTCAGGGTTTTCCATGAATTTATCCAGTATCGAGGGTCTCAGGGTTTCTGAGAGGAGAAAGCACACCCTTGCTTCGAGCTGCGTTACCAGCCGAAAGCCGAGGGCCAGTTTTTCTGAGCCTTGGTTTCTCCGCTTTAAAATGGGCACGCTACTGTTCCCCAGCTTAGAGGTTTCGGGGAGCTGCGTCCTCCGGGTCGGAGCCGCTCGCCGGGCCACGTCGCGCAGCTCCGGCTCCTGGACAGGCTGGGGGCGCACTTCGCTGGGGCCTTCTGGCCTTGCTTACTTCCCTCCCGCAGCGGATGCGGGGTCGGGGAGTCCGCCCTGCCCCGCGGATGGAGGGGGACCCAAAGGAACCTGTGTGTGTGTGGGTGGGTGGGTGGGGACTCGCGTTTCAGCCCCGGCTCCGCCCGGGAAGGCAGAGAAACTCCGGCAAAAAGAGGTGGAGCGGGGCGGGGCGGTGGGGGAGGGTCCTTAGACGGAAACCGCTGAGAACCAGGGAGCCCCCGCGAGCCAGGCGCCCTAACGAATCCTCCACGCGGAGCGAAAAGGAAAGCGCGTTTGGCAGGCGGAGAGAGGCCCGGGCTGAGACTGGAAAAGCCCAGAGGCCAGGGAGAAAGTCTCCAAAAATGCGGTGCCGCGCCCACGCGGTGGCCAGGCAGCGGGTGGGACGAGTGGGGAGCGCGGACGTGGGGACCGCCCCTTAAGCGACCAGGAGGGACCGGGGCCGATGCGGGAAGGGACCGGGCACCTGGTATTGGGGGAGGCCCCGGACCCCCTTCCACCGCTCCTTCCACCCCTGCTCTTCTCTCGGGCTCTCGGCCTCTGTTTCCCTCTGGCGACATTCCATCCCTGTGTCGTCCTGTCTGGGTCTCTGGTGTCTCTCTAGGTCTCTGTGCCTCAGTTTCGCTCTGCCTGGCTTCCCGTCTCCCATGGTCTCTGTCTCTAAGGTATCACTGTCGGTGACTTCCCGAGGGACACTCAGAAGGCCGAGCGAGTCTAGGGAGTTCTTTCCAGAAGCAGATTCCTGGGGCCACCAGGAACGCCTGGGGGGTGCGGGGGTGGGCAGCAGGAAGGGCCCCTCCCGGGCCTCGCCCCTGTCGGCGCCTGCCGACGGCCTCTCGCCAGCAATGTCTCCTCTGAGCCTCAGTTTCCACACCTGGATCATGAGCAACACAATGTACCTTCCTCAGGGTCGTCGGGAGGACGAAAAGGGTGCTCAGCACTGACACCCAGTAGGCGCTGCGGACTTGCAGCCCCCACCCCACATCCCAGACCCGGACAGTGGACCTGGTGCGGGAGAGCAGGGCACGCCAGGGAGGGGGCGAGGGTGACCCCGGAGCCGACCGGGACGGTGGGCAGCGTTGATCTCCGCCAGGGCCGCCGGCCCAGAGTCTTCTAGGTGCGACCCCAGCCGGACACCTCCCGGCTATGGAGCCCCCGCCTAAGGGCTTGGAGAGGGAGGAAGATGGTCCCACCCCGGACCCCCACCCCAGTCTCCAGCCTCTGCACTCGCGAGCAAAACTTCAGGCACCCGGGCCGCCTGCCCTGTCCTACCCTCGCGGCTTCGCGCCTCTTGGGCTTCGCTGTCCTCGTTCCACATCAGAGCTAGGGGCGCTCACCCTGGGTGGAGCGGAAGGCCAGGGGAGACTGGCTGGGAAGCCCCCTGCCCCCCGCACGCGATAAGCGCTCAAGTGCTCACTGAGAGTGAAGGGGGGGAGGGGAGAGCCCACGGAGACCGCCCATCGGTGGGAAAATCAATAGTGAACTTCACGTGGGAAGGCTGGGAACAAAGGTTCCCAGGGGCCTCGGTGAGACCCTGGATACGTCCCTGACAGCCTCCCCACTCCCTCCCTCACGCACACTTGGGCATTGCGATGGGCAAAGGGCGTCCCCATCCTGAGGGGGTGCTGTGTGTCCCCGGTTTGTCCCTGCACTTTTCTGAGCCCAGGGCAGCCCACCAACCACAGCAGCGGCTGAGACCAAGCTGGGGAGTTGTGGGGGCTGGTTGGGGCAGGCCGGGGTATGCTAACCATTCCTCCTTGATGCCACAGCCTCCTCTTAAGGCCCATTGGAAACAAACAAACAAACAAACAAACAAAAACTCCAGGGCTGCAAGAAACTGGAAAGTTTGTCCAACACCCATGTTCCATTGATGGGGAGACTGAGACCAAAAAGAAGTTATTTTCCTATGGTCTCCGAGCCAGAAACTGGCGGAGCTGGTACTGAAGTGCCGGTTGCCACACCCCCAACTCCGCGCTCATTCCTCTCCCGCCCCCAGGAAGGTCGGCGGAGGCCTTTCCCCGTGGGTTGGTTCCACCCATGAGCCGGCGCTTGCACCTTGGCGACCTCGCCGAGGGCCCGTGTCCCTTCTTGGGCTCTCGCGTGCAAAAGGCGGTGAAGCGCGATGCGCCCGGAGCGCCCCCGGCCTGGGAGATTCAGAGAGCGTCCGTCCTCCCTCCGGCGGAGCATTGGGGCAGGTGGCGGGTCTTGGAGCCGGGGGCACCCGGAGGCAACCCGCTTTGAGCACCTAGAACGTGCTTCAAGTGTACCAACAGTTGCTTCTCAGAACAGTCCCGGCGGTGGGCCTCACTCTCTCCCTTTTCCACTTGAGTCTCGGAGAGTTGACACAGCTTGCTCCGGGCCGCACTGCTGGGCACGGGGACAGGAGCCGGTCACCTTTCCGCAGAGCTTCCATGACGCCACGAGTGTCGGGGAGTCGGGGGTCTGCGTTGTCCCCTCTCCCCGCCTCTGAGTGGGGCTGGGTGGGCAGTGGAGGTGGTAAATGCCAGAGACCTTGGTTCGGTGCTGGGTGTCCCCAGCGGAAGCGGGCCTGGCGCTGGAAAGTCGTCCCTAGCCTGACTGGTCCCCGAGTGTGCGCGGAAGGGGGCGGGGCCATGACTCCCCTCCCCGCCGCTCTAGACTCCTGGGAGTCCCTGGCCCCACCCACCGGGCCACTTGAGAGTCCCTCCCCTTCTCTAGCCCTCAGTTACTGGCACCTGTGTAATGGACCTGCTGAGACCCGCTCTGCCTACCTCCCCAAGGCTGTGTCGGAAATTGGGAGCCCTTTACCGGGATGGGGAATCACATTTCCTGTTCCTGTTAGCAAGCAATGAGTAATTACTGTTTGCCAAGCACTGTCCTGATTTCCTAACGTGTCCTAAGTCATCCGATGAGGACAACAACCCTACTTTTTATCCGGAGTTAACACACATGGGGAAAGAAGTGAAATCGTTTAGAGGAGCAAAAGCAAAACAAAACAAAAAACATGAAGTATTCTAAGATTTCTTCCCTGTGCCTCCGGGGATTGTCAGTGCACCCAGCTGGATGAACCACTGCCCTGGGCTCCCTGGTGGGGGGAAAGGCAGATGAGGCTGCAGAGCTGTGTGCCTCCCCCACACCCCCTGAGCCTGGCCCCCATCCCCCACTCTGATCCCTGTGTATGGCCATCGGGGGTCAGAGGTCGCTGGGCAGTCTCCCCACCAGCCAGTGGGCTCCCCAGGTCAAGCCCTTTAAGTCCAGGGAGCCAGGACAAGGCCTGGCACAAAAGAGGGGACACTTCAGAGGAGGGGTGAATAGGGGGCTCCCTGGAGCACCTGGACACAGACCCCAACCCAGCTTCACTGGGGTCCAGGGTAAGGACAGGCCATCTAGGTGCTCATCAAATATTTCTTGAATGAAGTTTTTTAAAAAGAAAACGGAAACCACCCCTCCCCCTGCCTGAGTTTAAATCTTTGAACTTGAAGGTGGGTTGTAGCTGCCCCCTTCCTCACAGATAGAGAAGCTGAGGTTCACAGAGGTCATAGCACTTGCTCAGTGTCTCTGGGAGAGGTCTGCACAGACTCCAAGTCCAGGGTGCTTCTTCTGAAAGCTGGCTTGCCTTCACTCTGCTGTGACTTTCCCTGAGCCTCACGGTGCCTCACAGACTTTGGGGAATTGAAGGGAGGCTGGGTGCTGCCAGCCTGTGGCCACAGAACTTTGGTCTGGAGGCCCCACCCTTCCAGGAAGGCTGAATTTCCCTCCTTGGGGCTTTCTGGCAGAGGAGAGAGAATGATTGGCCTGGTCTGGTCACCTCCTCCCCAACTTTTCCCGGAATGAGTAGAATTTTACAGGGCCCCTCCCAAGTCTGGAGTTCCCCAAATCCTGTTTGGCCTCTTCTGTTCCAGCCAGGGCTGCAGGCCGTCCCACCTGAGGGAGACCCTTTCCATCTCTTTGGAGACCCCCTATCTGATCAAATGCAGGCCCCAGGCTGCAGCCCAATTAAGTGAAAATAGATCCGACCTTATCGGGTTCAGGCAGTAGGGTAGTCCAGGGGGTGGTCCCTGCGGCAGCCCTGAGGGTCCCTGTCTGTTTGATTTTCCTGCTCAGACACACTTGTTTAAGCAGACCTTACAGGGGCCTTCGGTAACCAGAGTCAGCCGGGACTGATTGCCGGGTAAGGGGAGGCCAGATCAGATGTTAGGAGGGAGGGGGCGCGGGAACCATGGAGAGGGAAGGCCAGTGGGGAGAGGACAGGGCTCAGCTACCTTTATAGCACAGAGTCTGCGGAGCCAGCCTCTGTGAGTTCAAATCCCGGCTCTACCCTCTTGCCAGCTTTGTGGCTTCTGGCCAGTTGCTGAGCCTCCCTGGCTGGAGGGGATTCTCATTACGTGAGGATCGGATGAATAAGAGTACTCTCAAAGTGTGCAGAATACCTCTAAGGTGCACCCAGCTGTGCCTGACACAGCCCCAGGCTCAACGACCCGAGAAGCTGGCTGCTCTGAGTCAGGTTTTGCATCACAGCAGCCCTGGGAGGTGGGGGTTTTGTACCATTATACAGGTGGGGAAGCGGAGGTTCAGAGAGGTAGTGACTCAGGTCTGTCAGTGTCGGGAGCCGGGATCCCAATCCAGCCCACCTTGCCTGGGAACAGATCCCAGCTCAGAATGAGGAACCCTGGGCGGTGCTGGGAGCGGCCGGAGCACAGTGGGCTTGGGAGCTGGGGAGTTGTCATCCAGGTCCAAAGTCCCCCCCAGGGCCTGCGAGACTCATGATCTTCTCCCCATCCCAACATTATCTCCTAGTCCCCCTCCCCCAAATCTGGCTCATCCCACGCAGGCCTTCTGGCCATTGCTCAGACATGCCAAGTACATGCCTGCCTCAGGCCACCCACGCTGCCTGTTCCCTCTGCCTGAAATGCTCTTCCCTCGGATATCCTCTTGGTCTCTGCTCAGCTGCCACCTCCTCTGAGAGGCCTTCCCTGGTCACCTTCCTTACAAGACCCCCCACACTCACCCCCTCTAGCCTGCTTTATGTCTCCCTGTAGCACGCATTGCCGCCCTACATTCTATCATTATCTCACTGGCTGGCTTATTATCTGTCTCTCCTCACTAGAACTTCAGCCCCAGGAGGGCAGCTTCTTGATTTGGCTCGTGGCTGATTCGCCAGCACCTGCACAAGGCACGACACGCGGCAGATGCCCGGTAAAGGTGTTTTGAATGACTAAGTCTCCCGCCTATGTTTGTGACTTGGGAAGTCACTGACCTCTTTGTGTCTCGGTTTTCTCATCAGTAAAATGGGACTAATAAAAAGGGCCACCTTAGAGTGTGAAGAGTAAATACAATGAAGTGTGTGGCGGCTTGGTGCAGCACTGGGGTACTGAGGACGCTTACCAAAATGGGTCAGTGGGTCTCCTAGTTTCCTTGGGCTGCTGTAACCAAGTACTGTAAACCAGGGGGGGCTAAAACAGCAGAACTGTCTCCCCTCCCCATGCTGGAGGCCACAGATCTGACGTCAAGGTGTGGGCAGGGCTCCCTCTTGCTCTCCCAGCTTCTAGTGGTGGCCAGCCACCCTTGGCATTCCTTGGCCTGCAGCTCAGCACCTCCATCTCCGCCTCGGGCATCACATGGTCATCTGTGTCTGTTGGTGGCCCTTGTCCCTTCTTATGAGGACATCAGTCACATTGGACTCAGGACCCCTACTCTAATCCAGGATGACCAATGGCATCAGCGGAGACCCTATTTCCAAAGGTCACAATCTGAGGTTCTAGGTGGACATGAATTTTGAGAGTGATGCTATTCAAATCAGTAGAGCAGGCATTCTGGAAGATTCCTGACACTGAATGGAGTGATGAACAGGAACAGCCTTAGTTCCAGCTTTTTGTAGCATGTCCCAGAAGACAAAACCTCTTTCCACCTGGTATTTCATCTGAGTCCTGCAATGCCCGTATGATCTGACCAGATGTTTGTAGGTGGAAGGTTGAGGCCCAGAGAGGTCAAAACGCTTGGCCGGAGGTCACACAGCCAGGCAGCAGCAGAGCCAGAGTGAGGCCTGGGTCTCCTTGCTCAGTTGATAGAGCCCTGCTGGGTGCCAGACATGGAGCCAGGACCAGAGGAGGTGTGGACTCAGCCCCTTGTTGCCCAGCCCGGGCTGCCATAACAAAGTGCCATGGACTACTTAAACAACCAAATGCATTACCTCACAGTTTTGGAGGCTGGAAGTCCAAAATCAAGGTGTTGGTAATGCCATGCTTCCTCTAAAGGGGAGAACTCCTTCCATGCCTCTCTTTTGGCTTCTGGTGTGGCCGGCAATCCACAATGTTCCCTGGCCTGTGACAGCATCACTCAGTCTCTGCCTCTGTCACATGGCTGTCTCTCTATGTACAAATTCCCTCTGCTTATAAGGACAGCAGCCCAAACACTGGAATGGGCCTGCCCCCTGCAAACATGGGGCTACGCCTACTCCCTCCAAATGCAGGGGGTGGATTGGAGGGGAGGACGGCTCTTCTCTCTTGGCCCAAGGAGTTGTCTTGGAGCCAGACCTCTAATTCCAGGTTTCTGTCCTTGAAGTCATTCTTCCTTCGTTTCAACCCATCTCTGTCCCTTTCAGTCCAGGCTGGCAGTGTTTTTGATACAAAATTCTCAAATTCTGTCAGTTTTCCATGAACTTCATGGGGTCCAAGCCATCTGTCCTCCACAGATTCTTCCTGGGTGATTGCGTTTCCATTCCTGACTTACTCTGCCATGGCTGGTTGGCTCCATGGGTCATTTGCCTAAGCTCTTAGCAAGCAGCTGTTTGGCCACAGCTTAGCATGGAGCCCTCTTCTCTGGGGACTCACCTCCATGCATTAGGGCTGCTTCTGGCCCTAGAACATGTTATCAGGATAGGCTGAGAATTTTCCAAATCATCAAGGGAGTTCAGTCCACAGTTTATCTCTTTCCTCCTCCATTTTACGATAAGCAGCAAGAAGACCAGGCTGCGACTTTGACACTTTGCTTAGAAATCTCCGTTAAGTAACCAAGTTCATCACTTACAATTTCTGCTTCCCATCCAACGTCAGAACATAATTTCACTGTGTTCTCTGTCACTTACATGAAGAATGGCCTTTATTCCAGTTTCCAATAACACATTCTTCATTTCCTTTTAAGGCTTCTGTAATGGCTGGAAACTGTCTGGGTTTTGTACAGATTTTGGTACCAGGAATTGGGGAGCTGCTATTGCAAATATCAAAAATGTTTAAAAAGGCTTTTAAATCGGTTAATGAATAGAGGGAAGAATTGTGAGATGCTTGATAGAAAAGGCCTGGATGGCTTTGAGGGGACTGTTGGTAGGAATGTGGACACTGAAGGTACTTCAGAAGAGGGCTTAGACAGAAATGATGCATGTGTCGCTGCAAACGGGAAGAAATGTGACCCTTGTTTTAAAGTGGCAGAGAACTTGGTAAAAAAAAAAAAAAAATGTGTTCTGATGTCAGATGGAAAGCAGAACTTGAAAGTGACAAATTTGGATATTTAGCTGAGATTTCCAAACTCAATGTGGCTTGGCTTCTCCTTGCAGCTTATATTAAAATGAGAGAGGAAAGGGATAAGCTGAGAACTGAACTCCTGGGTATAAAGAAACCAGAAATTGATGGTTTAGAAAATTCTGAGCTTCCGGAAAGTGAGTTCCCTGTAAGGGTTTGCCTGGACAGAGGCCCCGCCAGCCATTTCTGTGCAAGACAGGGTTGGAAGTGCAGTTACCCAGGAAGGATCTGCGGGAAGTCCTACTGAGGGTTTCGACCTCTGTGTACTACATGCAAAACCAGCATGTTTTTGTGAGATCTGTATGAACGGAACCACTGCCAGGCTGGACTAAAAGGGACAGAAAAGGTATTGAAGGAAAATGATTTCAAAGGCAGAATCATGGACGCTGAGGTCTAGACTGAAGACATATTCTCAGGCCAAGAGAGTGGACCCACCCTTGTATGTGGAAAGGTTGAGTATGCCCCGAAGCTTGGAGAGGGCAGGCCTTCTCCCCCATTGTTCAGGAAAAGTGTTGCCACCCCAGGTTTCTCAGATGCTTAGGGGATTGTGGAGAGGCTGGACACCACCCCAGTTATGGATGAGGGTGGAGCCGAGAGCTTGGCCATCACCCCAATGCCTGAAGATGTTGGAGCCTTCACCCCATGGTTTGGGAATAGCAGGACCACTGCACCAGCACTTGGAAAGGCACGGGCTGATGCTCCGTCAGGCCCCAAGGACAAACCATGGTTCCACAGGTGACTCCCAGTTCCTGAAATCTAATGGAATATGCCTTGCAGGGTTTTGGAATTGTGTGGGGCCCATGAGCCCTGTTTTCCTTCCAAATTCTCCCGATGGGAATTGGAATTTTTATCCTATGCCTGTCTGTCCGTTGTCTATTGGAAGCAGATAACTTGTTCTCTAAGTCTCACAGATCCACAGCTGGTGGAGAGTTGTGCCCCAGGACAGACCACACCTGCAACTGATTTTGATGAGACTTTGTACTTAATATTGCTGCTGAAATGATTTAAGGCTTTAGGATATTGTGATGGAATGAATATATTTTGCATATGGAAAGAACATGTCTTTTCAGAGTCCTGAGGGTGGAGTGTGATGGTTTGAAGCTGTATGGACCCCAGAAAATCATGTTGTTGAAGCTAAACCATTCCTGTGGGTGTGAACCTCTTGTTAGTAGGGTCCTTTGATTAGGCTACTTCAGTTTAATGGCCTTTTCATTAGGTTAAGGCATGGCCCAGGGTGGGTCAAATCCTCTTACTGAAGTCCTTTATAAGAGAATGTAATTCAGAGAGAGAGAGAGGAGAGAGAGAGAGAGAGAGAGAGAGAGAGAGAGAGAAAGGCATGGAAGCCAGAAGTTGAAACAGTGAAACCCAGAAGAGAAGGGAGAGACCAGAAGATGCCACCACATGCCTTGCCATGTGACAGAGGAGTCCAGGATTGCCGGCAGCTGGTCTTCAGGAAGAGGGTATCGTCTGGACGATGCCTTCATTTGGACATTTTTTCCTCAGCCTTAAAACTGTAAGCTTGTAAGCTAGTAAATCCCCATTGTAAAAGCCAACTCATTTCTGATGCGTCGCATTTCGGCAACCGAGCAGACTAGAAGAGCCTCACTGGAAGCACCTTAACGTTCAAAATTCTACCTACACTGTGTTCACGAAGACACATGTACTCTCTAAGATGACAGACATTTTCTCTACCACCTTCCTCACTTCTTTCTGAGCCCTGCACCAGGATTTTAATGCCCATAGATCTACCAACAGTCTCTTCAAGGCAATGTAGGCTTTTTCTGCCAAATGCCTCCAAATTCTTCCAGCCTCCACCCATTACCCAACTCCAAAGCCGCTTTGCAGATTTTTAGGTATTTGTCACAGCAGCGCGTGAGTCTTGGTAAAAAAAAAAACTGCCTTAGTTTGCCAGGGCTGCTATGACAAACACCACAGGAATTTAATGTCTCACACTTTCGGAGTCTTAAAGTCCAAGAATCAAGGTGTCTCCAAAGTCTCTAGCATCTGTTGATGGCTTGCTGGCAACGTATACCTCAATCTCTGCCTCCATCGTGGGCCTCCACCTCCTGAGTGGTGGATTGAATTACGGACCCCTCAAAAGACCTGTGCTTAGTCTGCACACTTGTGAAGCCGTTTGTGAACAGGACCCTTTGAAGACGTGCCATCAGTTAAGGTGGGCTAATTTGTGCATAGGGCCTTCTAAGTTCCTATCTGTCGCCCCACCAAATCAAGGTGGGTTTTCATGCATCTAACTAGAGGCCTTCATAGGCAGAAGAAATTCCGATGCAGCGAGTCTGAGAAAACCTCTCCAAGTGACAGAGCAGCTGTCACTGGAACTCGGCCAACCCCAGACAACTCATTGTGTTGGATTTGTCGTAGCAGCTCTGTCTCCTACTGCCTCTGTATCCAAATTTCTTCTACTTCTAAGGACATACCCATCATATTGGATTAAGGCTCCCCTCATTTAGTTTGACCTCATCTTAATAGGATCTTCAGAGATCCTGTTTACAAATGAGTTCACATCCAAGGGACAGGGGTTAGGACTTTATTAACATGTCTTTGTGGGGGATGTGATTCAACCTATAGCAGAACCAGCCTGAGGGATACCTTAACAGGAAGCTCTTTTCTTCACCTCCCTCTGATGATATCTGTCCACCTGGGAAGGTGTATTAGTCAGCCAAAGGGGTGCTGATGCAAAATACCAGAAATCTGTTGGTTTTTATAAAGGGTATTTATTTGGGGTAGAAGCTTACAGTTACCAGACCATGAAGCGTAAGTTACTTCCCTCACCAAAGTCTCTTGCCACGTGTTGGAGCAAGATGGCTGCCGACGTCTGCCAGGGTTCAGGCTTCCTGGGTTCCTGTCTTCCCGGGGCTTGCCTCTCTCCGGGCTCAGGCTTGCATCTCTCCACAAGGCCAGCTGTAGAATGTCTCATCTCTTTTCCCGGGGGCTTTCTCTCCTTCCTCACAACTTCCTCTGTGTGTTTACTTTCCCAGGCTCCAGCATTAAAATTCCAACATCAAAACTCCAACTCTGTCCTTTGCCATGTCTTTTATCTCTGAGTCTCCACCCACCAAGGAGTGGGGACTCAATGCCCCACTGACGTGGCCAATCAAAGCCTTCATCATTATTTAATCAGGTAAAAGTAAAACCTCTGAATCCAATACACTCTAATATGTCCAGAGGAAAAGACCTGTTACAAACATAATTCAATATTCCTTTTTTGGAATTCATCAATAGTATCAAACTGTGACAGAAGGGAAGATGTACTGTCACTCAGGACTCAGAGACCAGGACCGGAAATCAGAAAGATATAGGTTTGAATTCCAGCTTTGCCTTTTCAGTAACCTGTGTGACCTCAAGTAGCTAACTTTACTCTTGTGCCTCAGTTTCCTTGCCAGTAAGATGGGGAGTTGATCATACACTCTCGCCAACTTCAGAATCCAATGTCAGAATAGAGTGCCTTTGAAAATAAATGCCGTTTATTCATTCATTCATCCAGTAGTATTTATAGATGGTCTGCTCTGGGCTAACACAATTCTAGGCTGAGGATAATGAGCAGATGGGCAAGTTGGCTGCCTTCTTGGAGGGCATAGTGAGGGGTGAGGGGATAGACAAAGACGGTTTTAGAGAGGGCTAAGTGTTCAAAGGAACAAAAACATGATATCTGAGCAAAGACTGGGATAAGGGACCAGCCATACAAGGACTGGGGAGAAGAGTGTGCCAGATAGAGAGGATAGCATGTGCAAAGGCCCGGGGTTAGGAATAAATGGCTGTGTATGTGAAGCAGAAGTTCAGAGGGGCTGGAGGAGAACAAGCCAAGAAAGAAGCAAAGAAGATGAGGCTGGCAAAGCAGTAGGGCGTGGAGGGTCTCGTTGGACAAGGGAAGGGCATGATACCTACATTGCATATTATAAATGCTCAGGGAAGGCATCATGAGATTCTAAGAAGGGGGTGGCTGAAAAAAATTAGGTTTAAGAAGCTCACTCTGGCTGCCTCTCCGAGTATGGATTGGCCAGTGCCTACATGTGTGCATGCGCACGTGCATATGTGCATGTCGGTGGGGATATTTGGGGACATCAAGACCGTGAGCAGGGAGGCCGGGGAGGGGGCTGCTGAGCAGTGCAGGTGGATCAGGACGAAAGCTCGGCCTGGCAAAGGGGAGAGGAGATGTGCAAACAGACGGGGCCTTTAATATCGCGGCAGGGCCAGCAGGAGACAGGACTTGAGAGGGTGAGGGCTGGGGAGTGTGTGGGTTACATTGTGTCCCCCAAAAGACCTGTCCAAGCCCTTATACCTGGGGCCTGTGAATGTGCCCTTATTTGGAAAAAGGATCTTGAGAGGACTCCCACTGGATTTACAGTGGGCCCTGAGTCCAAAGACTGGCGTCCCTCTAAGGAGAGAGAAGGCTGCGGCAGGACGGCAGGACAGGTGGCCGAGGTTGCAATGATGCAACTATAAGGCATGGAGAGCCGAGGATTGCTGGGAGTGGCCAGACGCTGGGAGAGGGGAGGAAGGATTCTTAGAGGGAGCGAGGCTTCTGGCCTCCGGAACTGGGAGTGCATACACCCCTGTGGTGACAGGCGCCAGTTGTGGCCCTCGGTTACGGCGGGCCCCTGGGCCCCAGGAGGACCAAGGGCGACACTCTTGTTGGAGAGTCAGGAGTGACGTGTGAGCCTGGCACCGTGAGACTCTTCTCTCCCTCCAGGGCTCCACCTAGCCCAGGCCTGGCTTGGGTGCCCCTCATACCCTCCCCAGGCCCAGTGCATGTCTGCACCGCGGCCAGCATCCTCCACGGTTCCCCTTGGTCCTGCCCTGATCCCTGAACCAGGGCCTGGCAGTGGGCAGACTGACCGACCTTGGGGCCAGCTTTGGGAGGACAGATGGTGCTGGGCTTGCCCCTCTGGGGGTGCGGGGGAAGAGCAGCCTGAGCAAGGTGCCACCCAGCCAGAGAGGGCCTGGAGGGGGCCTGGAGGAATGGATGGGATTTGCACATGCCACATGCGGGAGGCTAAGCTGGTCCAGGCGGACAAGGGCAGGGGCCTGGCGTTGGCCAAGACTCTGGCCACAATGGCCTGCCCTCTGGCCTTCCCAGACCCGCTGGGCTCTTTCTTGGAGGTCATTGGGCAGTTTGGGGCTCCCAGGGATCCATTTTCCCAGCAAGCACAGTCACTGAAGCTGCCGCCCAAGCCCCCCGTGGTCCTGCCTTTATATATAACCCTCCAGAAAAGCACAGTGATCCCGCACGCCCCTCCCGGCCTCCCTGGCAGGAGCCCCGAGGGCCTCCATTCTGCTTCGAACTCAGACAAGCCTGCTTCAAGGTTCTCCTGGTCCTGGCAGGGATTTCAGTGGCCTTTGGGGGCCCGTGGCGGGGTGTCATGGAATTTCCATCTTGCAAGGCAAATCTGGAAGAAAGCACTGGGCTGCCATTCCGACTTTAGCTTTACAATTCAGAGAGGCCGTGAGAGGCGAAGGAAGCGAATGAAGCAAACGAAGCCACTTGAACACCCAGTGTGTGCCAGGCTCTGGGTTAAGCACTTTCACCTTCTTATTCAGGTGCCCAACAGGTATTGTCAGCCCCCTTAACCCATGAGAAAATGGGGGCGCAGAGATGCTGCGGACTACAGTGTGGTGGACTGTGTGCCCCTCCCCCGGCCTCCCTGCTCACGGTCTTGATGTCCCCAAATATCCCCACCAACGTGCACACATGCACGTGTGCATGCACACACGTAGGCACTGGCCAATCCGTGCTCAGAGAGGCAGCCAGAGTGAGTTTCTTAAACCGAATTTTTCACAGTGTGGTGGACTGCGCATGGAGAAAGTTACTGGTATAATAATCATCACCATGAAAAGCTGCTAAGAGCCAAGTGCGCCCAGTTCACACGGTGCCTCGTTTCACCCTCCCGGCCACGCGGCACCTCTGCACTGTGGCTCCCATTTCACGGGTGGAGAAGCCGAGGAGGGCGACCCGGCAGCTCGGCCCAGGGCCCCCAGCTCCTGGTTGGCAAGGAAGGGTTTGAGCCTTGCAGAGACTCCTCAAAGAAGAAGCTGTCACTTTAGGGGGACAAGGCTAGGGAGGGGGAGGGGGGAACACAAACAAAAGGGAACCGATGCTTTGCCCTGCCTCTTTCCCCCTGGTAGGAAAAGCCCCCCAACCCCGGACTGCCCCCTTCCCGTGGGGGCACGGACAGCGAAGGTGGGGCCGCAGGTGGCTCTGCTCAGCTGGCGGAGGTCAGCTGGGGGTGGGGGTCAGGTGGGAGAAGTTGAGGAAGGGAGCGGGGAGAGGAGGGGATGGAGCCCACAAAAGCCGCCCCTTTCTCTCTCTCAGCCCAGGTTTGCTGCGCAGGGGCCAAGCTCCAGGTCTGTGGGGTGGGCACCAGGCTCCGCATTTTTCTGCAGGTGTTAAGTGACTTAATGAAGAGCCAACGTGCTCCTGGTCTGTGTGATTCCGGGGCCAGGGCTCTCCGCCCTTTAGGAGGTTCTGCCTCCTCCTCTGCTCCCAGAGAGCTCTGGACTCCGGGGCTCCCAGAGCTGCCGGCACAGGGGGATGACAATAATAACCCCGGCTCCTTCAGGTGGCACAGCACAGTCACCTCCTTTTCCAAAGTCCTCACACAATTTTGTGCAAGAGGCCAGACAGGGGCCCTCATCCTCCTTTTGCAAGTTTTCTACAACGCTTAGAAAAGTGCATGAACAAAGCTTGGCTCAGAAACTGTATCAGTCAGACTCTAAAATCTAACCACCACCCCCCTGCACCGGGGGTGGGGTGGGCAGGCAAGGGTTAAGTTGAGGCAGAGAGGGACACAGCGAGCCCAGTCCAGGCCCTGCTGACTCACCAGAGGCCAGGCGTTAATACCATGGCTGCCAGTTGCCTGGGAGCTGATTAAGATGTCACAGAGGATTATGATGTCAGGTGCAAGAATCACGCTCCAGGAGGGGTGACTGCTGGGGCCGGGAGATTACCCCAGCAACGGAGATGGGACATCCATGCAGAGCGGCCTGGCTGGCAGGGCGTGGGGCTGGGGTCACCCTGTCCTAGATGCGAATTCTGGCCCCTTGGCTCCGCAGCTGCTTGAGCTCGGGTAAAACGCCTCACTTTTTGGAGCCCGCTGGTCCTTGTTCACAAGATGGGAGAGTCATTCCAGCGCCATGAGGATTGAATGGGACAGTATCTGCCAAACGGCAGACCCCAGGGGACCCCAGGCTTTAGCTCTGGAGCCGAAGCTCAGGCGTGGGCAGGCTTGCCCAGAGGTGGCCAGGAATCGGTGCCAAGCCCCCTCGCTGCCAAGTGCGGGAGGCAGGAGCACCTGAGGACGAGGCATGGGGCTGAGCAGCCTCTTTGTGTCAACTGGTGGGAGGTTAGCGGCTTGCTCGTACAGTCGCTTAAACTTTCTGCTCAAGTAGCGCTGACCACAGCACAAAGTCACTGTGTTTATTTATTGCTTTCCTGATTCAACCTTGAACTCTGTTTCTTTAGATCCTACTCCCCAACTTTGTGCCTGGTGCTGAATAAATATTTGAATAAAGGGGGGGACAGATGAAGGTGTTTTCTCAACTTCCCCCTCGACTCAAAAATTTTGTCTTTGAGGAAGAAATATTCCTTCTTTTCTTCAATGCTACCCTTCTCCAGTGCCCTTAATTCCACTCCTCTTATTTTGCCAGGACCTGGCTTTCATTTATTCACCCATTCACCCATTTATCCACCACCTATTCACCTACCATCATCCATCTACCCATCCATTAACCCACCCACTTATTTACCCAACCATCCATCCATCCATCCACCCATTTACCTATCCATTCACCCACCTATTTACCTATCCATCCATTCAGCTATCCATATATTCATCCAGTCATGTATCTATCCAATCATACACCCATCCACACACCATCCATCTACCACCTACCTATTCTCCATCTACCCATGTATCAATCCACTCATGTATCCATCCATCCATCCATCCATCCATCCATCCATCCATCCATCCATCCATCCATCCA
>JAKSZT010052319.1:22124240-22180483 GCA_026826555.1 Tolypeutes matacus | reverse complement strand
ACCTGGCCAGAGGTGAGCTGGAAGGGGCAGGCAGTGGCCGGAGCGTGGGGGCCCTGGCAGGCCAGGCAAAGAGCAAAGTCTAAAGTCAAGTGTCCCCCTTTCTTTGGACCACGGGCCAAGGTGCCTGTTGACGGGGGTCCCTGGCAGGATGGTACAGGAAGGGGACATGAGATTTGACCCCTGGACACAGCCTGAACGAGAGGGGCCTGCTGGGCCCACCTCGTCCTTGCTGACATGTCGTCCTACAGATTCATTCCGCTGCGCCATCAGGTTAGGGTGGAGAAATGCTCCCGCTCTCTGTGAGCTTTTCTTCTCCCCGAGCCTCTGTCGGGGGAAAGCAGATGGGCCGAGGGGACCCTGCGGTCGCTCAGAAGCCTTAGGCCCCGAGCTCAGAGTCTCATTGGGGAAGGCTGGGAGGGCTTTATGTCCCGGACACTGTGACCTGCACTTTACATTCATTTTTCTTACAAGCGGACTCATCCCCATTTTACAGAGGTGAGTGCCAAGGCTCAGTGAAGCCCAGCAGCCTGCCGAGATCGCGTGGCACTGAGCAGAGAAGCAGAGATTCGAACACAGGCTTCCATCCTAGCCTCTCTCCCCTACCGCCCCTCCGGATGCGGCACGCCGGGCACGCCGGGTCACCTCTGAACCCTCACCACACAGGGCGCGCTCCAGGGCCCAGCAGCATTCCCGCATCGCCTGGGAGCTGGCTACAAATGCAGTCTCAGGGCGCAGTCCAGCGTCCTGACTGGGAAACGGCCTTTTCCCAAGGGCCCAGGTGATGGGGAAGCACAGTGCAGCATGCAAAAACCTGCTCCAAAGGGCAGCTGCTCGCCCCTCTCCACGTGAGAACCCCGCCTTGCTCGCTGCCACATCATGCTTTTGCACATAGTAGGTGCTTATTAAATTCTGATTGGCCAATGAGTTGATCTGTGTCCCGTCCCTGACATTTAGAATTAGCCCTTCCACCCACAGTACATTCTCTGCTTCCTGTCCTGACTTCTTACGGCTCTTGGTGGTTGGCTCCCCTTGGGGGAAGGAACCCTGTTTTATTTTCCTGCAAGTCCAGTTCAGGCAGAATGCCACACAGCAGGAGCCCAGTAAAAATGTGCTGAATGAATGAATGAATGAATAAGTTTAGCTGAGAAATTTTCAGATGAATTCGGTAAGCCAAGGTTAGTTGGGAAACCTCCACATGGTCAAATTCACCTGCTCTTCCACATTTTGTTACTGCAGTGCACACAGCTCAAGACTGGGATAGCAAAGGCGATTTCCTCCCATCTTCTCAGAATCCTGGAGAAGCTGCAGGGAGAGTGCAGCCCGGGGCTGCCTCCTCTCCAAGTCAGTGAAGTACCCCAGGCAAGGGCTGTGTTCAATGAGAGGTGTGGTTTTTTTTTTTTTTTCTGTTGTAATTTTTTTCCCCAAGGACCCATAATTTCACCAGCGATTCATGATATATGGAGGAATGTGTGTGTGTGTGTGTGTGTGATGTATTATTCCCTGTAGCAGCCACTGTGGTTCCCAGTGGAAAGAGCCTGGGCTTTGGACTCAGAGACGATAGGATTCAATTTCAGCGACGAAACTCGGTAGCACTGTGCCCTTGGAAGTGCCTTCCGACCCCTGGGAGCTTTGGGTTCTCCTGTGCGCATTGGGGACACCAAGATCTTCCTGGTCTAGTACTTCTGAGAATATTGAATAACAACAGTCAACATTTATTCACTGCATTGGTGCTTTCCATGGATGAAATCTTTTTTTTTTAAGATTTATTTTATTTCTCACCCCCGCCCCCCCCACACACACCTGTTTGTTCTTGCTGTCTGCTCTCTGTGTCTGTTCGTTGTGCTCTCATCTTCTTTTTAGGAGGCACCAGGAACCAAATCCAGGAACTCCCATGTGGGAGGGAGGTGCCTAATCGCTTAAGCCACCTCCGCTCCCTGCCTGTTGTGTCTCTTATTGTGTTTCCTCGTTATGTCTCTTTGTTGCTTCATCTCATTGCATCATCTTGTTGTGTCAGCTTGCCGTGCCAGCCTGTCACATCAGCTCACTGTCTTGCTCGTCTTCTTTAGGAGGCACCGGGAACTGAACCCGGGACCTCTCGTGTGGTAGGCAGGTGCCCAACTGCTTGAGACATATCCTCTTCCCAGGATCAAATCATTTGAGTTGGGTGATGTTATCTCCATTTTTTCAGATGAGGACACTGAGTTTCAAGAGCACACGTGGTTTGTTCAAGGGCATGCAGTTGGAGAGTGGCAGTGCTGGGGTCTGACCCGTGCGTTTGACCTCTGTGTTGTGCTTGGACAGAGGTGCCCGTGGCCTTCATGGCAGATCTACAAGGCCGTTGCTTTTATTATGCCATGCTTAGTATGACTGCCTGGGACTCAGAGAGCTTGAGTGACTTTGTTCAAGGTCACAGAGCCAGACCGAGGATGTAGCACAGGTTGGTCTGATGCCATGCCTGAGCTCACGCGGCCATGAACCGTAAATGGTGGCCATTGGCAGAAAGGGCCATCGCCCATGAGACTCTCTCATCAGCTTTAAGAAAGCCAAGGCTGGGCTGCACGGCCCCTTGGCTGCTGAGCGGCTGGCTCTCCAAGGTGCCGCCTTCACCAAGGTCTCCATGGCTGGGGGCGGAGCGGGTGGGCAGACCAAGGTGCTCGCTACGCAATGAGATGCCCTCAGCAGCCTGGGGGATTACCTCCACTCTGGTGTGGAAAGCCTGGAGCCTGTCCTAGTCCAACTGCCGCTGTCCCCCTCCCGTTAGCCCTCCCTCTCTGGGAGTTGCCACGGCAACCGCTTGGGCATCTCAACGGCGTCTTCTCCAATAATCTGGGCCTCTGATCTCTGGCAGGCCTGTAATGAAGGGACAGTTTGTTAGCGCTGACATAAACACTGGGAACTGGAGCTGCCTTATTTCATGTCATTTACAAAGTCAGCTCGAGCCTGCCGACAGCCGAGCAAACTGTGAGGATATTTATTTGTTCAGTTCCCTATGGTGAAAACCAACGTTTAGGAGGCCAGGGAATTTTTTTTTTTTTTTTTGTAGTTGTCGATTATTTGCTATTTTGTTTTCTTTTGGTAAGGAAAGAAAGATATCTCAGAAAGTGTCCCAGTATACCTTTTTACTTCCTTCAGTCAACCTTTGGCTAAGGAATAGGGACTAGAACGGCTGTGAACCCAGGTGATACCATTTGCATCGGTTTCCTAATTTACAGAGCCCTTTCTTGGCTCTCACTGCTTTAGGAAGGCAGGTCGTTGATACCCATTCCTGTGGCAGACGAAGAGAAGAAAATCAGAGAAGTTTAGTTACATACCTAAGGTCACACAGCTAATAAATGCTAGAGTCAGGATTTGAATCCAACCAAGGCTTTTGATTAAAAATCTAGAGCTCTTTCTACAGCCTGGGGCCTTGCTTCAAGGTACCTAAGGAAATGAATGTTTTGAACTCAGTGGTTGGGGGAGTGTGAGACCTAGATCTCCCTGTGTTTTTTTTTTTTTAATTAACTGATGAAGTTTTTTGGAAAAAAGGAATCATAAAAAGGACAGCCCAAAACCACAACTTTCAGAGCTGCTGTTTGTTTTGTATTTCTCATTTTTAGCAAGTGGGCCCCTTTATCAGAGCTGTGGGGGGAGAGGGAAGATTCCAGATTCTAGGAGCTTGGCAGTGCTGGGTGGGCACCAGGGCCTCCCAGCTGGGGGTCTGGGATCCCTCTGTCAGTCCTCGGCTCTAGTTTGGGACCCAGTTCTACCCGGGTCGGAAGGTTCTAGCACTTGCTAACTGTGTGAGCTTGGGCAACCTGCCTAACCTCTCTGAACCTCAGTTTTCTCATCTTTAAAATGGAGGTGACCATCCCCATCCTGTTCTCACAGGGCAGGATTCTGTATAGAAAAAAAATTGCTTGCTGAACACTAAACACGGTCAGTTCTCGGGTGGTACTGTGGTGACGAGAAAGGGGCCCTGGCTCTGAGTTTGAATCAGTGTGGTCTGGGCAGCTGATGTCATCTCTGGGCCTCTGCGCGCCCATTGCAAAGCAGGATTACGATCCGCAGCAGTGAGAGTTGCAGCTACAGTGCGTCTGTTCCTTCCCTGAGCCGGACACGCGTCCATGCTGTGCAGTTTACTCCTCCAATTCCTACGACTCTCTGAACGGGTGGGGGCATCCCATTTTACAGATGAGGAAGGTGAGCCTGGCAAGGCTAAAGAACTTGCCCGAGGCTTCTAAGTTCTAAAGTGGCTGATCTGGGATTGGAACCCAGGCCTTGTCTGACCACCTTCTCCTGCTCAGGGCCGGGGGAGAAGCAGATGGAGTGCCTGTCACAGAAGGGTGGGGAAAACAGCTGCCATCTGTAAAAAATGGACTCACCAGGCTTTTAGTTCTCTCTCCCGCCCCCACCTCCTCTACCCTGGGGGCTCCTCTAACCCCCTCCCGCCAAATTAGATGCTGCAGGACAGAACAGAGCTCACACAGCAGGGGGTGAAGGCGCCCCGGCCCTCGAGTCCCCTGCAGCCAGGGGGCCAGCACGCCGGGAAGCAGGGGGCGGGGCGGGACCTGGTCCCTAAC
The DNA here is from genome assembly GCA_026826555.1 of Tolypeutes matacus. Classification (NCBI taxonomy): domain Eukaryota; kingdom Metazoa; phylum Chordata; class Mammalia; order Cingulata; family Chlamyphoridae; genus Tolypeutes; species Tolypeutes matacus. The sequence continues at coordinate 22,175,924 of JAKSZT010052319.1, read as the reverse complement.
TGTCCCCTGGGGTCAGATCCATCACGCCGCGGCTGGGTTTGCTCAGCCAGTGGGTCAAGCGGTCCGCCGGCGGCGGCGCCGGGAGCCCACCACGGCCATATTTAATTTAATTAAGACTGTCAGCACTATTGATTTTGGCAGTTTCAATTACTTGCCTGTTATGGTTTCTGGATCAACTGATCTGTGATGGGTCCTATCAGCAAAGACACACATTGAGGAGAGGGCCCTTCATCTCCTTTAAAGCCTGACACAGCCTGCCACGGGCCGTAAGTTATTACTTTTATCCGGCCCCGCTCCCCTTCCCTTCCTCATAATTAATTTCTCATTAGACAGCTCTTTATTGTTTAATTTGTGCAGTTTATAATCAAATTGGGCACATTAATTGTCGTTGAATTTAAGGCTAATGAAAAGTAAAGCTTCTCAATAACTTACTCTTCCATTACTCCCGACAAGATAAAATAAAGTGCTCAGAGAAGTGTCAGCTTTTTAAATTATAAATTAGGTTTTTTAAAGAGCAAGGGCATTTAAGGAGCAGTTATCACACATTTAGTAATTATAAATCCTACGCTGCAGAACAATTATTAAGATATAATTACACGGCTTTGCTCTTAGGCGGCCCCGGGAGCTGGTTAGAGGCTTGCTTCTTGGAGGCTGACGGGGTGGGGGTTTCTGCAGGGCTGGGGAGGGAAGCACGGGTGCTAGCAGAGCAAGCGCCGGGCCGGGCAAGGGTCCTTATATCCGACTGGAGCCAGCTGGTCTAGGGGTTTATTTCAAATGGAGCACCTGCTCCCGGTGCTCGTCCCTCTGCCCTTGAGAGCTCTGAAAGGCTGCACCAAACCCTACCATGGGCCCAGTCTGTGCCGAGTCCTCGTGACAAACGGACATGGGCTTGGACTGACAGACACACAAACAAATGGAGGCACAGGTCAGCAGGGAACAAATGAGAGGGCAGCCAGGTCCACCTGTGAGACAGCAGATCCACCTGTGAGGCGACCAGGTCCACCTGTGGGGGCTGCAGGTCCACCTGTGAGATGACCAGGCCCACTTGTGAGGTGACTAGGTCAACCTGTGGGGCGGCCAGGTACACCTATGAGGGTGGCCATAAATTCTCCAGGGCAGGCAAAACCCGAAGGTGTTGGCCCCTTGGAGAGTGAGGAGGTAGGTAGGTCACAGCATGAGCTCCGTATGGATGTGGAGAGTCTGTGTCCAGCATGGAGTTTGGGGTGCTGCTGAGGGCTGTGGGGGCGGTGGAGGGGAAACCGGGGTGCTGTGCTCGGTGGCCAAACACCCGACAGCGCGCGGACCGCTCCCTCCTCCGCAGCCTTCTCCCTGCGGGCCTCGTGCGAAACCGCGTGCCAGCATCCCCGAGAAGCCACCTGCTTCCGAGGACATGCTCCCCACTTGCAGACGAGGAGCCTGAGGCTGGCAGAGGGCAAGTCCCCAGCTTCAGCCCACCTGGCCCCTGGCACACTCTCCGTGAGCACCTCCTGTGTGCGGGGCTGGGCGGGGGTCTTGGGAAAGCAGGCGAGTCAGACGAGGGCCAGCTCTCAGGGTGGAGGGACGGTGTCCCCAGGGACCCAAGAAGATGAGCTCGAAGAGCCCAGATGGTCCCGGCAAGGGGGACAAGCCCAGCGCCAAAGAGCCTGCGGACTCCCCTCCGACGGTTGGATCCATGGGGCGCAGAGAGATCTCCGAGCCCAGTACGCTTCCTGGCGGTTGAGACACAGCGCTGTCCCCTGGAGATTTAAATGAGGGATACTCCATGTGCACATCCTCATTTAAACCTCTTAGATCGTTACACGACATAAACAGCGCTATTAAAACCCAGAAGTCGGTCGATTGCGATTCTTACCAGACGGGCCGTTAAAAACTCAGGAGTTCAGGCTCCTCAGAGAGAGAGAGAGAGAGGGGACAACGTGCCCTTCGCCAGACGGTCCCGCAGTTAAACGCCCTGCAGCAGGCGCACGGCTGCTCCAGGAAGGGCTGGCAGCAGCTGCCAGGGAGCCCGCCGTCCCGGGCGCCAGGCCCTTCCCACGAACGCTCGGCCTGGAAGGGTTCTAGGAGTGGGGGCTGCACCTCAGCTGAGGGGTGAACCGTGGCAGACGCACGCAGGTCCAGGCAGAGCTGGGGCTTGAACCCACGCCCCATGCCAAATCTGCGCTCTGCCGGCGGACGACAGGTTGTGTCTCCCATGTCACCCTCCCCTGTAACGGGAAGGAACAAGAGCCCGCGTCAAGTCCCAGAGTGGGACTCCAGGGAGCTGCGTGGAGGCTGATCCCTTCCGAGGGAGGGAAGCGCCTTGGCTAATCCCGGACCCCATATGGGGACCCTGTGCTTTCCGAAATGGTCCCCATCCACTCTGCTGAGAGCGGAAGGTGTCTAAGCTGACTATTTTTACGAAGCACCTTCTATGTCTCTGTGGGCTGAGAACTGATGGACGAGGGAGTCCCGGGCCCCTCTCAGGAGGGGATGGGCTTTGGGGGCCAGACCACAGACAAACAACAGAGAAGAGGAGAAGATGCCATGCCAGGCAGGGTGGGGAGCTCTCCCTGGAGAGGGCACAGCCTTTGAAGAGAACCGCCTGTGTGGCCTCGAGCAAATTGCTTAAGCTCTCTGTGCCTCAGTTTCCTCATGGGGAACATGGGGATGGCAATCATTGTATTGACATTCGGTTGACCTGGGGGAGCACCTGAAGTGCCTGGAGGGCCCCCCCTCCTAGAAGCTGCCTTTGCTGTTATTGGCAGGCAGTCTAGGAGGCGCTTCTTGGGGGTGGCGTTTGAGCTGACCTGAAGGATAAGAGGCGGTCAGCTATGTGAAGGGAGGGAAGGGTGTCACAGGCTGAAGGATCAGCATGTGCTGAGGCCTAGAGGCAGGAAAGCCTTCAGCTTGTTTGAGAAACAGAAGGCCAAGGCAGTTGGAACAGGGAGGAAGAGAGCATTAGGGAGTGGGTCAGGGACACAGGCAGGGACCAGAAAGCCACGGCAGGGGGTTGGGTCTAATCCCAGTAGCCATAAGAAGGCACTGTTTTTTTGTTTTTTGTTTTTTCTTATTGAGATATAATTCACATTCCATAAAATTTACCCCTTTAAAACCAGCTTTATTTTATTTATTTTTTAGCTTTTTATTTTGAAATAATTTCAAACTTACAAGGAATTTGCAAAAATAACATAAAACCTCATTCAGAGAACTCCCACATCCCACCTTCTCAGATACCCAGATCCACCCATTTTCACCTTTTGCCTCCCGGGCCATTCCATCCATCGATCATCTTGTGGACATGTGAGAGCAGGTTGCACACATCATACTCCTTGAACACATAATCCTTCCGTGTACATTTTCTATGAACAAGGATAGTTAAGTAATCAAGTGCAGTTACAAGTTTAAGAAATTTAACGCTGTTATAGAGCTTACTTTCCATATTCCAATTTTTTCTTATGTCCCATAGTGTCCTTTTGAGCCTTCTCTCCATCCTTAGGTCCCATCCAATATCATGTATTGCATTTAATTGTCATTGTCTCAAGTTTCTCTTTCTTTTTAAATCGTGGAAACATACATACAACATAAATCTTCCCATCCCAACCCCTCCCGAGCACACCCTTCAGTGGGATTGATGACATTTGCCATGTTGCTATGGCCTCCCCACCATCCATTACTAGAACTTTCCCTTCACACCAAACAGAAACCCTACACCCATTTTGCATTAGCTCCCCCATTTCCCCTGTTCCCCACCCCTGGGAGCCTGCACTCTACTTTCTGTCTCTATGAGCTTGGGTATTTTTGATATTTTCTTTGTGGCCACCACGGGGCTCAAATATAACACCCTAAAGCCATAACGATCTCATTTGCTTTGACACCAACTTAGCAACTTCAATAGCATTGAGGACCCCTCCGTCCTCCCACCTCTACGTAGTTCTGGCCACAAATGACATATTTATACATTATGAGCCCAAAACCAGATTTATCATTACACTTTATACATTTGCTTTTTGGATTCTGTAGGAAGTAAAAAGCAGAGTTACAAATCAAAAATACAATGGCACCATATTTCTATTTACCCATGTCATTATCTTTCCCAGAGATCTTTATTTCTTCAGGTGGCTTCAGTCAGTTGTTTTGTCTCCTTTCCTTTCAATCTGCAAAACTTCCTTTAGCATGTCTTATAAGGCCAGTGTGGTGGTGGTGAACTCCCGCAACTTTTTTTTTTTATCTGGGCATATCTTAATCCCTTCCTCATTCTTTAAAAAGTTTTACCAGGCATAGAATTTTTTCTCTATGTCATCCCACTGCCTTATCGCCTGCATGGTTTAATCTCATTGAAGCTCTCTTTTCTGTGATATGTTGCTTCTCTTGTGTGTTTTAGAATTCTTCCTCATCTTTGGCATTTGACAGTTTGATTATAACATGGGTGGCATGGGTCTATTTGGGTTTAACCTGTTTGGAATTTGTTGAGCATCTTGGGTGTGTATATTCTTTTATTAAATTTGGGAAGTTTTCAGCCATTATTTCATTGAGTATTTCTCTGCCCATTTTCTCCTTCTGGGACTCTCACGATTTATGCCTGATGGTGTCCCACAGGTTCCTCAGGCTCTCTCCACTTTTCTTCATTCTTTCTGCTTTCTGCTCCTAACACTGGACGATTTCAATTGTCTCATCTTCAAGTTCTCTGATTCTTTCTTCTGCCAGCTCCAGTCTGCTGTTGAACCCCTCTAGAGAATTTTTAATTTTAGTTACTGTGGTTTTCAGCTCTGTGTGCTTCCTTTCCAGAATTTTCATCTTTCCATTGATATTCTGTCTGTGTTCATCTATGGTTTCCCTGGTTTCCTTTAGTTCTTTTTCCATGTTTTCCTTTAGCTCTTTGAGCATATTTTGACTGTTTAAAAAAAAAGTCTTTGTCTGGAATGTCCCTACTCTGGTCCTCCTCATTGATGATTTCTAAGGATTTAATCTTCTTCTTTGCCTGGGTCATTGCTTCCTATTTCTTTGTATGTTTTGCAATTTTTTGTTGAAACCTGGGCATTTTGAAGTTTTATTGTGTTATGACTGGGATTTAGACTCTGAGGCACCTCTTCCTCAAGCTTTTATCGCGCTAGTAGTTTAATGGCAGAGCTTTTCTTGAATTCCAGGAGCTAGCCAAAAAGAAAAAAAAAAAAAAAAAAAAAAAAGAAGAAAAGAAAAAGGAAAGCACCTTTTCCTGTCTTGGCATATTGGCCTGTGAGGTGCTCTCCAAGGGCTTATCCATTTGGAGAATAGCTCCAGGCCCAAGCCAAGGGGCTGCCCTGATCCTTTCTGCACAGCCTCTATCCTGGGCATGGGCATTAGAGCCTGGGAATCCCCCTGTTTACAGGGATATGAACGTCCCCTCTTCCTCAGGCAACGGTTTCCTCATGGACCCAGGAATTGCACTGTTTATTATAAATCCACTGCTTGCCTGCCCTCTCACGGCATCCTACATGTGGGGCAAATTCTAGGGTGGCGAGTCCCTCAGGCCACCACCAGACAGATTGGCCCATACTTGCTCCCTATATGTGCATGAGGATTTCTCTGCTCCCTCTGGAGCTGGGACCAGGGATCTGTACTGGGAGCAGGGGTCAGCTTCATGCTGAGCCGTTGAGGGGTGGGGGTGGGGGACCAGCCAGAGCGCCCCAAGATACTACCACATCCTCAATTCAGTGCTCGCCCTGTTCCTGTAGTCCTTGCACTGTTTTCTGGAGCTCTAGGAAGATGCTTCTGCCAGTTCTCGCTGGTTGTTCAAAGCTTCTGTGGGGGAATGGACGGAGCCCTGAAGTGCCTCTCTGCGGTCTTGATGGAGGCAGAGCTCCCATTTTATTTTTAACAGCTTTATTGAGATGTAATTCATACACCATTACAATTCACCCATTTAAAGTGTACAATTCAATAATGTTTAGTATATTCAGAGTTGTGCAACCATCACCAGCGTCAATTTTAGAGCATTTTCATACCTCAAAAAGAAACCCATCTTTCAGCTGTCCCCATCTCCCCTTAACCTCCCCAGGTCGAAGAAACCGATAATCTGCTGGCTCTCTCTTTCTCTTTATTTCTGTCTCTTTCTCTTTGTTTTCTTTTTTTGTTTTTTTTTTTGTTTGTTTGTTTGTTTTATTTTTTTCTCTTTTCTAGACATTTCATACACGTGAAATGATACGTGGCTTTTTGTGTCTGGCTTTTTTCACTTAGCACAGTTTTTAAAGTTCCTCCATGTCGTAGCATGTATCAGAATTTCATTTCTTCTTATGACCGACTGGTTTTCCGTTGTGTGGCTACATCACATTTTGCTCATGCTTTCTCTGTTGATGAGCATCTGGGTGGTTTCTGCCTTAAAGCCCTTGGGTTTTAAGCAGAGGGTGTTGGGGGACTGGCAGGCAGGCTCTCGAGATGGCCACCCCACCCCCAGTCCTGCACCAGTGAGGAATTGCAGTCTGCCATCACCTGCGTGAGCTTGTACGGGGGTCCTTTTCTGTTTAAGCCTCCAGGTAAGAATCTAGCTTTACAAAGGACCCAACTAAGCCGTTTCCAGACTGTGGAGCCACAGAAACGGTGAGATAATCAATGTGTGCTATTTTAAGCGGCTGAGTTTGTGGTACTATTGCTACACAACTACAGATAACTGATATGGAGAAAATTCTCCATGGTTCTGTCACATTTCTGCATGTCTTGCAATCAGGAGCTCTGACTGCCTTTGCTCCAGACTCTGTTTTCAAAGATGTTTGTGCAGTGAACAGCTGTGGAAGGTAAAGCTAGCTCCTTTCTCCAGAGCAGAGAGCAACACTGTTGGCCAGTGTAATAAAATTAATGTCTCCCTCCAGGCAAAAGTTGGGCAGTTTGCAGCTTATTATAAAAGATTCAGGGTCCCCAAGCCTGGAGGTCCTTTCCTGCAATGCCACCGCTGTGTGTGCTGGCGTCACCTGGCCCTCATTGCATCACCCTGTGGGGCTTGGGGCTTGGGAAGAGGGTTCGAGAAAAGATGATACTCTGGCTCCTGCTACTGCTGTCAGAAATACTCTGACCTTTGTCTCTGACCAAGGGGTCTCGTGTCTTCTGCCATGAAGAAACTGCGACAGACGGACCTGTTAGCTTGCCAGCAGCGTGAAATCCCAGACCTTTGGCAGTTCTGGCAGATCACAGAGTGGCGTGATCTGATTTGCGTTTTAAAGAACTCTCTCTTTAAAGGGCTGCTGTATGGAGGAGACGGAGGCGAGACTGGAAGCTGAGTCCTCGGCAGTGGACCAGGCAAGAGCCAGTGGTGGCCCGGACCAGGGCAGGATGGGTGAGGGGGTGCTGTGTGCCATGGAGGTGGGTCGGGCAGGACTGTTGAGGGATGAGGCCACGGATGGAGGAATCGGGGATGCTCCTGCATTTTGGGCCTGAGCACATAGGTGGAAGGTAGTGCTTTTAATTCAGAGCCAGATGGAAGGGTGAGGAGGATGGGGCAGCCAGGACCAGGTTTGGGGAGAAACCGAGAGCTCTGTTTTAAACGTGTTAGAGGAAAGATGCCTATGAGACAACCCAAAGGAGAATCTCAGGGAGTGGTTGGCTATGAATCTGGAGTTCCAGGGTGAGGAGCAGAGAGGGGAAACAGATGCGCAAGAGAATGCAGAGAGGAGAGATGAGAAGAGGGTCAGGGATTGGCCTCTCGGGGCTCTCCAGCACTCAGAGGTCTGGCTGAGGAGCCAACAAAGTTCAAAGGCAAGCTCTGGGTACTGCGGGTGCTGCATCAGGGAGCCCCTTGCTGGGCCAGGCATTCACTCTTTTGTTTCTGGATTAAGGGGAGGTCCAGGGATTCCTGGGCAAGGGTCCCTGGAAGGTGGGAGGCCCTTAGGGGCTTAGGGAAGCAATTTACCAAGTGGTACGAAATTATTCTATTTACACAATCTGAATAATTGTACCAGGGTACACTGACTCTCACCCTGATTTCAAGACCTCTTGGCAGGAGTGATCTGGGCTGCCCCAGGTTCTTCGCATCCGTGTCCCAGCTAGGAGACGGGCTTGGTTGTCAACCGGTCACTGCTTCCAGCTCCTGAATTTTCATTAAAATCCTGGGCATTGCCCCAGAGCTCAAAGGCGTCCCGATTAATTACAGACAAATGTTGGCTCTCCCCCCGGAAATCTGCTGCCCCAGCCTGCCTCCGTCCGCTATGATTTTATTAAAATCCCCCTTGCTAGCCAGGGCCTCGGGATTTATGGCCCTAGCTAATAGGCTGCCTCCCCAGGAGACATAAATCTCGGGCTTGCCCAGGGAGCTGCTGGCTGCTAAGAGGCCGGTTAATTGTTCCACCTAGAAGGTTCCACAGAGGAATGTTCAATTAGGCCTCTTAGAGAAAATTTGGAGCATTAAATAAAGTGAACTGGGATTTGGGCGCCATTATTTTTGGAGGGAGAAACCGCCCTTTCTTGCTCCCCTGGCCCATCTCAGGGTCCCGGCCTCCTGTAGCCCTGCTCAGGGCAGAAGGAATTCTCCGGGGTCGCCGAGCAGGGCTCTCAGCAGTCAGCAAGATACGAGACAGCACCAGGATTTATCACCCTGCAAAAGCCCTTGACGCTTTCTCACCCAAAGTCAACTACAGACTTGCCTGTGTGTCCTTGGGTGAGTCCCTACAACTCTCAGAGCCTCAGTTTACTATTTTATAAGGTTTTGTTTGCTTCACAACATTGCTGAAGGATCAAACCCATTCATTCATTCATTCATTCATTCATTCAACTATCTACTGAGAGACCGATCTCTATGAGCCCGGAAATGTGCTAAACCTGGGGCTATGGGAGAGAAAAAGACAAGGTCCCTGTCGTCCAGGAGCTTCAGGGTGGGGGAAGAGGGGTGGAGGCGGGGTAGGGGCAGACAACTGGATCCTGATGATGCAGACTTGTAAATGCAATTATAGAGACATGGGGGGGGTCGGTAGGAGCCCAAAGGAGATGCCTAATGCAGCCGGAGAGCAATACCAGTCAGGGAGGACTTCCTGGAAGAGGTGGCAGGACTGACATCATTTTGCTGTACTTATGCCTGGCTGGCCTTCCCAGTGGCATTGCTCCAGCATGTCCCACCACAGCATTTCCTTCTCAGAGGCTCACCTTAGGAGCTCACTTCAGGAATCCCTGGTTTCACCCCCAAATAATCACCACAGGCTTCAAGAACTTGTTACAGATGAAGAACCTGGAGCTCAGACTGAGCAGATCTTAGGACTGGGGCTGACAGTCTGCAGGACAGTGGGCAGGGGCCACCACGCATCACCGTCCAAGCTCCAACGTCACTTGCCCCCCTCACCCCACCCCTGCCACATGCCATTCTCTGCCCTGGCCCTGCCTGTTGGGAGAGCTACAGCTCCCCGACTTCTGGAGATCGAATCCCACAATTCCTTCATTTCCTCCACATCCCTTTGCCTGAGCCACACTGCCCACCCCCCCACCGGGGCCACATGGTCCTCCTTTCCTGGTGAGTAGAAAGAGGGGCCCAGTCTCCCCATTGTGCTTCACAGACCCCTTCTCTCCCGCTTCCAGGGTGGACTCAACCCTGGGGCTCTCAGAGTGTGGCCTTTAAATGGGCTGGAGCCGAGGCTGACACCCTGGTAACTGACCCCCGCCCCCGTTTAAATATTCTCCTCGCTAAATCCTCATCAGATTACCACACCTGAAAGTACACTCTCAATCCTGCTAGGCCCTGGCTTGCACAAATACCCAGAGAGCAGCAGACTTGGAAAATGTCCCGGGGTTTCCTGCTGATGTGACTTCACTCTGTGCCTCGGTTTCCTCATCTACCATTAGGAGCAAAACGACCAGTCTCTGATGATCGTTGTGGGGATCCCTGGTGAAACGTGGCTGGGAAAATACAAACTGGAAAGTGCTCTGAGAACAGAAGGGATTATCATAATGCTTTGCATTTTTATTTTTAACCTGCATGAAATTCAGAAATCCATTGGCTGCCAAGAAACGCTAAGCTGCAGTTTATGTTCCACAGGGAAATCAGGTTTATTTTAAGTGGGGAATTGCATGGAGCACAACCTATTTACTTGGGAAACAAGGATTGCTCGCAGGCAGCTGCAGCCATCCGCACCTCTGCCCGGTGTTGCCTCCTGGTGCATACTGATGGTCTGTTACCAGTGAAGGCACTTCACGGATCCTTGGCACAAGATTGTTTTCAGCTATATCGGGCCCACCAGCCTGGGCTCGGGCAGTCTGTCCTGAATGTGGCTCCCCTACCCAAAAAGCCTTTGCACCCGGAGAAGGGGGCTGCTGGGCTCGTCAGCACAGAGAAAGAGCAGTAGCTGATTCCCACGACAAGCCTGCAGCCCAGGACAAGTTCGGGGCCCAAAGAGACCCAAAGCCATGCCCCCCGTGGAGGGAGCCAATCCAGGGTCTAAAGGGGGGACAATTCTGTCCGAAGGGCCACCCCTACTCCTGGCTCTAGTGGCCCCTCGGGGTTCTTAGGTTTCTCCCTCCGGCACACCCAAATTCACGAGGTCCCACAGCTGGTAAGTGGTGGAGCCAGGATTTGAACCAAGGCCGTCTGGCTTGGAGGAGGGGTGCCTACCACCCCCAGTGCCCAGGATCATAGAGCAGTAATTAAACCCTCACCAGGGAGCACCCCCAGACCCCAGGGCCTCCCGCGCACAGGTAAGCACGGGGCGGGGAGGAGGCAGTGCCCACGGCTTCAGGTAGCCATCGTCCATGCTTTGCCCCGAGCCGCGTGATCCTGATGTTCTCCGCGATGGAGGAGGCAGGTGGGACCCTGTGCTGGGCCACGGAGACACGGGGAACTGAGCACAGTCCTGGCAGCACATGGTCTAGCTGGGGAGACTGACCTGTCGATGGTTCAGGCCCCCGAAGGTGGGGTGGCCGTCACAGGCACGCGGAGGGAGGCCCCTGTCCCTGCCCAGGCTCCCCTCTTAGGGAGGCAGCCTTGTGGACAAGGCACAACCACACACAGCACAGGAAAGGGCCGCCAGCTGCAGACTCCAGGAGCCAGGGAAGCCACCGGTGGAGCCTGCTGGGAGAGCGTCCCACCTGCCTCCTCCATCCAGGGGAGTCAGCACGTTCGTTCCATTAGAAAGAACCTCAGCTGTGGCCCATCGGGGATCAAGCAGCCAAAGTCAGGAGGTCGCTGTCGCCCCTGAATCCTCCTCTCCACGCCCACGAAGCAGGGGAACGGACCCCAGGACAGGGCGTCCAGCTGCTGCCTGGACCACGCTGCCTTGCATCTGCCAGGAACCCGGTGCTGGGACACAGCTGCAGGTACACGCCATGCTGCCAACTCAGGGAAGGCCAAAGCAGTAGAAAGAAGCCCTCACCCTACTTCTGCTTTCTAGGGCTCCAAGAAGTGCAGCTATTTGGTGGAATAAACTTGCAGGGGATCCCTAGCGAGGAAGTCTGGGAAAGGTCGTTTTTAACTTGCCAGCCTCTGTGGTTCTGGAAGGTGCAGCCGAAGGAGGTGAACAGGGTCAGCCAACCCCACCCAGCCCTCCACCCTGCCTTGCCATGTCTGACACCTCACTGCCTGCTTATCTGTTTATTTCTTCTCTCCCACTAGAACGTGAACTCTGTCTTGCATATCCCTGGCACCTCCCCAGTGCTTGGCTTATAGTAGATGTCCAATAAAGATTTGTTGAGTGGGTGACGATGTCTTTAAATCTTTGTGCCAGCCTCCCACAGATGTCTCTGTCCTCAGCTTCTCGCCAGTTCTCCATACTGCTGCAAGAGAGCTCTTTCCCCAAAATAAAGCTGATTGTGTATCTCAGCTGCTTAGAATCCGTCCGTGGCTCCCAGCAGCCAAGGATCATCTAGACTTTCCACCACCCTGCAAAGCCTCTCTCAGTCCAGAGCCTGCATTCCAGCCTCCTCACCCACATGCCCCTTCCCCACCATGGCTATCTCCAATTGCTTAGCATTCCTGACACGCCACACCATGCCTTGCTTCTCTGCATGTGCAGTTTCCTCTGCTCAGAACATCCTTCCATACTTCTTTGAGGGGCAAACTCCTATTCAGGCTTCAAAGCCCAGCCCAATACTCATTTCCCCAGCAGGGTGTGGATCTCCTCTTCTCCTTTTCTGTTTCCTTGCCTGAAGTCCTCTCCAGACAGTCAGCTGTTAGCAGTTAGCAACTGTGTCTGAATCAAGTTTGCAATCCCAGAAACCAGGCCTGTCACAAAATGGGCACACAGCAATGAATGAGTGAATGGAGGGAGGGAGGATGTGCAGGGTGAGTTCAGAGAACAGCGAGTAGTCCTGTGTAGCTAGAACTTAGGATTCAGGCCGTAATTATGGAATGTTTGCCACCTCAACTTCCTGATTTGATCCTCACTTCTGGTGCCCTAAAGTAGGCAGGGGAGAGCTCTTCACTCCCATTTTATAGGCAAAGAAACTGAGCTGGGAGAGGCTTAAGCAACACACTCAGAGTCTCCAGCAACAAGTGGCACAGCTGAGATGAGAACCCTGTCTACAGCACTCCACCAGGGCAGTGTCAAATGCCATAATTAAGACTCTACCCAGAGGGGCATTTTGATTCAAATTATATGGCCCTTTGTGCTCTGGAGCAATTAATGTGGAGGCACCGGATGGCGTTGGCAGCTGGTGCAGCCCAAATGAACATGGGCAATGTGGAGACATCATTATCTGGTGCCACGCAGGCTTCCGGGCCCTGCCTGGGCTCGAGGGCTCTGGTCTGAGCCCAGCGCAGCTAGAGGGGAGGTGCCCCCCAGCCTGCCTGGCTCACGTTCTCACCCTCTTCTGTGCTGGCTCAAACTTCCCTTCTTGGTGAGGTCCACTCTGACCACCCTCTTTAAATCTGCAGCCTCCCGCCTCCCCCACCATATACACTCCCAATCTCCTTTACTGACGCTATTCTTTCTTTTTTTCTTGATGCTTCCCCAGCACCTCGCATTCAGCCTGTCTTATATTACACTCAAGAGATAGTTGCTGAATGAATGAGTGAATGACCAAACGAATGAATGAATGATCAAACAAATGAATGAATGCCTGGGTGATTTGGCAAGTCACCTCACCTCTCTCCAGGTCTCTGGGCGCCCCTCTGTAAAATGGTGAGAGGCATTCCCTCCTCGCCAAGGGATGGTCAGGCTCCCTGGTGATAAAAGAGATGAGAGCATTTGGCACAGAACCTAGCTCTCAGTAGGTCTCCAAACATTCTTGTCTTACCCTCCTGATCTGGAGGTGGAAGCCCCTGTTCCCAATTCCTGCAGTGCTACTTGCTAGTCGTGTGATAGGATTTTACACCTCTGAGTGAATGGGTCGCTGCCCAGAAGTAGAGGACATCAGGGTTGTTGTCTTCCTCTTGCTGTGTAACAAACAACCCGGAATCTAGAGCCTTCAAACAATCATTTTATTCTGTCTTGCTTTTGGGGTCAGGGATCTGGGCAGGTTTCACCAGGACCATCCTTACGTACCCATGGCATTGGCTTTGGCCACTCAGAGGTAGTCAGCAGGAGGCTGGGCTGGAGGGGGAGGTGCCAACGTGGAAATGCAAATTCATCGCGGCTCCCTTTCTGCAGGGATTCGTTACCCAAGTGCTGGCAGGTATGGAGTGGCAGAGGGCAGCAAACATCTTGGTAACAGGAAGATTCGCTAATGAAACGACCACTGACAATGTCATCTCCAGCAAGCAGCCCTCTGCTCACCTCCAGTATCTGCCTGTGTTACAGCTCACAAGCCCACAGTTCGCTTGCTCTCTGATCCTGCAGCCCTCTGTCTTTCCTGACAGCAGGCAACACAATCTAAACGTGTGCTGTCTTCGGAGGTAGCTCTGAGAGGCCGATTTGCAGCTGGGGGTCTCAGGCAACCACAGCTGTGCAGGAGGGAGGGCAGCTGCTCCGGGCGGTGGGAGAAGTTGAACCTCAATGTAGTCATGACAGAGGCCTCAGCTGTCCCCCGGGAGTGCTGGAGCTGGGGAGACACTTCAGAATGGTCCCCAGTCAAGGCCAGGCTTCTGTGCCCAGGCCTTGCTCAGTCATTCAACAAGGGCTGCCCCGAGAGAGGTGGCACGACCTTAGCTGAGGCTGCTGTTGTCTGCCGAGGGCAATTCCCGGGGAGGGTCAGTGCCGGCAGCTGGGGCAATAGGCCCTGGTGGGATGATGGGTGGGGTGGGGGTGTGGGCAGCTCACGGCAGCAGCTACTGCAATTGCAGGGCGAATTGCAAAGCTTTCAGAGATGCAGGATGCAGGAGTTCCCAGAAGCAGATGAAAGTGTTTGTATTAGTTTCCTAGGGCTTCTGTAACAAATGACCACAGACGCAGTGGATTAAAACCACCCAGGTTTATTCTCTCACAGTCCTGGGGCTCAGAGGTCACGGTGTCGAGAGGGCTGCTTTCCTCCTGCAGGCTCCAGGGGGACTCTGCTCCCTCACCTTTTCCAGTTCTAGAGGCCGCCCACACTCCTTGGCCTGTGGCCCCCTCCTCGGTCTTCAAAGCCAGCAGCACGTATCTTTCCTCCCCTCCGATCTCTTTCCTCTGCCTTCTCTAGAGCTCATCTTCCTTCCTCCCTCTTACAAGGTGCTTTAGGATTACTTTGGGTCCACCCAGATAATCCAAGATCATCTCCCCAGCTCAAGCTCCTAAACCTCAGCCATACCCTCAACAGCCCTTTTACCACCTAAGGGGACACATTCACAGGATAAGGGGATCAGGGGGTGGACATCTTTGGGGGACCATTATTCAGTGACCACCGTGTTCAGTAAGAATCTCTTCTGCCCCAGCAAAGCGGGAACAAATGAGGACCTGGCGGAATTAAATCAGTGACCTCGCGAAGGAGAGCAGATCCGCTATGACGGTGTCCACGTGCTTTAAAGGACATTTAAACAGCAAAGCCTGGGACAGGCCCTTGGGAACATCGATGCATTGCTCGCATGTTGCTGTAAAAATGACCCTTTACCTGGTTTGTCTTTATTTATTTATTTATTTATTTATTTATATTTCTTTACCAGGGGGTCCTGGGGATCGAACCCGGGTCCTTCCATATGGTAAACGGATGCCCAACCACTTGAGCCACATCCGCTTCCCAAATTTTATTTTTATTTATTTATTTATTTTTATTTATTTACCAGGAGGTCCTGGGAGGGTTTGTCTTTTTATCTGGCAACTTTGTCAGCGTCCCCAAAAGGATCAGCTCCCAATTTAAACAGTCTCAGGAATCAGTCCGTAGTTTCAATGGACTAAATTTTGTGAAATAGAAGACAAACGATTTTCGCAATTTTAATTTTGTTTTCCAAGATAAAACCCTTATTGACCCTATTTTCCAGTGCACGTTATTAGCTCTGACTCTTGATGGCCCTTTCCAAGAACTCTGCATCCTCAATAGCCAGCTCCCCTGCTTGGAAACTGTGACAGGGGCTGGATCCAGGGTTCCCACAAGGCACAGGACAGGAGCGGAGGAGGAGGAGACGATTCTGTCCAGGAAGAGGCTTGGCTGGCAAAGACGTCACAGAGGAGCTGACCAGGAGATGAGGTGCTGGCCGTGCTGGCGGAACAGGACCGTGTCTCAGGCAGGAGTTTCTGCAGAGTGTGGACAGAGGCATGAAAGCATTTGGAAATCTGCAGGGATGTTGAGATATTCCCAAAGGGAGCGGTGATGGGGGATGGGGGCCTGGGAGGGAGAAGGAAGGAAAGCGCACTGGGGTGCAGATGGAGACAGCAAATATGGAGTTTCTCGCAGAGAAGCCCTCTGTGATGTAAGGCTGAGAGCTGAATAGGAGCAGCAAGAGACAGGAGGGGTAGGGGGAAAGGGGCCAGGGTTGGGGGCACCAGGCCCCCCGAGTCCAGTCATTTGGGTTCATATTCCTGCTCCACCACTTTCTAGCTGTGTGGCTCTGTACAGGTTGCCTCACCTCTCTGGGCCTCTGTGTCCTCATCTGCAAAATGGGGACAATTCAGTGTCTGCTCCGAGAGGTTATTTCTGGGCACCAAGAATGGGCCCAGGAAAAGCTGTCTGACAACTAATCTTGTTGGAGTTCTTCTCGGGAACTCAGGTTCGTTTTGAGCCATTTTGTTCTCACTGGGAAAGATATTGTGTTTGGAACTCTTAGTTCATATTGTGACAGCTTTCTCATCCATTATTTCATCAGTGTCTCTTTCTGAATAACTATTTTTAGCTGTTTTGTTGAGGGATAATTGCCATGCAATAAACTGCATATATTTTAAGTGTACATTTTGATAGAATATTAACATATGTATGCAACTGTGAATCTAGTATCACAATCAAGTTAATTAACATAATCATTATCCCCAAAAGTTCCCTACTGCTTCTTTGTAATCCCTTCTTCAGCTACGCCATATCCCAGGCAATCACTGGTCAGCTTTTTGGTTACTAAAGGTTTTTTCGAATTTTATGTAAGTAGAACCCTATAGCATGCACCCTTATTGTTTGTCTTCTTTCATCTGGCGTAATTATTTTGAGATTTATCCACGTTGTTGCAGGTAATCTGTGGTTCACTCCTTTTTTTTTTTTTTAAGATTTATTTTTTATTTACTTTATTTTTCTTTATTTATCCCCTCTCTCCCCCAGATGGTGTGCTCGTCTGTGTGCTCACTGTTTGCTCACCTTCTCCAGGAGGCACCGGGAACCAAACGCCGGAGCTCCCACGCGAGAGGAGAGTGCCCAACGGCCTGAGCCACATCCGCTCCCCGGGGGCTGCGGCGCCTGCTGGCCTGTGGCCTCTGCTTGTTGCGGCGGGAGGCGGCATCTGCTAGTCTTCTTTTAGGAGGCACCGGGACCCGAACCCCAGACTTCCCACGTGGTAGCTGGGCGCCCGAATGGTCGAGCCACATCTGCTTCCCGGTTCATTCTTTTTTATTGCCGAGAAGTATGTCACTGTACAGGTACACCACAACTGGTTTATCCTTTCATCTGTTGATGGACATGTGGATTGCTTCCAGTTCAGGGCTATTCAAATACAGTCGCTATGAACCTTCGTGTCCAACTCTTTGGATGGACAAGTAGCTTCATCCCTCCTGGCTACGTACCTAGTAGTAGAATGGGTGGGTGATACTGTGGCATAAGTTTTATTTTTGAAGAAACCACCAAACTGCTTTCCAAAGCAGTCGTACCATTCTACGTCTCTACCAGCAGTGCCCGAGAGCTCCGGTTGCTCTAGAAAGTCCTTGGTATGGATGATCTTTTTTATCTTAGCTCTTCTGGTGGGTGTGTAGTGATGTCAACTTGTGGCTTTATTTTGCAATTTCCTAATGATTAATGATGGGGGGTATCTCTTCTATGGATATTTACCATCTGCATATCTTCTTTGGTGAAGTGACTATTCAAATATTTTGCCCATTTAAAAAGATTTGATTGATTTCTTATTGGTTAATTATGTAGTCTAGATACAAGTCCTTTTTAGGATATACAGTTTGCAAAAAATTTTCCCAGTTCATGGCTTGCCTTTTCTTTTGTGTAATGGCATCTTTCGGAGAACAGAAAGTTTTAATTTTGATGAAATACACATTTTTTTCTTTTATAGTTTGTGGCTTTAGTGCCCTAGCAAAGAATTCTTTGTCAAACCCAAGATTATTAAGATTTTTGCCTATATATTCCTGTTGAAGTTTTATAGTATTAGCTCTTATATTTAGATTTATGATGGATTTCAAGTTAACTCTGGCATGTGCTTTGAAGTAAATGTCAAAGTTTATTTTCTTGCATATAGCTCTCCAATTGTTACAGCAGCATTTGCTGAAGATCATCCTTTCTTCACTGAATTGCCATAGCTTGTTGACAAAAACCAATTCTGTTCCTGGTTCCAGGAAAGATAGAGTAAGTCCCATTTCTCCACCAAATGCCACTATAAACCCTGAATGCACGGAGCAGCTATATGAGGCCTTGGCAGAGGAAATAGTAGCAGAAGGATAGAGGATGATACCAGAATTTGAAGTACCACTAAAAAAAGTGAGCTTATCATTTTTTAAAAATGCAGCTCTAAGTGAGCACCTTGACACAGAGAGAATTCTAGAAGAAACCCTTTAGCTCTAGTTCAAGCAGTGAGAAAGAGAACTTTTAATGCTCAGAGAGAATTTAAAAATTCCTTGTTTTTTTTCCCCATTGTCTCATTTCCCCATCCCAGGAAATCCTAAAGCAGCATTGGAAGTGCCAGCAGGGGGAACCCGCAGGAGCCAAAACTGAGGAAGGGGAACGTTCTCTCTCAGGGCTGGGTCTCTGGTCTCTGGAGCATGTAGCCAACCCTTGTTGCTTTTCCTCTCTCCCTGGCCTTCTGCTGCTTGGCCCTGGATGTGAGAGCAGTTGTGGAAGTGTGAAGCAGAGCAGAGTAATTCAAGTCCCAGATTTTTGGCCAGAGGTTTGGAAAGGGATGTCTCGGGGAATTGGAAAGTACCAGGGAGATCATGGAATGGGAGGAACAGGGGAAATTGACTCCACAAAGCTGTTTATGAACTCCTGGTTTAACCCTGACCTGTGCACATATGGATCTGATCCTTTTTAGCATAGCTAAGACTTGGAGAACTAAACTAATGCATAGACCACCAACCAGTTTCCAGGCTGACCAATGGATGGTACACATTTGGGGCAGATCTGAAGACCCCTACAGGGGCTTTGAAAACTGAACTGACAGAGGAACTTACAAACCACAGAAGACTGGTCAGAACTTGTGGCCTGGATGCAACTGGGCCAATTTCCAGCTAAAACAAAACATCAATGTTCCTCATAGGATTTAAACAAGACTCAGATTTTCATAACATAATATTCAAAATGTCTAGGATACAATCCAAAATTATTAGACATACCAATAATCAGGAAAATATAAACTCACATGGGAAAAGACAATCAACAGATGTCAACGTCAGGATGACACAGATGTTGGAATTCTCTTACAAAGACTTTAAAGTAGTGATTATAAAAATGCTTGACCAAGCCATCACAAACCCTCTTGAAACAAATGGAAAACTATAAAGTCTCAGCAAAGAAATGGAAGATATAAGCAATCACTGGAAACTCTAGACCTGAAAATGCCTTAAACAAAGTAAAAAAAAATTCACTGGAATGGACTTGATAGCAGAGTGGAGATGACAGAGGAATGAGTTATTCAAGCTTCTTGGCTTTGTGGGTTAAAATTTTCTCAAATTTGGAAAATTTTAAGGTATTATTTCTTCCAATAATTTTCTTCTTCCCTCTCTCTCTCTTCTTTGTGGCCTACAATTATGAACATACTAGTGTACTTGAAGTTGTGCCACAAATCATTGGTGCTCTGTCATTTTATTTTATTTTTTTCAGTCTGTTTTCCCCTCCATGTTTCAGTTGGGGATAGTTTCTATTACTATGTCTTCAAGTTCACTAATCTTTTCCTTTGGGTTTCTAATCTGTTGTTAATCCCATATAGGATTAAACATTTAAAAAATCTTATACATTGAACTTTTCACATATAGAAGTTTGATTTAGGATCTTTGATATCTTCCATGCCTCTACGTAACATGTTCAACCTTTTCTCTACCTTCTTGGACATAGTAATATTGGTTATCATAACTGTTTCGAGGTTCTTGCTTCTTAATGTCGGTGTCATTTCTTATGCTTTTATTGACTGATTTTCTTATTATGGATTGTATTTTCCTGCTGCTTTACATGTATGGTAATTTTTTTTTTTTTCTGTTTTTTTTGTTTGTGTATGGTAATTTTTATATCATAGATTGTGATATTTACTTTGTTTTGTGCTGGATATTTTTATATTCTGTAAGCATTCTTTTTTTTTTCTTCTTCTTCTTTTTTTTCTTTTTGGCAACACAGTTAAGTTCCTGGGAAACCATTTGGTTCTTTTGAGGCTTGTTTATAATCTTCGTGAGATGGTATCAGAGTAGCCTTTAATTGAGGGCTACTTTCACCCACTCCTGAGGCAATATCCTCTGCAGTCTACCTGATTCCCTGTGAACGATGAGGTTTTACCTCTCTGTCTGGTGAAAACTCTAACTATTCCTGGTCTTTTTGAGCTCTAGGTATTGTTCTCTCCAATCCCTTGGGGAAGGGTAGTTTTCTCATATGCATGTGCTGATCAGTACTCAGATGAAAACTTAAGGGGGACTCTCTCTCTGGACAGTTCTCTCTTCTCTGGTACTCTGCTCTGCAAACTGTAACCATCTCATAGTCTCTGGACTCCCAACTCCATCTCAACTCAGGAAGACTCCCAAATTCTGCTTGGGTCCCATCTCCCCACAGTGCCCTCTGGAAATCGGCTCTGAGCAGTAACGGGGCGATCGTAGCACTCACCTTATTTGTTTCTCCCTTTCTCAACTATCCTGTGTTGCCTTATGCCCAATATCTAAAAAACTGGTGTTTCACATCTTTTATCTTTTTTTTGAAGTTGTTTTGGGGAAAGGCAAAACGGGGTACTTGTTAATACTTCTTTGCAAGAAACAGAAATCCTCAGACAAGTTTTTAAGGTTGGGCTTTTCCTTCCTCTTTATCTGACAAAGAAACACATTCAGAGGGGTTATGGGACTGTCCTATGGTCACAGCTGGGTCTCTAAACCAAATCCCTGGCCTTGGAAGCGTGTGTTATTTCTCTAATGCCCTCCATACTGATAACCCTGAGGAAACTGACGGGGTGGGACTTGAGAACTAAAATTAAGCAATTAGAATTGCTGTTACAGGGTCTCTGTTTGGACCAAAAGTATTCAACCCAATGGACCCTATTCAAACTTTAGGGAATATTATGGACTGTCTTCCTAGAAAACCATGTGTATATGTTCATAATTTTGTGTACAATTTCAGGAACTCTTTGACTCCATTGTGGCAGAGACAGTTGATAGTCTATCAATATCTACTTCCCTTCTTTATTTCTAAGAGCACCCCAATTTTGTTGGGAGGCAGCAATATGTCAACTCAAAACCAAGCTAAGTTTCCCATACTTTCTTGTAGTTAGCAGTGGCCAATGGAATGAATTGGGAAGATCTTTTTGGAGTGTCTTCTGGGAAAGTTCCTAAATAAGAATGAATTAGCCAGCATTTTTGCTTCCTGCATTTCCGCCTTCTCCCTGCCCAGAAAGACATCATGCCAGTGGAGGTGGGGATGGAGGAGGACCTGTCCTGAGACCATGAAGACAAGCTCCTCATGCTGCGGTTGTGGAGAAAATGATGGGAGGAGTCTTGAAGCCTGATGAGACCTGTTTCTCCTGGATGAGCAATATCCAGAATTCTCATGTGAGGGAAAAAGGAATCCTTATTTAATGACTCTCCTGTAAGACAGCCATGTCGCATAACTCATCTCCTTCATGGTTTGAATGCTTCACTGCTCTGTAACTTTCAGGGTGACAAGGCCAGGGATTGAAACATGGTGGGGAATTTGTAAGTGAAAATAACAGAAAATGATACCTGGGAAAGGTAATGATGAAACAGTGTAACTACCTGTTAGCATTAAAACACAAAGGTGCTGATCAGGTTAGTCCTAGTAGAAAGCAAGGCCTTGAGGGAACAGGGCACGGGAGAAGCTCACAGTGATGTGGGTGCAGTGATCTGGGGATGAGGCTGTGGGTTCTTGTCCTAGCTCTGCCACTAGCTTGAGAAAATCATCCCTTCCCTCTTACCACATTTCCATCAGAATAAAAGGATGAAGGGCCCTTTCAAACTTGAGTTTCTTCTTTGCTTTGAGATGATGGGTCCACTGGTCTTGTTTTAATTTATCCTGCATCTGTAAAGGTAGCTGGAAATTCTAAGGTGCCCCCTCCATAACGAGGAGAATTTAAATTTGACCCATAGGTCAGCCTCTTCTACCATTGCTGATTAGGAGCCACTTTTCGCTGGGCTAGGACCACAAGCACTCCTTGAGTGAAAGGATGTGGACACTGATGCTCATGGAGTCACTCCAGACCTGGGGAACTGGGAGTTTTTCTCAGTGAGCGAATATGCAGCCAGTCAGTGGGGCTGAGAGTCAGATATCCCTGCTCTTACCAATGGCAAGTTAGGCAAACTGTTCTGAGCTTGGGCGTCCTCCTCTGTAACATGGGGACAATGGTAACACAGTACTGAGGGGAACTGGGATGATGAAACAAGATGAGGCAGATTAAAAGAGCTCAGGATGCCAAGCCTTTGGCGTAGCTCCCCGGCACAGAGATAGTTCCATAAGGATGGCTATTAGAACACACTGTGCCTGGCGGTGTCCTTGGGGCTGTGGAGGGCTTGGCAGAATCAACTCACATTTCTAAACACCCTTTCCATGCCAGGCATTATGCCAGGTGCTTGACTTCTTGATCATCTTTGAAACTCCTAGAGCTTATCAGGCAGATCTTACTAGCTTATCTCATTTCATTTTTTTGCAATACTGCTGCCAACTAGGAATTATTATTCTTATTCCATTTTTTAATAGATGAGGCAATTGGCTCAGAGAGATAAAGTCACTTGCCCAGTGTCAGCTGGCCAGTTGCAGGGCCAGGTCTGTGGGGCTCCTGCCCAATGTGGTCCATGCCTTTAGGATGTAGCCCATCCATTTGCTGAGACAAGAGCAACCCAGACCACATGCAGCCCTACATCAGAGCATGCTGCTTTGTAGTGGACAGTGTGTGATGTTCTGGAGTGCAGGTTAGAGTAGACAGAAAAATCTCATTGTTGGAGGAGGAGGAAGAAGGCATTCTAGGCAGGGGAATGTGCATGATGTCTTTCTGGGCAGCAAGGTCACAGAGAGACAATTTAGCTCAGCGCATTGAGAAGCTAGAGCAAGAAATGGGACTAGTTAGCTGAAAGCACCTAGACCCAGAGGTCCTGGAAGCATGGACAAAGGGGTTCTTTAAGAGTTTAGTTTCATCTACTAATCAGTGGGAACCGCTGGGGATTTCTGAGCATAAGAATATTGTGATGAGTACAGATGGCTTGTGGATGTGGGTGCAGGGTAGACCACATGGGAGAAGTGGCAGGTAGCTGGGCTCCTGGAGCAGGAACAAGCAAATAATGAAGCAGATGACACTGAAATGATGAAGTAGGGATGAGGGAGTGAGGAGGGATGGAAGTAGGAGTTTATTAAAGGTGAAAACCTAGGAAGGCCTTTGTCATGGAAGGTCCAATTTGCCTCCTTTTTACAGACATTGGAGAACTTTCTTTGGGGACCAAAGATTAGGGGCCCACAGCAAATGATAGAAGGAACATCAGGTGAAGTACCTAAGAGAAGGCTAAGAAGTGGGATGGTTGTGGATTAGAAGCTGATTCTCCTGGTTACCAGCCATGTGACCTTGGTCAAATCTATGAGGATTTCAGTTTCCTCATCTTTAAATAGAAGAGATAAAAATAGTTCTTTTCTCATAAGGTTGGCATGGGAATTAAAACAAGAGAATGATTGTAAGGAGCGCAACACAACACCAGACACATAGTAAGTGCTCAGTGATGGTAGTCACTGTTCTCAGTACCATCACCACCATTTCCTCATCACCATCATAACCATTGTCACCATCACCACCACCACCACCACCATCTTCACCATCACCACCACCACCACCACCATCACCGCCATCACCATCTTCACCATCTTCACCATCACCACCATCTTCACCATCACCACCATCAGCAGCATCTTCACCATCTTCACCATCTTCACCATCACCACCATCACCACCATCATCACCATCTTCACCATCATCACCATCTTCACCATCTTCACCATCTTCACCATTACTACCATCAGCAGCACCACCACTACCACCATCATCACTTTTTCATCACAATCACTATCACCACTGCAACCATTGTCACCATCACCACTGTCATCAACATCACCATCACTATCATTTATCACTACCATCATCACTATCATTGTCATCATCATAATCAACACCATCCTTCTATCATCACCATCATCACCACAATCACCATCATCTTCATCATCACCATCACCACCATCATCATCATCAATACCATCATTCTATCATCGTCACCCTCACCATCATCATCACCATCACCATCACCACTAGCACTACTGGCACCGTGATCATCACCCACCACCATTATTACCATCACCACATCACCACATCACCACCATCACCACCACTGCAATCATCACCATTTCACCACCACCACCATCACCACCATCATCATCATCATCACCATCACCATCTTCACCACAACAACCTTCACCACCATCATCAACATCACCACCACTGTTACCTCTATCACATTATAGAACCATAGTCTGTCAGAGTTAAAAGAGCCCTTGGAGGGAGCTGATGCTGCTCAGTGGTTGAGCGAGCGCCAGCTTCCCACATATGAGGTCCTGGGCTCAATCTCCAGCCCTGGTACCGAAAACAAAGCAAAACAAAACAAAAAAGCCTTAGTCCAACCCTTCTCATTTTATAAAAGGGGAAACTGAGACCCAGAGACTGGCTCAAGATTGCACAGTGAGTTTATAGCAGAGCTGGAACGAGAATGGGGATTTCTGGCCCCTGCTCCAGTGTTCTAATCCTTGACATAAACCATGTAAGAAATATTGTTGAGTGACAGATGGTCTTCACAGGACTCTCAGGAGCTGGAAGGAGGTTTGGCGATTCATTGTTTCCTCTTCCAAGTGGCCCCAACTCTGCCGCTTTCTCATGTTTCTATAGTCAATCTTCCATGGCTCTCCAGACCCTTAGGAGGCTTCAAGAGTATGTTTCCAACATATCAACTGTTTTTTCTTTTGGTTTGTTTTGTTTCAGTGGAAAGAAAGAAGGAGCGGAGGGAAGGAAAAAGAGAGTAGCGTAGGAGCCACGGTTCTAGGGAGCCTTCCTGAGGAGTGATACAGAAGCTGAGTTCTGACACATCTGGAAGCAAGCCTAAAGCAGCGGTGACTCCTACAGAAAATTCTGCCTTGGATGCTCTTAAAATTCTGACGACACTCTCAAAGAACGCCTACGAATTCCTGAACAATTTCTAGGAAATTTTCACAGAAGATCCTTATGGAATATTTTATAAGCCCTCCTGGAAGTCCTGCTGCACTTTCTTGGGCTGCTTCCAGAATTTTTATATAAATTGTGTCTCTCTTTCATGGAACTCTTTCACGAGTCCGAGGGGCCTGTGGAATCCTCAGTGAATTGTCATGAATACCTCCCATACTTGACATGTGCATCGATGAATTTTCACGGAAATATCATAGAATTCTTACTTGGAATCCTCCCTGGACCTCCATGGAATTCTTAACTTACTCTCACGACATACTAATAAAATTCCCATGAAATATTCACAGAGCTTGCTTTAAATTACTTTAGAAATTCCACAAGGCACTGTGAGAAATCTCGCAGAATTTTCTGGGATCAGAAATGAGTTAAAGAGTCTCAAAACGATTAAGAATAGGAAAAGCCCAGTCCACAGGGTCACAGTTAAACGACTCTTGGAACCGCTAAAGAAACAGGGACATCGTTTCTCAATGAAATGGAAAGGCAGATGTGTCTCAAGCTGCAGCTTCTGGTTTAACCAGCAGGAAAGAGGAAGCTCTTATAAGATGCAAGATGGGAAAAAAATCTGGATTTTCTCATCAAATGCTTTCCCATCCCACTCTGTGTTGTCACATGCAGGACCACGCAGGACCTAGGGGGCCGTTGAATGGAATGTGCAGAAAGTCCTTTCTCTTATTATCCATCCCCTACCCCCTCCTTTTGGAGCCTAACGGTAATGGTGGATGTTCTCCAAATCATTCGTTAAGCCTGAGGCAGTTTAGAGCCTTGGATGTGGACACATAATGGGTGCCATCTATTGATGTGACTTAATTCTTTTCAGTTGTGGACTATGGATTTCATCGAGCCCTCCCCAGAGCCTGCTATTATAGGACAATAACCTTGGTTTTGTGAGCCAGCCCCCACAGAAACTGGATCCCGCGGGGCTCGGCATGGGGAACACTGGCACAAAGGGGAGGCCGGGGAGGTCAGGGAGGCAGCCAGGCAGCACTGGCCAGCCTTCGGAGCTCCGAGCCGGCCTGGCTCCATCCCAAACCCCGGGCCTGCGGAGCGAGCCCTGGCGAGCTGGTTAGCAGTGGCCAGGCCTGAGTGCCCATGGCCTTCGCGCCCGCATGGCGGAGAAGCCCCAGCTGAGCCTTTGGAACCCACTCTTGGCTGAGCCGACTCTGGCTTGTTCCTTACTCCTCGGCTCCTGGAGGAGCCCAGGGCTGAACTGTGTCCCCTGAAAGGATGTGTTGACGTCCCAACCCCTGGCACCTGAGAACGGAACGTCATTGGGAAATAGGGTCTTTGCAGATGTAATCAAGCTAAGATGAGGTCATACCCGAGCAGGTGGGCTCTAAAGCCAATGGCAGGTCCTTATTAGCCGCCACGGGAAAATACCGACATGGGAGTGGCCACGGGGAGATGGAGGCGGAGGCTGGAGGGATGCAGTCACATGCCATGGAATGCCAAGGCTCCATCGCCACCCCTGGAAGCCGGCAGAGGCCGGGAAGCATCCTCCCCCAAAGGCCCCAGAGGGGACACAGCCGGCACCTGGATTTCAGACTTCTGGTCTCCCGAACAGTGAGAGAATCGAGTTCTGTAGTTCCCTCCCATAGCAGCCCTAGGAAACGAAGTCTCCTGGGAATCCCAGGCTCAGCTCAGT
This sequence comes from Tolypeutes matacus, assembly GCA_026826555.1. Taxonomy (NCBI): domain Eukaryota; kingdom Metazoa; phylum Chordata; class Mammalia; order Cingulata; family Chlamyphoridae; genus Tolypeutes; species Tolypeutes matacus. The sequence goes on along the minus strand of JAKSZT010052319.1, from coordinate 22,149,429 downwards.
GCCCCTGCTTTCTGCTTTCATCTCACCTGGTGGGAACCAACCTTCTAATTAAATAAGTGTGAAGCGAGTCGTTTAGGGCCTGGGTTTCGGGCAGCGCGGACACTGTCTTGCCCACTGCTGAGTCTGCAGTACCAAGACAGTGCCTGGTGCCCATGAGTGCATGAGAGATGTTTGTTGAATGAATGAATGATGACAATCTAACAATGCTCTGATAACAACAACAATAATAGTAGGTAGCACACATGGAGCCCTTTCCACATGCAGCACTAGTCGGAGACTCCATGTGTTATGCTCACTGAAAGAAGGGGTACAGAGGAGAGTTGCTCGCGTGGAATATTTGCAGTAAGAAACAGAAATGTGCTGAGTGCTATGTGCCAAGCACTGTCTGGGCACTTGTTTCGCTTTCTCTTTTCAAGGTCAAGGTTATGGGATGAGTTTCTTTTCAGACAGGTGGAGCAGCCCGTGGCAAGCGCCTCAGGGCATGTGTGGTCCTGAGAGTAGCTGGGATCTGGCATCAACTCCCACGATAGCCCAAACACTGAGCAGATCCCTGCCTCGCTTTAGGCTTTTACCATTTCCATCTCATTGGCCAGAACTGGGTCTCAGGGCCAACAAGCTGCCAAGAAGTGAGTTCCCCATCTCTTCAGCTTCTGCGGTGGGGAGTGGGCCAGAGAGGAGGGGATGCTGCAGGAGGCTGACGATCCCCTGCAAGGAGGCGAGGGGAGTACACTCAGCCTCCTGGGCCTTTGAAAGGGGAGGGAGGTGATGCCGACCGCACTGATGGCCAGGTCCTGGGTGGACACAGGGAGACCCAAGGCAGGCTGTGCCATGACTTGCCACTTCTTACCACCTTCCTGGTGGTTGCCACCACCTCATGCCACCTGGATTTAGTTTACTTCCTAATTTTCTTTAGATTGACTGACCCTTTGAAAACTTTAATCTCATCCCAAACAATTATATTGGTGCAATCACAGTTTGGGTGTGTGTGGCCTTGACCAGTGATGCTTCCTCAATAATCACTCTCCCTTTCTTCCCTCTAGATAACCCCCTAAATTTTTTGGCTGGCCGCCAGGTCACATGGAATATAGACTCCCCATCCTGACCCCCGCTTGCAGCTACGTGGGCCTAGATAACGTGCCCTGACCAATGGGATGTAAGCAGAAGGTGTGAGTTAAAGGAGGGGGTGTGCATCTTTCTCTTTTTCTGTTCTCCTTCCTCTTCCTGGAATGTGGGCATGATGGCTGGAGCAAGAGCAACTGGATTAGTCTATGAGGTGAACTTGAGAAGAACTGCTCAGCAAAGTGACAAGATGAAAGGTGATTGGGCCTTGATCTTAGGGGGTACTATGCTAGCCCTTGACTTTCTCCCAGGGAGAAGCACCTTCTTTCTTGTTTAAGCCACAGTTATTATTTTGTCAATTATAGTGAAACTTATTCCTATCTAATATAACATGCTAGAAATGTTTTTGAATGTCTATTTAAATTAATTCATAAGTACTAGCATTTTAAAAGGCTTACTCAAGTACCACTGATATCACCTTGCTTGTCCCCAGTGGAATCTACTGTACCTTAAGGAAGGCTGACCTTAGGCAAGTGAGAACAACTTGAGAACTCAAAAGCACTTCACAGGGAAGTGGATGTGACTCAAGCAGTTGGGCGCCCACCTACCACATGGGAGGTCCCGGGTCGGTTCCCAGTGCCTCCCAGAGAAGACAAGCAAGACAGTGAGCTGGCCCGATGGGCTGGTGCGATAGGTTGGTGCGGTAAGCTAATGCAATAAGATGACGCAACAAGGAGACACAAAGAGGAAACACAATGAGAGATACAACAAAGCAGGGACTGGAAGTGGCTCAAGTGATTGAGCACCTGTCTCCCACATGGGAGGTCTCAGGTTCAGTTCCTGGGGCCTCCTAAAGAGAAGACGAGCAGACACAGCACACAATGAAAGGACACAGAGAGCTGACAGTGAGTGCAAACAATGAGGAGGGGGGAGAAATAAATAAATAAAATAAATCTTTAAAAAAATGCTTCACAAATCCCAGACATGCCCCTTCTTGGTGTCCTTTGTCTCTGGCTGGTGATAACGAAAGGGGGCAAGAGGGCCTTGACAAATGCAGTGTGAATCCAGGAATAAGCAAAATAAACAGTCGTAATCACACAACTTCTCAAATGTAGTCATAACATCAGTATTCAAACTGAAACTAACACTTAGGGTGCTGTACCCCAAAGCCGGGAGTCATGAGCTCTGCCAGTGATTTGTGACATTGAATAAGGTGGTTGATCCAACCAAGATCAAAGCATTCAATTCAACTTGTGAAATATTTACCCATCACACGCCCCTGCCCGAGCTAAGGCCCGTGGGAGCTCTCAGTCCAGTTGGGGGTGAACTTGGCCCTGGGAAAGTCAGGGACAGAAGAGTAGAACACGGACCCCAACTCAGAGCAGCGTCTTGTCTGCTTCCCCAGCAGCAGCCCCTGAGACGAGCATTTCTGGGCCTGGGCTTATTTGGGAGGTGACCATGGGAAGCAACTTTGGGAAGTGGAGGGCAGGGTGGCAGTGAGACCAGGAGGCAAAGGCAGCCAGTCCAGGGTTTACCCGTGAGCAGGTCGGCACTGGGGACAACCGAGGGTCAGCCCCCCTGGGGACCTCGCCCCCAGAGTGCTCCCACCGGAGGGTGAGGGAGCCAGCGTTATCTGTCCTCAGCTGAGCAGTAGCACCCTGGGCAGCTTGCACAGGACGGGGAGGGCTGGGGGCACATGCGCGGACCACTCCCATGTCTGCTTCTGAGGTCTCTCTTGCAGCTTTTTTTAAAAAAAATTATTGTAATGCTATATATATAAAAAACACAGAATCAGCCATTTCAGCCATTTTTAAGTGTACAGTCTAGTGGCATTAATTACACTCCTGTTGTGCTGCCATCAGCACTGTCCATTACCAAAACTTTTCCGTCATGCCGGATAGAAACTCTGTGCCATTAAGCAATGACTCCCCATTTCCACCTATCCTGGTAACCGCTGATCTACTTTCTCCATGAATTTGCTTATCGTAGATATTTCATGTAAGTGAAATGTTTGTCCTCTTGTGTCTAGCTTATTTCACTCAGCATAATGTCTTCAAGTTTCATCCAAGTTGTCGCGTGCATCAGAATGGCGTTCCTTTTTACAGCTGGATAATACTCCCCTGTGTGGATGGACCACATTTTATCTAGTTGGCGGTTGATGGGCGCTTCGCTTGCGTCCGTCTGCCTGGGAGCTTTCAGTGCGCCGATCCCCTTGAAGCAGTCCACCCTCCCTAGCAGTGAGGGCCACGGGGCACTCGGCCTGGGCGTGCAAGCTGCTGGGGACTCCCTGTCGTGCCCACACGTGCAAACACACACATGCAAACACACACATTCCGTGCCGGGCGCTTCGTGCGATCTGCTCAGAACTGAAATGCCGTGGTGTCACTGTCTTGTCTGCTCCTCCCCCCAGTCGCCGTTTGGGATCCCCTCAATCCTGGTTTCAGATTCTAGACCCAGAGGGGCCCAAGGGGTTTCTGCCCCGCCTCACCCCCAGGCCTGGTGCTCCCGGGCCCACCTGGTCGTTGCTGTCTGCTTGAGTCGCCCAATCATCACAGCCATTGCAACTACTAGATCTTTCCAGGGATGAGGAAGCTCCTAGGGATTGCAGCTCAGAATTCAGCCCGAGGTAATCCTATGGGGCTGAGCTGAGCTCGGAAAGGTGCGAGGGGTTTTGCAAGCCATTTGTTACCAGAGTTCAATGCCAAAGTATGCAGGTGGTCGATTTCTAAAAATATAAATTAAAGTCATTGAAATAGCCTCAGCTTTTCTCAACTTGCACTCCTTTATTTCTTCTGTGGGAGAAAAGGGGTGAAGTCTGTACCCCACCTAGGGTACTGCCCCTCACCCTAGGGTCACCTGTGAGAGGGGTTTTCTAACTTGTGAGCTGCAGAGAAAAGGCCGTGGGCCTTTGTGGCCTTTTGCGTATTTCCGCTCCCCCACCCACCAGCTGCTCCCATAGCCTCCCCATGCCTTAGTCTCCAAGCTATAAAACTGGCAAAACAACAGTACCCCCCCCCATCGGGTTGTGAGCTGTTGGTTAGCAGTTAGCAGTGCGCTAACCAATAACCCCAACCCCAGCCCCAAATCAGCCTCCTACACCAGGCTGCCTCCGTCCCCCAACCCCCATTTCGGCCCCTCCCCAGCTCAGAGGCTGCCGGCCCCAAATGCCTTCTTCCTCGCCTCATCCCTGTGGGAGCTCCAGAAGTCAGCGGCTCGGACAATTGCACTTACTTTTCTCTTTCCAGAGAAGGATCAGCCGTGGGGGCCCTTTGAAAGGGCTGCGATTACATCTTCATTTGTGGGTAATGGGATTACCACGGCTGACGGCAGAGCCCCCGGGGATCAGGGATCGGTGGGGTTTGGCAGGAGCTGCCGGGAGGGCCAGGAAGGAAGGCTGGAGGCTGCCGAATCTGGGCACTGTGCAGGGAAGAGGGTTCCCTCGAGCTCAGGCGCAGGGACTGGAAAATGGAAATAGCCCCATCGCATTGCCCAGAGAGCTGGCTGCCTCGGAAGCCTGGGAATCCTCAGCTAATGCCATGGGTCCCTGGGCCCAGCGTTCCCAGAAATTGCTCTCTAGGAACAACGACAAGGAACTCCAGGTCCTGTGAGTGGGGTGTGTGTGTGTGTGTGTGTGTGTGTGTGAGAATCTCTGTGTGGCTGCAGCTGCCAGATATCCTGTCAGGGAGACCCATCCCAGGGCCAAGAGATGTGGGAGAAACAAAGGCAAGAGCCGAGCAAGCCGGCTGGGGACACTGAGCTGGTGACTCTCTGCGTCTGCTCTGTCCAGTTCCTCAGCCAGTGCCCTGTGAGCCAGGCCTGGTGGCACCTGCTGGCCTCACACCCCACAGCCCGTGTGGGTCACACCCTGGCTTCTGGGCCAGGTTTCAGTGCTGAGAATTTCATACAACTCTCACGACATTCCTGGGAGCTCAGTGCTAGCGTCACCCCCATTTTACACGGGAGGAAATTCAAGCCTAGGGGCTGTTTGCTGCTGAAATATGTGCCCCAAAACTCCATTAAGTGTTCCCCAAATTTGGGGACAGATATACCTCCTCACAATTTTGTCTCTCGGTGTAACGCTTGTTCGTTAGCATGTTATATGTTTCCTCAATATTTATCTCGAAGTTTCCCCCAGCTTTTCATCCTGAAAAACTTCAAACCTACTAAAAAGTTACATGGATGATACAATGAGCACTCATAGGACCTTTGTCTAGCTAGAGTCCAGATTCACCAGAGGTTAACATTCTGTCGTATTTGCACTCTCCTTCTTTCTCTCTCTCTGTTTGTATATATAAATGTGTATGCATAGATGCACATCTACATATGTGTAAATGTGTGTGTCTGCACATGTGCGTATATTTATACATACGTGGTAGGTTGAATCATGTCCCCCAGAAAAGTCATGTTCTTCACCTTAATCCACGTACCCATGGGTGTGGACTCGTGTGTACATAGGACCCTTTAAAAAAGATGCTATTTTTAGTTAGGGTGTGGCCAACTAAACCAGGATGGGCCTTAGTCCATTTTACTGGAGACCTTGGAAAAAGAAGAAACCAGAAGCCAGAGATCAGAGAAACACAAGAGCAGCCCGAAGCCAGAAGTCAGTGGAAAAGCCGACAGAAGGAGAGGATGTGGCCATGTGATGGGGGCAAAAATACAAGCCAAGGGACCCCAAGGATTGTTAGCAGCCCGTGTCAGCCCACTACGGAGTCCGGGAGAAAGCCAGCTGTACTAGTGTGCTCGGCTGCCAAAGTGCAATAGACCAGAAATGGGTTGGCTGTTACAATGGGGATTTATTTGCTTGCAAACTTATAGTTCTGAGGCTGTGAGAATGTTCAAATTAAAGCATCATCAGATGATGCTTTCTCCCTGAAGTCTGGCTGCCAGTGATCCTGGGCTCCTCTATCATATGGCAAAGCACATGGTGGTGTCTGCTGGTTTCTGCCCCTCCTCCTGGTCTCGACACTTTCAGCTTCCTGCTTTCCTGGTTTTCTCTCTCTGTCTGAATTCATTCCCTCTGTCTAAATTCATTCCGTTTATAAAGGACTCCAGTAAGAGGATTAAGACCCACCCTGGGCCATGCCTTACCTGAAAGAACTAATCAAAAGGTCCCACCTACAATAGCTTCACGTCCACATGAATGGACCAGCTTTAAGAATGTGATTTTCTGGGGTACAAACAGTCTCAAACTACCACACCGACCTTGACAATATCTTGATTTTAGACTTCTAGCCTCAAAACTGTGAGCCAATAAATTTGTGTTGTTAAGCCAACTTATTTGTGTAGTATTTGTCATAGCAGCATGGCAAACTAAGACAATGTATATGCCTATGTGCATATGTAAGATTTTCCTGAACCATTTGTATAGATTATGACATTTGACTCCTAAATACTTCAGCATGTATCTTCTAGAACAAGAACGTTCTTTTACAATATGATCATCACTTAGGAACTTTACACTGATTCAATTCTATTATCTAATTTATAATCCACATTCAAATTTTCCCACAATAAACCCAATAATATTTTTCAAAGCTTATTTCTCCTTTAAATCCAATATACAATCAAGAATCAATCATTGCATTTATTTGTCATTTCTCCAAGATGTAATTGGAAGAATTGAAAGCAAACTGAAAAGGGAATTCTCTCTCACTATGTGGTTACTGGATGCTGTGCCAGCAGACCACAGAAAGGCGTCTCTACCATGTATGGCATCTCTGGGGTAACACTGCACTCTGCTATGTGGCTCCTGATAGTAACACATCCAGCCCCTGTCCATGAGGAGCTGCACTGGGTTAAGCTTCCTCTCTGGTTACATGAAAATGCTACTGAGTCTTGTCCAGGTCAGCCTGGGCTTCTGCCAGAGGGACTGGTGGACACACTCCCCAATGGCCCCATCCTTTCCCCTCACTATCATAACCCTGACTTTGCTCAGAGCAGCTGTGAGCCCCTCCCTATAGGAAGATCACGACTGGTCGGGGCCAGCCGTGGCCACCCCATCAGCCTTTGCTGGATGCTCACTTTCCCAGGCTCCCTTGCAGCTAGGGTCGGCCGTGGGACTAATTCCAACTGTTGAGGTGAACGAGGAAGTCTTCTTAGTCCTCTGTCTTTGAGTAATTTTGCTGACAACAGAAATAAGGACTTCAGGAAATGCCCTTCCTCCTCCTTCCTGCCTTTGAACTTGGTTGTGATGCCTGGAGCTCTAACAACCATTTGTGACCTTAAAGCAACAAGCATGGAGACAGAAAGCCGATTTGCTGAGGATGACAGAACAGAAAGATGAGAAGAGCCTGGCTCCATGAGACCAACAGTCAGTTCCTGCTCCAGTTCTCAGCCACCACCTCCCACTTTTGCTTGTGGGAGACAAGTACACATCTTTATAGCTTGAGCTACTACTAGAAGCATTCCTAACCAATACAGCTTCTAAGAAACTTCCAGACACAATGAAAATTGTACAGCATATGGAACCAGATACAACTAGGTAATTAAGTGTATGAACCTGTGTCTCGATGTCTTCAGCTATATATGGAAAACTTTAGGAACTTCAGGAAGTTCTGTCTGGGGTTGGGAGGACATACTTAACATTCTGATATTCATTCCATTGCCCATTCAACAAACATTTGTTGAGTATACTATGCACGTTCATTCAATAAGTTTTAAGCACTGCAGATACCCCAGTGAACCGAAGTCTTTCCCATGAATTTATATCCTGGTGGAGGTAGACAGATAACAGCCAGATAAACAAGCACATTTATAACATAAAGCCAGGTATTAAACAAGGAGAAGAATTAAGCCAAGTGATGGAATAGAGAATGGGTGGAAAAGGGGAAATTGTTTCAATTGTAGGGGCAGGAAAGGCCTTCCTGGCACAATGACATCTGAATAGAGACTTGAATGAAGCAGGGAAGCAAACGATGTAAATATCTTGGGGGACAGCTACCCTGGGCGAAGGAAAACCAAGTGCAAGGGCCCGAAGGTGGGAACTTGAGTATGTGCTCAAGAAACAGCAGGAGGCCAGTGTGGCTGGAATGTGGCAAATTTCGGGGAGAGAGGAAGAGCATGAGGTGACAAGGGACCACCCCATTTAGGCCTTGGAAGCCACAGCAGGGATTTGGCGTATTATTCAAGTGTGACGGGAGTAAGGCCATCTGAATGCTGAAAGTAAGGGAGTGACAGGAGAGGGTTGAGGTTTGAGAAGGTAAACCTGCCTTCGCTGTGGAGGAGAGTCTGCAGGGGGAGTAGCAAGACCCCTTTCCTGGCTGCCTTCATCACAGAGCCTGGAAACCCAGCATCCTTTTCCTCCACCTTCCAGGGTAGGACGGTGGCCGTGTGCCTCAGCTCTAGAGGATGCAGCGCAGGAGAAGCCCACTGCAGGAACTCGGGGAAAGCTTTTGCTAGTGTCTCCTCGTTCTCCTCCCTTCTTGCAGCAGCCACCCAGCAACAATGAGGAGGGGCTGGCACGGGCCCCTTTGGGCAGTTTCACCAACCCCAGCAAATGCCTGCCTACTTCTTGTTATATGAGACCAAGAATGACGGACAGCTTGTAGTCCAAAGCATCCCCAGCGGACACAGGGGGCAAGGCTGATGGAAGCAGGAAGACCAAGGAGGTGTCTCTTCAGTTGTCCCAAGAGAGGGTGGTGGCCTGACATGGAGAGAAGTGGGCAGGTTTTGAAGGGAGAGCCAGCAGGTTGGCGCACATGTTAGCCCGTGTCCTAATACAATGGGGGGCACAGCCAGGGATGCAGCTGGGTATTCTCTGTCCCTGGGGAAATTCATTCATGGTCTGGTAGAGACCCCCATCTCCACCATCTAACTAGGCCAGGAGGGGGAGCAGATCCCTAGAAGGGCTATTGAGAGGGCAATGAGCCTTCTTTTCCAGGAAAGAGCCCACGGGGATATCGCTCCTAAAAGATCTCACCAAGGGGCAGGAAACCCCCCACTCTCCCCCACTGGACCACCCTAAAAACACACAGCAAGTAAGTGTGCCAATCTAAACAGCCTGGCAATGGCTCCAAGCACCAAGGTGATCAGGCTGATTGATTCGTTTTTGAACATCAAACCAACCTTGAACTCCTGGGATAAATTCTGCTTGCCCCTAATGGATTCACCTTTTTACACACCCCAGGATTTGATTGGCGGTATTTCATTAGGTATTTTTGCAGCTCTGTGTGTGAGGGATATTGGTCCTTAGTTTTCCGTTTTGGGCTATGTCCTTGCAGGTCTTGGTATCAGAATATGAGGTGGAAAATGTTACTTCTTTCTCTGTTCTCTGGGTGGGGTGGTTTATGATGGGAATTATTTTTGTGTCAGACTGATATTAGTTTTTTCTAAAACATTTGGAAGGACTCACCAGTGAAACATCTAGTCCTGGAGCTTTCTTTGGGAAGATTTTGGAATATGGAGTCAGTTTCTTTAACTGACATGAGACTATTAAGGTTTTCTAATGTTTTCATGTGTCAGTTTTGTAACGTATGCTTTTCGAGGCATTTGTTTTATCTAAATCAGCTCCCTGGCCTGCTGTGTCTCTTATTGTCTCTCTGTGCCTCTTTTCGTTGCGTCATCTTGCTGAACCAGCTCTCCGCGTGGGCCAGCTCGCCGTGTGGACCAGCTTGCCTTTCACCAGGAGGCTCCGGGAATCAAACCTTGTACCTCCTATGTGGTAGACGGGAGCTCAGTCGCTTAAGCCACATCTGCTTCCCTCAATTTCATTTTCATGTCTGTGAGACCTACAGTGGTGTTTTCTTTTCATTCCTGGGGCGTATTCATTTTGTCCTCTTTTTTTTCTTGATCAGTCTTGCTAGGAGTTTATCATTTTTAAAAATCTTTTCAAAGAACCAACTTTTGACTTTGCTGATTTTACTTATTGTGCATCTACTTTCTAATTAATCGATTTACTCCCTTATATTAATAGTTTCTTTTTTTTCCTACTTTCTTTGGGCTTAATTTGGAGAGCTTTCATTTTAACTTCTCATCAAGGAAGCTTAGACCATTGATATTTAAACCAGTCTTCTTTTTTAAAATGTGTATTTAAAGCTACATATTTCCTTCCATGCTATGCTTTGTAAAAGTATGTTGTACTTTCATGATTGTTTGGTTCAAAATATTTTCTATTTTCTATTTGATATGTTGTACTTTCACTATTGTTCAATTTAAAATACTTCTGAATTTTTATCATGGTTTTGTCTTCCACCTATGAGTTTTAGAAGTGTGCTGCTTAATTTTCCAAACGACTATTTTTCTGGTTATCTCCCTGTAATTTATCCCTATAACTAATTCGACGTGACCCACCCTCTCAGAAGGAGAGGTAGCGGAGGACAGGGGTGGAGGTTACCATCTCTGCACTAAAACAGTAAAGTTCATCTGTATATTTTAATAAGGAAAGATATTCAAGGCACCAAGAAAAAATTATGAGTTGCAAAGCAACATACATGTATTGTCTTCACGTGGGTTTCCCTGGACGTGGACCCTGTGATAAAGTCGGTTAGTGGGAGGCATCTCAAGAATGTGGTAAAGAAGGGAGGAGATGCGACAGGGAGGGACCAGGAAAGGGCCCAGAAAGAGCTGATTACCCAGCAGATTCCCGCTAGGGGCACCCGGAGCTCAGTCCCTCTGGGGAGCCCTGGGAGTGGGTGGGGGACCCGCCTCAGCGTTGTTCCCCAGAGGCAGGGGGCAGCTGGGGTGTTTGTCCAGTCGCCTGAGGGCTGATGGCTGCTCTGGAGCAGGGGGAGTTGCCTGGCCCTCTGGTCTGCTCTGGAGGTAACCAGTCACAGGTGACAGCAGTTGGCAGTCAGGCCGATGTACCTGCAATTGTAAAGAGCCAAGAGATATAGGCAGGCCACCAACAGAGGCTTCCACAGGTGTAATTCCATTCTAGGAAAAGAAAGGTGATAAAGGAGAAGAGTGGAAAAGACAAGGAGATCAAAAGAAAAACAAATTACAGGCTTGGTTTCTGAAAGGCCACTTGCTTGCTGTGTGGCTCTGGGGAAGTTGTTTAACCTCTCTGGGCTCTGTTTTCTCCTCTAACAAGTTGCCCTAACACGCAGCAGCTGCCTGGTGACCAGGGCCTGGTTGACTGTTGACTGCGTGGATCTTTCTGAAGCAGGGGAGGCAAGTCAGTAAGCCCTGATTTCAGTCACATGCCGGCAGTGTTGTTTGTAGATGGGATTACGTCCAGCTTTTACAGACGGGAAAGTTGAGGCTCACCTCCACACTTGCCTGGCCTGGCTTTGGTGGCGCCAGGGTTCGTCCCTGACCAGGGTAACTACAGAGCTTGCCCGTGCTGCTGTTTCAGGATTCATTGGCTGACACAGCAGCAAATCACGGCGGGCTTGCAGCTGTCAGATGCTCTCGAGGCGCAGCAGTGCCATTCCCAGCTCCTGTTGGAAATGAGTTTCTGATTTTGATCCCATTTTATCAAATATATAAACTGGAGAAGGGACAGGCTTGGTAGTGCGTCATCAGCCAGTACCCTTTGCTCTCGACTTTTCAGCACCTAAGCTGAGGGAGAACCAGCCCAAGCTGACATTGTTTTTATTATGCTCATCTTCTTTAGATATTCCAAGAGCCTTAAAAAAAAAAAAAAAGCAAATGCGTCCTACCTTCCCCAATTAGAAGAGAGCAGGAAAGAAGTGCTCTTTCTAGAACCTCTTCTAATGTGTTAGGTGCTGTCACTACTTCCCTCATTTTATCCTCATGTCAGTTCTAGGAAGTGGGTGTAATGAGTCCTACTTGACCCAGGGAGGAACTGAGGCTCAGAGGAGTTAGGTAACTTGCTCAAGGTCACACAGCCTTCAGTGGAGGGCCGGACTCTGAGCCAGGCCTGTTTGTCAATATTTGTTTACCAACGACTCCCTAGCCTGTGAGTCCAAGCATCATGTCAATTTCATTTAACCCTGAATCCCCAGCCCTTAGTTTAGGGTCTGGTGCTTAAAAGTATTTGTTGAATTGCATTGACTTATTGAATTGGATTACGTTTTTAATTGAATTGAATTGATTTGCATTGAATTGAATTGTATTGAAATGTGCCATCTAGGACCTTTTGCTGCCACATAGAAGATATGCAAAAATTCCCAGACATATCCTCCAGCATGAGGGGGACGTAGGGCAGACGGAAGGGAAAGGAGACATATATTTGAGAAGATATGCTAAAGCCAGACACCGAAAAAGCTTTCCAATCACGGCTTGGGTCTTGTATCACCTACAGCTTCCAGTCCCACGAATTAACCAAAGCCTGGTGCCGTGTCCTAAAACAAGAAGAGAGGGCAAAGGACACAGGGTAACAGAGTAGGAGACTCTGTGAGAGCGAGCTAGGGCTCCTGGGTAAAACTTCCCTGGGCCTCAGTTTCCCCATCTATAATATGGAGGCAGCTGGATTCCTAGATTCAATCTTCTCCCAGCTTGAACATCCTCCCCAGGGCTAAGATGGTCGGACTTTTTCCCAGCTACGATAAAAATTCACATTCAGGATACTTCTTATCCATTTGCAAAGAGTGGGTAGCTTAATAAACCATTGGGAAGCAGCCTTGTCAATGTACAGGTGATAAGAGCCATCATACTTACATGGTACTTATTTTTATATTCTGGATAGTAAACCCTTATCAGATATGTGGTTTCCAAATATATTCTCCTGTTGTGTAGGTTGTTGTTTTACTTTCATGATGCACAAATGTTTTTCATTTTGATGAGGTCCCATTTATCTATTTCATCTTTTGTTCTTTGTGCTTGGGCATAAAGTCTAAGAAACCATTCCCTAATGCAAGCTTCTGAAGATGCTTCCCTATGTTTTCTTCTAGGAGTTTTATAGTCCTGGTTCTTATATTTAGGTCTTTGATGCATTTTGAGTAAATTTTTGTATAAGGTGTGAGATGAGGGTCCCCCTTCACTCTTTTGCGTATGGAGATCCAGTTCTCCCAGTACCATTTGTTGAAGAGACTATTCTTTCCCAATTGAGTAGACTTGGCAGCCTTGCCCAAAATCAACTGGCCAGGCAAGGCTGTTGGAACTTGATTGTGATTGCATTGATTCTGTGAATTGTTTTGGCTTTTAATGGAAACTTACTATCATCATCATCATCATCCCCTTATGGATGAGGAAACTGAGGCATAGAGGTGCTAAGTGATTGGCCCAGGGTGCCCCAGCTGCTAGTTGATGGAGCCTGCTCCTCAGAGTCTGTGCTCTTAACCACCGCTTTATGCCACCTTCCGGCTTGGCATCTGCTGCGTGCTAGACCCGAGGCCAAGACCTTTCAAAAAGTGTTTCTTTTTGGTGTCCCCCGACGAAAGCTCAATGTCATTCCTCTTTTCAGAGATGCTTACACAGGAGGCAAAATGACTGAGCTGGGCCTTCAACCAGGGTCTCCTCTGCCACGTTCTGTTCTCATGTCTCTAAAGATGCATCACTAGGCAGACAGACTTGGGTTGGAATCCCTGATCTTCTGCCCAGCTCAGTGGCTAGGAAAGTTGCTAACCCTCTCTGATGCAAAGTTTCCCAATCCTGGCATTTCCCTCACAGGGCTGTGCATAGAGCAACAGACATGCACTAGATGCTGCAAAACGGTTCCTTTTGCCTCAACTCAGGGAGTGAAAGAAAAACTCCCCATGAAGGATTATTTCTAGTGAGGCTGACATGCTGGGGGATGGAGAAAAGGCATAAATCTGCACTGGGCATTCCCTTCTTGTTCTCCGATTCCCAGTCCTTGAAGTGAGCAGAGCCTGGGCAGGGCGCCTCTGCTCAGGCTACTCTGTGCGAGAGCAGTGAGATCACCTCCAGCCTCTGGAGGCTTAAAGGCGGGAAGTCCCCCTCATCCCCGTCCAAATGCTGTCCTCCCTCCTTTGCCACCAAACCCACTTCCTCTTCCATCCAGGCACCCAGCTGGATGACAATGCCCAGCCTCCCTGGCAGTTCTGGCCAATTGCATATGGGCAGAAGTTTTGTGTGCTGTTCCCAAGCCTGGTCTGTTAAAAGGCTTCCCTGCTGGTCCTTTCCCCCGCTTTCCCCCTTCCCCCTTTGCAGAGGATCCAGCAAAGAACTCAGAGGCTCGAGGGATGGTGGAACCACCAGACAGAAAGAGCCCCAGTGCCTGAGCCACCGCGTGGAGGAAGGCTGCCTGCAAGCACCTGCATCGAGCTGTTACTGGGACAAGAATAAGCTTCCCTAGTGTTACGTGACGGGGGTGTGGAGGTTTACTGCCACAGCTTGAGCCACCATAACCAATAGAGGAGTTGGAGAGAGTGTCCCAGAGGCCCTCAGGGCTGAAAAGGATCTTGGACATCATGGAGATGAAGTTCCCCACCAGGGCAGGAATCCCGCCACGACATTCTCCCACCATTTCCCCAGCCCTTCTTGTACAGCCATGGTGATGGGGAGCTCACTCCCACTGGAGGTACGTGCTCCAATCCATGGGCTGCCCTGGCTGCAGGGAATGGTTTCCTTCCCTGAGCCCTATGTCCCTGTACTTTTCCCTCTTGGATCTGCCTCGGGGCCTGGGGGAGTTTGAATCATGTACCCTGACAAACACACATGTTCTTAATCTTAATCCAAGTCCCTGTGGGTGTGACCCCATTGTAAAGAGGACTGTTTGAAGATACTCTTTTTAGTTAAGGTGGGGCCCAGCTGAATCAGGGTGGGCCTTAATTCGTAATACTGGGGGTTTGATAAAAAGAAGTTAGAGGAAGCCACAGGGAAGGGACAGAAGCTGGAAGTCAGTGGAAAACCGGGAGAGAGAGAGTACCGCGTGACGGGAGGCAGGTGCAAGCCCAGGAACCCCGGGGATTGCCGCGAGCCATGCCAGAAGGATGAGGACTTCAGGGAATAAGCATGGCCTGTCGAGACCCTGAGTCTGGACTTGAAGCCTCTGAAACCGTGAGCTAATAAGCTTGGTTGCCCGAGCCACTCCGTGGGGTGGTAGTTGTCGGAGCAGCCTGGCAAGCGGAGGCGTGGCCCGCCCCACCAGCTGGCTCCCTCTTGCACACAGGCTTGGCGGTGGAGACAGGATCCTCCCTGCATGACTTCTCATTTCTTCATTCTACAAACACATGCTGAGTCCTCTCCATGGCAAGCACTACCGTCCATCCCACTATCTCACTGGGCATGGCTTGTAGCTCCAGCTTCATCTTCATCTTCATCACTTCCTGTGGACATGAGCAATCCGATTCTCTTTGAATCTGTCCCCGGCTAACTTTGGGACCCACCACAGTGGGGAAATCACCATAATAACATTTCCCAAACCCCCACCCCGGGCAGCACTTGGCATTCTTTATCTTACTCCATCCTCATGACAATCCTATGGGGTGTGCATCATTTTACTCCCAGGTTCACCGAAGAAGAAACTGAGGTTCAGAGAGGTAACCTACCTTGCCCAGAGGACCATACTTAGAAAGGGGCAGTGAGGGGTTCAAGTCCAGATGTGCCTGACACCAAAGCCCAGGTCTACCACATGGCACCTCCTGTTGGCCTCTCAGGTGGTGGAAACAGTGGGGGAGATATTTGGGGAGGACTCAGGTGGTGGGTAGGCGCCCAGACACCAAAGAGCTCCACTTAAAGGACTGGGCCAAACAAGATGATTCCAAATGGCAGCCTGTGCTTGCCTCCTAGGAACAGCAGCCCAGGCCCACTTTCCCTCCATTTTGGTTAGCCTGGTCATATCCCTGGAGGGCTGTGTCTCCTCCCTGGTCACCTGGGAGGCAGGGATTAGGGGAGGAGGGGCCAAGGTCTGTTCTGTGGGGCCAATTGCGTGGCAGACCGCTGACTGGAAAGTTGTTAACACATGTCCTTAATCCGACCTGCTGGCGGCTTGCCAGGAGCTGGAAAGCAAGCGCGGCTCAGAGGGCCGGCTGAACTTTGTCATTGAATTTATCGGCACTGTGCACCTACTGCGTGCCAGGTGCACACATGCATCATGCTCTTTCTTCAGAGAGGGGATAACAGGATGCCTACTTTCCAATACGAAACTGAGGCACAAAAAAGGGGAGTCACTTGCCCACACAGCTGCAGATATGCCAGCTCAACCCAGCAGAGAAGGTCAGCAGCCCAGGGCTAACGCCCTCTCCCCTGGAACAAGACAAGCTCCTTGGGGAGGGATCAGAGCCCCCCAGGGTCTGAAGCCCCTTCTCCCCAGGGCCTGGCAAGATGCTTGGCACATAGTAGGCATGCAGAAAAAGGCTGGGAAAAGAATCAGTTCCCTTTGGCACAATTTTACAGGATCTTGGATTTTGTTTGGCTTTTGTTGGCCCCATCGAATCAAACAACTGATCATAATGCTGAGTTGATGTGGCCACTTGCGACTCAGGAACAGGGCAAATGTACTAAGTGTCACCCTGACCCTCTTCCCATGTCCTGAGACTTTCCCAAAGCATTAAGAGAAGGCAACCTGGTGCCATGGCAGAGGCTCAGGGTTGGGTCCGATGGACCCCAGCTCACATTGTGACTGGGTGTTGCAGAGTGGGTTCTCCAGGAAGCAGATTCTGAAATGGATGAGACGGATTTGTCTCTGAGGATGCTCTGGGACCCACACAGGGAGGCCTTTATACCCCCTGACCAGGCAATGGACATGGCTGTCCCTGGAAAGGGGCATGGCCTTGGACAAGGAAATCCCCAAAGAGGGCTGACAGCTGATTGAGGTCGTCTTCTAGCAGCACCATCACAGGGTCTACCCTGCAGGAGATTTCCTAGCTCTGTGACCTTGGGCAAACTGCGCAACCTCTCTGAGCTTCATTTTCCTCCACCCTGAAATAGCATAAAGCAGTGATTCTCAGACTTAATGGTCTCAGGATCCCATGGCACTTTCTCAAAATTGTTGAGGGCCCCAAAGAGCTTTTTGTTTTTGCAAGTTATTGGTACTGATATTTTGAAAATAAAGTAGGAAAGATTAAAGATATGTATTAGTTTATTTAAAAATAAGAATAAATCTCTTCCATGTTAACATAAACAACATATTTTTCTTTTCCAAAACAAAAAAAAAAAAATCAGTGAGAAGAAGTAGCATTGTTTTACATTTCTGCAAATCTCTTTAACATCTGGTTTAACAGAAGACAGCTGAATTCTCCTATCTGCCTCTGCATCCAATCTGTTGCGCTACGTAGTTTGGTTGAAGTATATGAAGAAAATCTGGACAAACAGACATCAAGTTGGACACAGGGGGAGTATTCTAATAGCTTTTCAGATAATTCCTTGATACTACACAAATATTTGACAAGTGGTAGTGTTCTACAAGCTAGTTGCAATGTGGAATCTGACAATGCTTCGGTGACCTTCTTGTTCTCTGTTACATTAAAATCCACTGCACTTTTCCATCTTTTTTTTTGCTTGTCAGAGTAAAATGATGTTGAGTAGGACCCAGTCCTCCCCAAATATCTCCCCCACTGTTTTTGAAATTCCATCATTGCAGTGTCATTAATTTTTTTTTTTTTTTCAAGTAATGTTCTCTGGAAATACTTTCTTTGAATTCAAAGTCCCCAAGAAAGATGAACACAGTAGGCTGGTTATCTGACATTATCATTCCATCAAGGTTGACAGGGCCATTTTCCAAAGGCCTAGCTCCGAGCCGGGTGGGAGAGCCAATCAGAGTGTGGGAAAGGTTTGGTACTAGGTGGCGGTGAGGGCAGGACAACACTGTGACAGTCACCAACACCTCCGAATTATATATTTGAACGTGGTTAAAAGGGGAAGTTTCAGGTTATGTAGATGTTACTGGAATAAAAAACAACAACATAGGACTGTACAATGCAAGGATTGAACCCTAATGTCAACTATGGAATATCATTAATAGTATAATTAAAATAATATTGTTTCATCAATTGTAACCAAGCTACCACACTAACGCAAAATGTTAGTAATAGGGAAAACTGTGTGTGTGGGGGGGCATATGGGAATTTTGTATTTTCTGCATGATTTTTCTGGAGACCAACTACTTCTGTAATAGAATTTTTAAAAATCCCTTGCTCTCTTTTGCACTTGGAATGGAAGTTTTACCCACATGTGATGCCCGTCGTGCATGGGTCATTTGAGAAATATTAGTTCCCTAATTTCTGAGCTCTTCCAAATGGCAACACATTTCATGACACAATATCAAAGAATCACACCCCCAATCCCACTCATTAACCTCCCCACAAATCTCAGTGGAAGGTCTTCACATCCCAGGAGCAAGCTCAGTCTGGTAGATACAAGTTTTCCCAAATTCTAAAATTTTGTTAAAAGCTCAACTTTTCTCATGAGCAACAAAAACACCATTATTTGTTTATCTTGCAGGGGTTGGCTCACTTCGTTCCTTTTCCAAAAAGACCTGCCCCAAACTCAAGACCAAATAGCCAGCGCTATTTGCTTTAGGACGATGCTCGGCGCAAGAAGCCAGTTCAGCTCACCCCTCAAACAACTGCACCGTCGCTTTTCCTGCAGACCAGCGTGGCCCTCCGCCTGGATTTTGTCATGCGGAATAGTATAGCAAGGCATGTCCTCAGGGACTGAGATGTAATCGAAATTCGTGATTTTTGCTGCGTCATCAAGGACGGTGTATTCATGTCACACTATTATTGTTATTATTTTTATTACTGTGTGTAGGGCGGGGGGGGGCACGGCCTGGATTCCCGTTAGGGGGTCAGCAGGGCTGCCCACCTACACCCTCGCACCGTCCATGCAAGTGCCAACCCTGAGAGGCACAGCCCGGCATCTGGTACAGCCCAGCCCCACTATTGGCAGATTCCACGTCTGCACAGCTGCCGAGTAGCTAAAATTTATCTGTAGCTCCCAAACGTGTACCCGCAGGCCTTTGTGGTCATCCGCGGCCACGCACAGAGCGCTGCAGAATTTGAGTCGCCCAGCGAGCACATTGTCAGCCGAGGCGGCTCCATCCTCTTGCCCCAGCTCTCACTGTGAACAAGCGCACTCGCTTATGTCTGTCGCACTTCTGCGCGCTTGGTCGACGACCCCGGGGCGTGCTGAAGTGCTGGCCTGCGTCCCTAAGCTCGAGGTGGCTGCCCCGTGCCCCGAGAAGAGCAGAGAAGACACACGCTTGCTAAGCTCTGCCCAGGCATGAGTGACAGTGCTCCGTGCTGGAGTCCCATGCTGCCGAGCCAGTGTCTGTAAACAGAAACACACAGAGAACAAAGTTCTGTACCCATCAGCTGATGAAACGTTGTGGTCAGAGGCTTGCAGGAGCCTGACCCTGCATTTACCTTAGGAGCCATGGTTCGGGGTTTGCCGATCCAGTGTTCATGACAACGTTATAGGACATAAGTGACTCAAATAACATAAATCGGCTGTAGTAGTATTAATACTCACGTTCGTATTAGTATTATTTCACCTTGCAGACCTCAGGGAATCCCCAGGGATCTGTGGGCCATTCTTTGAGAATTGCTGATGTAAAGAGTAAGGTATTTGAAATTAGACAGACCCGAGTTAGAATCCCAGATGATGCTATCTGTGTGATATTGAGTCACTTGCTTAACCTCTCTGAGCTCCAGTTTCCTCACCCATAAAATGAGGATTTGTCCTGAGACTCAGATGAAGCGATGTCTGACACACAGCATGCTCTTTAGAAATGGACCTTCCCCTTCCCAGTCCCACTCCTCCCATAGGCCTTATATGGTTGCTTTATTATGGCGTGAAAGGCCTTTGTTAGCCAGAAAGAGCTGGACATGACCAGGTAATATTAGTGTCAGAAACTCCGTTCCCAGAGAGCCCTTGGACAAAGCTCCCAGTCTGGAGGAGAGCATTTTCAAGGAGGTTTCCGATGAGAAGTTTCCAAGATTCCAGTGGAAAAATCCTGATGCCGGGCTAGACATATTTGAGAACCATATTGGGAAGAGAGCAATTTTCTGGTTAATTTTCTAAAACAATAAACAGTGGAAAGAATGTCAAGATGGTAGTTTTAACTACCACAAGCCAGAAAAAAAATGAGCTTCAAGTCCTAAAGACCTTGGGCAGATGCGCCAAGGCAGGTGGGCCACATGGGAGGGTCAGCAGCCCATCCAACAGCAGAGACAATGATGGAGAGGATGACGGTGTGGCGGTGGCAGTGGCGGCGGTGGTGACGATGGTGAGGTGATGACGATCGTGGTGATAAAATGACACTGACGGGGCATCTTAAGATGGCTGCCAGGCGGCCGGCTCCTACCCGAAGGAAAGATGTGGAGTGGACTGCTACCTCCTGGCCTAAATGAAAGTGAGATTGAATCGAATTCTGAAGATGAAGCCACAGTAGAAAACTCTGGACTTAATTTACAGGAAGATAAAGAAGATCAGGTCACTAGAAAGTTGGAAATCTCAGATTCCCCTACAGATGGACCAAAAACTGAAACAGGGGCAAATGTAAATGCATATGAAGAGTGTCCTTCTGGAATTTCTTTAAATATGTGGAATAAATTTCAATAATTGCATAAAAAACATTCTGAACAGAAAAACTTGGCCTCAAGATTCAGGAGGAAAAAAAGAAAACGCTCCAGGAAAGATAAATTGAAGAATGAAGAAGCATCTTATAGTGAACACTCACCAAATGAAGCCCAGTGGAAGGAGCTCACTCAGTATTTTGGAGTCAATGATAGGTTTGACCCCCCTGTAAAAAAGAAAAAAATTGAGAAGTCAGGTCTTGAAAAGCGCATAGACCAGGCTGTGGAAGAGTGGAATATTGAGAAAGCCAAGGAACTCAGCAACCAGCTAGCTACTCGAGAGCTTGGTGTAAAAATTGCCAAAGCTGTTGCCTGCCACAACTTTGTAAAAGCCAAAAAGGCTGCTGAAAATTCACAGGTTGTTCAGAAAAAGAAGAAACTTGCATGGGGGTTTGAGGCAAAGAAGAGATGGGAAACCAAAAGCAACATGGGATATATGTAACTTGCCAGAGTCCTTCAAGATATTTCTAGACTCCACCTGCCCAATATCCTGAAAAGACTTTCCTGCTTCTGTTAAATGTCAGGAAATTGATAAAAGAAAAAGCAAACATAAAATTTGGGAGTTGATTATCAAATCTTTTCAGTCTTTTTCTAAGAAGTTGATCCTATTGAAGTGCATGAAATGGAGCATTCTGTTATTTATACAAGAAAATCTAAGCACACATGCAAGAAAAAAAATGATAGTTTTATTATTTGTATAACTTACAGTATAAAATCAATTTTACTTTTTATCCATTTGGTATAGCATTACCAATGAGCTCCTTGTACTTTCTTGTCTGTACTCAGTTAACTGTACTTTTTCAGGAATTTTATTTTTAAGATTATTTGTTTGTAATAGATTAGTCATAAGTGCAAGAAAGTCTCAATTGATACTGATTTTACAAATGACTTTAATTATTTGTAAAATTATTGACACTTTACTGGAGGCAGTAGAGTTAATATTTCATAGTCATATGGTAAAAGCAATTGATTAATTTTCATGTATATCCAGATAAAATATTTCATTAAAGAAAAGAAAAAAAAAAATGACACTGACGCTGATGGTGAGGACAGTGACAATGACGTGGATAACAAGAACGATGGTGATGATGGTGACAGCCCAAGGCAGCTACTAATTTTTTGAGCATCAGCCATATGCCAGGAACTGTCCTAGATGCTGCATCTGCATCATCTCAACCATCCTTGTATTCTTTACAGATAAGGAAACTGAGGTCAGAGAGGCTGAGAAACTTGCCCGGTGTACAGATCTAGGGGGCTGAGCTCTATTCTTTCCATCTGTCCAAAAACAATCATTTCTTTTCTTTTCTTGTCCTTTCCTTTTATTTTGGGATGGTGGCTATTCTTAGGCAAGCAGTAGCCTGATATCAGGGTTTTGGGGTTGTAGGAAAGGGAGACTGTGTAACTTGCCCAAGGTCACACAGCATCTAAGTGGCTGGGCCAGAACTTGACTCCAGGTCTGTCTGCTGAAGCTTTGTCTGGTTGGAGTCAGGAACTGAGGTCTGATGTGACCTTATTGGAAATGCATGCCTGTAAGTTTTTTTTTTTTTTTTTTGTAGTTCAACCTTTTTTTTTTTTTGGATCATATCATCTTTATTATTTTTTTTAAAAGATAATTAGATTACATAAATTCTACACAAAAATACAGGGATTCCCATATGCCCCGCTCCCCACACCTCCCACACCCTCCCCCATGAACATCCTTCATTAGCGTGGCACATTCATTGCAATTGATAAACGCATCCTGGGGCATGGCCACTGAGCATGGACCATAGTTCACATTGTAGTCTACACTCTCTCCCACACAGTTCTGCATGATACGTGATGATATAAAATGGCCTATATCTGTCATTGCAATGTCACTCGGGGTGATTCCCAAGTCCCGAAAAAGCCAGAGGGAAACTGCTTTTCCCTCTCCCTGCCCCCAGAGCCTTCAGTGGCCACTGGCTCCACATCAATGTTGTAATTTCTTCCATTGCTAGAATCTCAATATGTCTACAGTAGAATACCAGTAAGTCCACTCTAGTCCACAACTCTTCCCCCAATCCCGAGGATTCTGGGATGGTGATGTCTACTCCACCTCCAATTGAGAAGGGGGTTATATATATCCCATGGGGAAGATGGATGGGACTATCCTGCCTGCAGCTGCAGACTCTCTCTGTTCCCTGGGATGGCCGTTGTCCATCATCATCTCCCCACCAGATGTCCTGGGTGAGTCCAACTAGCTGTAGAGTAGGAGTTGCAGCTCTGTCAAGGTTCTGGGCCCAGCTGGCACATGGACAGCCCAAAGACTCAAGTCTCTGGACGTACACTTACCAACTCCAGCACCAAGTATAGGTTTAAATAGAAGGGACAGACGAGCCATGTGCAGGGAAGACATAACTGAATCCAACTCTGTCACTCTCAGGAGCACAAACTCCAAAGTAAGGCCCACTGGCAAGGCACCAAACTTCGGAGCTATCTGCCCTGACCGTAGGACCTGGGTGTCTCCAGAGCCCTCAGAAGCCCCACTATTTGGGGTGGAATCCACTTTGGCAGTCTATGAGATCCTGCTGAGATGTGCATAAGCATTACCTCTGGGATGACCTCCCGACTCACTTTGAAGTCTCTTAGCCATGTAAACTCATTTGTCTTTACCTTTTGCCCCTTTTATTCGAGGTCTTTTTCCCTGCAAATTTGACCTCCAGCCTCCAAGGGCCTCAGGGCCCCACCCTTCCCTGAGAGCCTGGAGAGTGGAAGCAGATTCATGGGCTTGGCAGCCACTAAGGAAGGCCCTTGGCCCCACCCTGCCTTCCACTCATCCCCTGCCACCCCCTCCACACCCCATCTAGCCTCAAACTGACTTTCTGAGTTGTTTTCAGCAAAATGCTGCCCACAGCCTCCTCGAGGGGGAGTGGGGTGGGCTTACGGCAGTGGGTTCCCTGGAGGCTGCGAGAACGCCCTGTGCTGTGTGTCTGTGTTGGACAGTTTAATGCGGGAGGCTCAGCTGAGCCCAGACATGGAGTGGAGAAAGGGGAGGCCAAGCCTGGCACCTGCAGCCCCTGCAGCCCCTGCAGCCCCCGCTGTCACACGGAATCTGTGGGATTGGCGCTCCCCTCAGGGCCGAGGCTCCAGGAGATGGAAGCTGCTGCCCAAGGCTGCACAACTAGAGAGGGCAGGAGCTAGAATTCAAACCTGGGTCCATGGTACTCTCAGAGCTGAGACCCTTCCCACAATACCCACACCTCTCCTGTGATTGGAGAGGGCAGCTTTTCTGCACAAAATCTCACGGGCAGCAGGCCCAGGGAGACAGAGGGGAGGAGAAGAAGCCTCTCTCCCTACACATGACAAGTGGGCCCATGGGTGGCCATAGAAGTGACCCTGTCACTATGTGCCAGGCCGTGCCCCAGGCTCTTGGCTCTTCTTGACAGCCTCTGGGGACAGGGAAGAGAGGGATTACCAGGCCTTTGTGATAGATGGAAATTTGATGCCCAGAGAGGTTAAGGAACTCAGCAAGGTCACACAGCCACTGAGTAGTGGCCGGAGGTGCAAGTGTTTAAGGCCACAGATCCTTAACACAACAGTCACGTTTACATGGCACAGTCCTAACTCACTCTGTCCCCTCACCAGCCCTGTAGATGGTTATTATTATCCAGGCACGGAGAGCTTAGCAGCACTGCAGGAAGTGGACAGCTGTGAGTGAAGGCAGGCTCTGGGCCCTCTTGTTTTCTTGTCTTCCTCCTCCTCTGATCAGCCTCAAGGCTCTTTTTAGGCTGGGCCAGATCCATCTTTTTCTCTCCAATGCTCAGCTCCATCTTGCAATGGGGATACTGAAGCACAGAAAACTTGAGCAAAGGTCATATAGCTGCAGAGAGGCAGAACTTGGATTTGAACCCGCTCTGGGAAGTCCATGACTTCCCAGGACACTTGGAAGAGAATCCAGCCTCCTCACCATGGCTTCCCCGGCTCTCAAGACCTGGCTCCTGCCCACTGCTCTGGCTTCCGTTTCTACCACATTCCCCTTGCATTCTGCAAGCCAGCCAAGCTTGCCCCTACCTCAGGATCTTTGCACTTGCTGTCCTCTCTGCCTGGAATGTGCTTCCTCCTATCCTGAGCCCTTCAGATTTCGGCTCATGCCACCTCCTCACAGGGGCCTTCTCTGGCCCAAGAATTAGTCCTTACCCTTCCGGAGTCCTCTCTGCCACACAGCTCAGCTTTCCTCTCTGCAGCATTGTCACTGCTGAAAGCATCTTGTCTCTTGGCTTCCTTAGTGCTTGACTGGGTTCACTTCTCACTAGAGCAGAGCTGTCTTGTTCATTCACGAATCCTAGAGTCCAGCGCTGTGCCTGGCGTGTTGTATGGACTAAAGTAACATTTGTCCGGTGATTGTTCAATTGGGGAGGTATCGTTGTTCCCATTCTGCAGATGCAGACACTGAGGCGTACGCAGGTAGTGAGTAGGGTGACCAGCTGTCCCAGGTTGTCAGGGACTTTCTGTTTCTGAATGAAAGTCCTGCCTTCCTAAAACCCTCAGTCGTGGGCAAACTGGGGAGGTTGGTCGCCCTCTCTTCCCCTCCCTGTTGAGTGGACGAAGCTTGCTGGGCATAGCCCATCCTTCCCCATCCAGCCCCATGACGGGGAGGGCCTGGGACAGTAAGGGAGCGTGCACCACTGCCCAGGATTTCAGGAGGGAAATAGGAAAAGAAGAATCAAAACCCAGTCACTACCACCATCCCCACCACCATCACCTCCACCACCATCACCTCCACCATCACC
>JAKSZT010052319.1:21957846-22123459 GCA_026826555.1 Tolypeutes matacus | reverse complement strand
CACCACCACCATCACCACCACCACCACCATCACCACCATCACCTCCACCTCCACCACCACCACCACCACCATCACTCCACCACCCCCATCACCACTACCACTACTTCCAGAAGGGTGCCCTCCTTCTAGGAATCGTGGACACTCAAACTTCCTGTTACTGCTACCAATTATGCCATATCCTAGGTAATGGGCCCTGTGAGTACAAAACCCTGCTCCTTGGCTAGTGGGTGGCTCTGGGTTGCGCTGTGCCCACGGGTGGCTTGTTGGCTGCCTGGCTCACTCCTGGGTTTAAGCCCCTGAAGACCACGGGTCATTACCCCTGGGGGAGGTGTCTTCTCCTTATGGGGTGTGTGGGGCCTCGGGGAAAAGCAAGCATGAGAGGGTCACTTGGGGGAAAGCATTGGCATCTTGCATGCCCGGACCCTGATTACAGGGGCCCAGAAAGCCTCATGTACCCAGAAGGGGCAGCCAAGTGTGCTGATGAGGGGTTCACCTGCCTGCCTGCAAATCCGGCCTCTGCCCCTTGTTAGCATTGTACCCATGGGCAAATCACTTAGTGGCCCCTGCTTCAGTTTCCAATCTGTAAAATGGGATAAAGTAATAACAAGTGGTCCTGCCATGCAGGGCTGAGGTAATTCTTACAACAGGGTGTGGCTCAGGGTGAGTGCTCAGGAAAAGTTAACACATCATTTCCAAGGTTAAAAAAAAACATCCCAGAGCCCGATCTCGCAGCTGCTCTTTAGCTTCTACTGATTGAGAAAGCACACAGGTGTGAAATCACTGAAGCTTGTTTTCAAATTTTGATTTTGAAATACTTTCAAATTTACAGAAAAAATGAAGAAACGGCACAAAGAACCAATTGTACACCCTTCAGTCAGATTCAAATTTTAACAGCTTGTCACATTTGCATCATTTTCTCAAATACGTGTAATGTTTTGGAACTGTTTGGGGTAAGTTGCAGGCGTCCTGCCCTTGGCCCCTTGACCCTGTGGTAAACAGTCTGTAGAGAAGGCCACCACCAAGTCCTCCCATCCTTCTTTGCACATCCCCTTAAGAGGTGGAGTCTACTGCCCATCCCTTGAAGCGAATGACTTGCTTTGACCAATAGAATGTGCCAGAAGGAACTCTGCGCTGAGTCTGAGGCTCGTCTTCTGTTTCTGCCTTCCTGTATGCAGCTGTCTGGTCATGCAGCGGAGCCTGGGCTAGGCTGCGGGATGGCGAGAGGCCACGCGGAGAGCGAGGCCCGCCAGCCCCAGCCGTTCAGTCGCCCAGTCGTGGCACCAGACCTGTGAGTGGAGGCATCTTGGAGGCGCCAGCCCCAGCCGTGCCCTCGGCTGAGCCCAGCCACCCACGGGGCCGTGAGAAATAGTCGATCACTGCTGTGAAACAAGTCCTGAGTGCTTCCATGTGTATTTTCCAAAAACAAGGACATCCTCTTACGTAACCACAGCGCAACCATTGCAGGGAGTTTACCATCGGCAAAGTGCGGTTATCTAACCCATGGTCCTCGTTTAAGCCTCATCAGTTGCTTCATTAATGCCGTTTGTGGCATCTTCCCCTCCAGTCCAGGATCCTTTTAAATGCACGTGCTTCTACTGGCTAGATGCATCCACATGCAGGGAGAAAAGCAACCCAATTAAAAAATGGGCAAGAGATCTGAACAGATCCCTCACCCAAGAAGATATACAGATGACAAATAAGTATATGAAAAGATGCTCAACATCATATGTCAATAGGGAATCGCAGATCAAAATAATAACGAGCTACAGCCACATGTCTATTAGAATGGCTAAAATCCAAAACACCGACAACTACAAATGCTGGCGAAGAGGAGGAGCCACAGGAGCTCCCATTCACTGCTGGTGGGAATACAAACTAGTACAGGCCCTTTGGAAGACAGGTTGGCTTACAGAGCCGAACACAGACTTACAGTTTGACCCAACAGTTGTGTTCCTGGCATGCACACAAAGGAGTTGGAAACTGATGTCTACACAAAAGCTTGTACACAAATGTTTATGGCAGTTTTATTCATCATTGCCCCAAACTGGAAGCAACCAAGATGCCCTCCAATAGGTGAATGGATAAACAAACTGTAGCCCATCCATAAATGAAATAATATGCAGAGAATTAAAAAAAAAAAAAGAAAAGAAACATGCTATTGGGCCTCAAAAGACACGGAGGAACCTTAAATACACAGTGCCGAGTGAACGGAGCTGGTCCGAAAAGGCTACATCCCACATGAGTCCAACTGTATGACATTTTGGAAGAGGCAGAGCTTTGGAAGAGGCAGAGGAAGATCAGCAGTTGCCAGGGATCCAAGGGGGGGGGGGAAGGGAAGGAGGGAGAGAGGGACGAGTAGGTGAGCAAAGGGGATTTTTAGGGCAGGGAAACTG
This sequence comes from Tolypeutes matacus, assembly GCA_026826555.1. Classification (NCBI taxonomy): domain Eukaryota; kingdom Metazoa; phylum Chordata; class Mammalia; order Cingulata; family Chlamyphoridae; genus Tolypeutes; species Tolypeutes matacus. Next base: position 22,121,066 of record JAKSZT010052319.1, on the reverse strand, counting down.
ATCTGTAGGACACTGTAATGGTGGAACCGTGACATTATGCACTTGCTAAAACTCAGAGAACTGAACCCAAAGAGGCAACCCTGATGTAAGCTGTGGACTTCAGTTACTAGCAACGTATCAACAGTGGTTCGTCAGTTATAATAAATGCACCCACTAATGCAAGACGTTACTAATAGGGAGAATTGGGGGGGGAGGGGATATATGGGAACTCTGTACTTTCTGCACAATTTTCCTGTAAACCAAAACTACTGTGAAGAATAAAATCAGTTTAGAAAAAAACAACAGTAGGGCTATGACACCTGGAACCTGTCACTTAGCCACGTGAGTGACGATGTTCACGGGAAACAGGCTGCTCCCCCAAGGCCCGCGACCGCCCCTGGTGAAGCAGAAGGAACTCACTTTGCAGACTCCCAGCGCTGGGTGGGCTTTCTCATTTCACCCTAGGCCTGGGGCCATGCCTCCTGGAACCTCAGTTTCCCACCTGTGAAAATACCCACTTCCCAGACTTGGGTGAGAATCCGCGTGGGCAGGCCTGGGGCCGAGCACAGCAGGCGCCGCTGCCCCATCAGAGTGGGCTTTAGACCTTCCTTTCTACTAAGTTTTATGGGCAAGCTACATACGGCTCGAGACAGGCTCTGCTACCCCCAAGACAGAAAAACAAACTTTTAGTTTTCATGGAAAATGCAAGTTCCAGACACCAAATTGGTCTCTCGGTCCAAACATACAGCCCCTGAGGATTATCTACCCCCTCCCAGCCCCAGAAGCAGTAATCGCCAAAGTGCAATTTCATTCGTGCTTTTAAAGACACACCTAGGCCAAAGCACAAATGCAAACTTTTCCAGCCTGTAGCCTTGAAAATTAAGCCACTCTCAGGATCTGAGATGGAGCAGGGGATGTGGTCGGCTCTTTCCCCATCCCCAACTCATAAATCCTCTTTGGGATCTGGCTTCTCTAGCTGTCCGTCTCCTGCACGGGCCCAGAGAGACTTCATAAAGGAATCCCAGCACCCAGCCAGGTGGGTAATTGCCGGTCCTCCACTGTGAGCAGGGTCCTTACGATGAATGTAATCAAAAAGAGCTCCTGGGTTTTCTCAGAACCAACGTGCCCACTAAACTGCCCAAACCCATGCCCTGCTAAACACCCCCATAGTCAATTAATCAATGCAGCCTCGTGTTAGTTACACCTGGTCCAATACAAAATAAAGCCCCACCGGCCCTCAGCCTACCCCTAGAAGGTGGCAAATGCCTGTCCAATCAATAGGACTCATGCTCCGGTCCTCCCTGTGCCTATAAAAGCCATTTGCCAGCACTCAGAGCCCGGCCCTGTGTCCGAGTTTGTAGGTGATCGGCTTCCTCGCTGCAGCGAACGCCTGGTGTCCCAAATGAAATGCTCTCGGTTTGTCTTTCACCTCTTAGTGAACACTGTCCCTCGTCCCTTCAGGAAGGGCCATTTCCCAGCAAACCTGCGCGGCTGGACTGAAGACTCCCAAAATGTCTCGAGGTGCACCAGGCACGGAACCTGCGCGGAGCCCCTGCCGTGGTTTTTTTTTTTTTTTTTTCCCGTGTGACCACTGACCCCACTGCCTTGACCCTCTGCGAGCTCAACCAGGAGACTCGAGGTCTAGGTGAGGACTGGCTTCTGCCAAGGCTGTCTCCTTTCCGGGCCTCAGTTTCCTTCTCTACAACGTGACCGTCGGTCTGGGTTACTGGTTCTCAAATGAACTTGGAAACAGCAGAGGAGACTGGGACAATCTGCCGCTGAAGGCACACTGTACAGGTCCTTGCTCCCACCCCAGGGAGGAAAAGGGGCTCACCTGGACGGAGCTGCCTTGACCTGGAGGTTTGCTTCTTGTTTGTTGTGTGGGTAGACTTGTGTCCCCCCAAGAGACTAGTTGAAATCATCAACCGCGGCACCTGGGACTGTGATGGTATTTGGAAAAAGCACCTTTGCAGATGCCATCAAGTCAGGAGGAGGCCGCGCTGGATTGGGCGGGGCCGTGGCCCCATGACTGGTGTCCCCAAAAGAAGAGGAAAATGTGGACGCAGAGACACCCAGAAAGGACACCATGGGACCACGGGGGCCGAGAGTAGGAGGGCCAGGAGGGCCGAGAGCCACCAGAACCTGGGAGGGGACAAGACAGATTCCTCCCCGGAGCAGGAGGGAGCGCGGCCCCGCCCACACCTTGGCTTTGGGGGGAAGGCATTTCTGTAGCTGTAAGGCTCCCACTTTGGAAAGCCATGCAGTTGTGCTAGAATCCCAAACAGAGCCTCGCGGAGTTCCCCAAATGACAGAATTAGCTATCTGAGGGCTGTGCTGTCAGAAACATGGAGATCCCCCTCCTGTCTGGCCTCCCACACTCCCCCAGAGCCCACGTCCCTGCACCAAAAACCCAGAAACCCCTATTGCGATCTGGAACATTCCAGGCCCCCCGTTTCTCGGAAGGAAGCACATTTTCACCCCAGTCGCTTGGCTGTCTCTCACTGCTTCACTTTTGCTCACTCTGGGTGCGCCCTCTGCCCAGAACAGCCTTCCTCACTTCTTCACCCAACTGGCTTCTACGGATCTGGGAAGACCCAGCTCAGCACCACTTCCTCCAGGAAGCCTTCCCTGCTGCCCAGCTGGATTCAGGGGCCCCCTTAGTCATCACACTCTTTAGTGTTTTCTTTTTAACCAGCCTCTTCTGGACGGTGAGCTCCTGGCCTGCCAGGAGCTGGGCACTGAATTTTCCCTGGGACCAGCCCTTCCCCACTGCCACAGTCTCGCTGGACTATCATTCTGGTGTCCTGAGCCCCTTCAGCCATGAGCTGGACATGTGACCCAAGCCAGGCCAGTCGGCCACTGTCTTCTGAGAATCTCAGGCACGAGTAGCAGGACAGGGGCTGGCACTGAGTCGTGTTTCTGTCCCACCACTTAGAAGCCCAGAGCTACCCCAATGCCCGTATTTCTGAGGCCTGGAGGTCCAGCTTTTCTTGGCTTCTGAGAGCAACCCCAAATCTTGTAAATCGATGCCATCTGCTGTGTAAGGTGCGCCAGACTCCAATTCTGTTGCTTGCCTCGAAAGATCCCTGGCAGATGCAGCAAATCCAAATGTACTAAAAGATGCATCGATGGGTGGACAAATGAGGTGCATCTGGAAGGAGGAGATAGGGAGGGACAAAAGGAAGAAAAGGGTTTTCACAGGGGGCTCCACGAGCAGAGATCTGAGGTCGGCAGCATGCTGGCTGCAAGGCTGGTGCGCAGGAGGTGGAAGGTGCTGCCGGCCACACTGAGCAGGGCACTCAAATCTGGGCACATCCCAAGCACTGCCTTGAAGTGGAAAACGCCCTTCACCTGTGCTCCAAGGAGCACGGACCTCACCAGCTGCCGGAGGAAGCCTTCCAGGAGAGCTGCCCTGGGAAATGTGTGCGAGGGACACCTTTCCATCCCAATGACCTCCTTTTCTTTGTGTTCATTGTGGTTTAACCCAAAACAGAGAAAAGGCGCCCAAACCCGCACAGCAACTCCAGGGCATGGGCTTGTATGTGGCGAAGGGGTGGGAGGTGGGAGAGGGGACTTTGGACCCTGCTCCCCTGCCTGAGGGCTTGGCGTGCAGGGCCCCAGGGCAAGCCGAAGCCCCTGCTGGGAAGCCACATGCTCCAGAGTGGACTTACTTCAATAAAAATGGACACTCTGCCCCTTATGCATCCGCAAGGTAGGCTCCAGAGGGATTAAAGGTCTAGATGTGAACAAGAAAATATTAAAGCCAATAAAAGACAGTGTCAGAGGTTACCTCTGTGCCTAAGGGAGGACCCTAAAAGCACAAGCCTCGAGGAAACAAAGCTGAGCGACTGGGCTGCATGGAAACCAGGATTCCTGCTCAGGAGGGAAGGCCCGGGCAAAGACAACCACGGAACAGCCTGCCAGGAGATATTTGCAAACACTAAAACTGACGAGTGGTTAATATTTAGACGGGCAAGGAACACTTTTCTATTTCTATAAAATAGAAAAATAGGCAAAGCGTGTGAAAAGGCAGAAGAAGAGGCCGCAATGGCCAGACATGTTCAAACTCATTAGTAATCAGAGAAAAGGAAATTTAAAAAGCAAGGCATTGCTTTTGGCTTATTATGAGAAAGACAAAAGTTAAATAAATAAATGAACGAGTGTAGCTAGGATGTCTTGGAGAGCTGGGCTCTCGCATACACTGTAAACAGGGTGGGGAGTAGGGGGGATTCTTTCTGGAAGGATCTCGGCCAGCGTGGAGATGAATGAGGCCTAGGTAGGCACCCCCATTTCTGAGACTACAATCACCTCTATGGAGGTGTGAGGCCAGGGCAGGTGTCACAGATCCCTGGGGGATAGGACACAGATGCCCAGGTGGCACTGGTCTTGGGAGCAGGGACCTGGGGACAGCCTGGTGCCCACATCAGGGAGGGGACCAGTGCGGGGAGGGGACTCCACGTCTGCAGCACCATCAGAGAGTGGGGTTGGGGAGCAAGAGGGACATGAGTGACATAGCCGAAACCACAAAGCAGAGCTGGCATTTCCCGATTTCGACCCCTGTTTTTGCCACTTTTTGCTGTCTGAACTCAGGGCAGGTGACAATCCTCTGAGCCTCTGTCTTTAGTGCCAAGGGACGAAAACAACAGCTGCCTCTTCTGGCATATTCGGTGAGTCCTTGAAGTGGGGGCACGCCCATAGTAGCTGCTCAGTCAACTTTCATCACCTGCTCTTGCAAACGTGACATATACAGTAAGGCCAGGCTCAAGCATAGGAAACCACCCACCTTTGCTCCTCCGGGAATACCCCTGGGACCTCGTGGGCACCAAGTTCTTCAATTATTTGCCCTCCAGCAGTTGCCCCCTGTGCCATCCCCCCTTGCATGGGGCCTATTTCCCCAAGTCCTGCCACAGGAAATGGCGCAGGGTGGATTCTGAGGTCAGAGTGGACCTCTGCAGCTGCTGCTCCTTCTTGCCCACCTCCTGGTGGCTGAGGCCGTGATTAGCCCAGGTATTGGATGACCACAGGCTCTTTTTTCTCTGCCTCGCAAGGGTTAATCAGCCTTCCTGCAGGCCGGCTGCGCGGCTGGGAAAGAGGCAGCAGGGCGGCCGGCCTGGCGGCAGGAGGCTTTCATTACCTTGATGGGCTGCATGTGCTCAGCTTTATCTCCGGCCCTTTCTCCGTAATTCAGCGCTTGAACGTCTCAGCTGTCCGCCCTCCTCCGATCTGCAGACAATTGCTGGGGTAATACTATCCGGAAAAAGCTGATAAAATGCAGATGTGACGAGGCCTCTGAAATTTGCGGTTTGCTAAGTGGTTTGCTGCCATGCTTGCCCCTGGCCAGGGCGGCTTCCCTGAGAGGCGGGAAGTTTGAGGGGAATCCAGGGGGTGAGAGGGACCTTTTTTTTTAAGTGAAAGGTTGAGTAGAGGAAGTAAATGTAGAACATATTTTCTATAATTAGGGAAGACCAGCAAATGGAAAGTAGAGGCGATGGGATTCTACCACCCCTCTGGTCCATCCTGACCAGGCTTGAGTGGATCCTCAGGAGTGGGGAACCCTGGGCCTCCGCTGTGCAGCTTTGAGTGGGCATGGTGAGGGGGCAGCCTGGGTGGGAGCGCTGAGGGCATGTGACCCTGGGCAAGCCACTTAGCCTGAGCTCAACCTGATGTCCAAATCACTAAAAGAAATGTAAAATAAATAATAAATAATCAATTGAGCCATGGAACTACCCTACGCAGTGAACCCTAAGTTAAGCTCTGGGCTCTAGTTAATAGTACAATTATAAAAATAGTTGTAAAATGGTCCACACCAATGCCAGGTGTTAGTAGGGTGGTATATGGGAATCCTGTATTTTATGCACGATTGTTCTATAAACCCACAATGTCTCTAATAAAGAAACAAGAGGGGGAAAAAAAGACCAAATAATTACTGAAAACCACTGTTACACTTAGCATCTGGAGGTGTCCTCTGGTCTCCTGTTTGCTTAGGTCCCCATATGACCCTCCCAAAATACAAGTGACACGCCATTGCTGTGAAGACGCTGGAGCTCAGTTAGTGAGGGGTGAGGGGCAGGCTGTTCTCAGATCACAGCTTTCCAGGCAAAAATGACTGGGCTGAACTCTCGAGTGACACAGCCATTGTTTGGGGTTGTCCAGGGCCAAAGAAAGGGATGAGCCGTGCTCCCAGACCATACTGTGTGCTCAAATCACTGGAGATCATGTAAAAATGCAGATTCCCACTGAGGCGGGCCGGGGCAGCCACACTGAGTGGCAGGAGGTGGCAGGATCCCCAGGCAGGCTAGAGCAGAGGCTCTGGGCACATCCAGTCCTGCCCCTCTCAGCCCAGAGGAAGACGCTGCTGACCAGAGAGGGCAGGTCTCTGGCTGGTATTGCCCAGCACGGCGAGGGCAGGGTCCAACAGCCCTCCCCCCCACACACACACACACACAACCCCCCGCATGGTGCTTCTGGTGACTGATCTTCCACAACTGGCAGTGAACTGTCTCCAGACCAGTGAGTGAATGCACAGGGAAATCCCCGAAGACAGCACCTTTGTTATGTCATTTGCAAATTGCTTTTATTCTAAAGAGACAAACACATGAATTGGTAGCATTACATGCTGCCCCTGAGGCTACATTCTCAAAACCAGACTGCGGACTCCCAGCAGCAAATGTCCATTTGGGGACCCTGTGCCCTCATCCTCATGCAAACATCCTCAAATAGATGGATAATTCCACCAGGAGACCTTGTGGAAATGTGGATACGACCTCAGGGATGCATTTAGCTCTTTTAAAAAGTACTTGTGTTAAGGTAAAAAGTGCCAACACTCAGTGAGACTCTCTCCTTGTCCTTTACCTCACATGCTTTAAAATATTCCTGCAAGGTGAGCTGATCACATTCAGATGAGGGAAACTAGGCGCAGAGAGGTGAGGCCAGTGGCCCCAAGTCTCCCTGCTTTAGGGGCAGAGCTGATATTCAAACCAGACTGTGCTTAGGAGTGTCCAGCTCCAAAGACCCCATGCTTGCGTCTGTCCCACGCTGCCCCTGGACAGCCAAGCATGGCCCCAGGGGCGGGGGCACGGGGAGGGTTGGGGGGCAGACACTGAGTGCCCAGGGCGCCTGGGTTTTTCCCTTGCAAATGAGATTGGAAGCACGTTTGCAGTTCCCGCCTTCCAAGGAAAGAGGGCGTCTCTGCCCCTGCTGGGGTGTGGGCAGAGCTGGCAGCAATTCTCCACAATGTGTAAATTAGTCAATCTCCGAGTCTGTAAACGGGCCTTTGAAGGGACCTTAATGAAGCACTCCATTAGGGCTTAAGGACGGCTACCTCCAGCCTTTAGGACCCGTTGTGCTTTTGATGTCTTGGGGCCACCGGTTGGAGACTCAAACTTATCTAAACACACCAGCAGGCTTAGGGGAAGGGGAGGGAAAAAAAAAAAAGGCAAAAAGCCCCCTTAGAGAAGTGGAAAAATTTTTAATGAAAAAAAGTTAGCCCTGGCCTGACTGATGTTGGCACTTCAAAGCCAGTGCAAACTAAATTGCTGTAGACTGCTTAATTCAAAAGTGCTCCCTCGCGGGTGACAGCCCAATGGTGACAAAATACAATTGGCAACAGGAGACGGCCAAGATCAAAGGCTGGCTATTGTAATAGTTTTGTTCCATGAAGAATTGCTTATTGTCAGGAGTTTTAAGCCTTTTTTTTTTTTTTTTTTTGGCTCCAGCACCATCCTGGGATTCTCTGGTTCAGAATCAGTGTACATAAGTACTCGTAAATTACAGCCTTCTGATAATACAGTTCAGTTTGCAGAGACCTGGGCTGCTCTCAGGTTCCTGGAGCTCTGCGGCTGGGTTGTAAAACCATTTTTGTGTTTTTGTTAGCAAAGATCCTACAAGCTCCCGGAGGGTCAGATGGAGCTGGGAGTCTCTCCTTGTCCTGGGGACGATTTTAGGATTTGCTTCAGCTGAAACTGCTGCTTGTCTGGCCCTTCTGGGGGTGGAGTGGGGAGGCGGGCGTTAGGCCGCTCAGCTTTGGAGTCCTGGCTCCCCACGTGACTGTGGTCTCATTCGTGGGCAAGTTGCCAAGCATCTCCTAGCCTCAGTTTCCCCCATTGCAACCTAAGGCCTCATTCATTTATGCTGCAAGTATTTATTGAGCGCTAACTTATAAAAGATACCCAATTATATACTTGAATTATAGTTAAAAAGATGATGGGAGACTATTGTGTGTGGTTTCTTTCTGAGTAATGAAAATGCCTCAATGTTGATTGAAGTGATGAAAGCGCAATTCTGTGTTTGTACCAAGATGGCATTGGTTGTACACTTTTGATGGATTATGTGGCTTATAAATATGTTTCAATAAAATTGATTATTAAAAAAAGACTGGGAGAAAGTGAGCACAAAGCACCTTGCAGTCTGGGCGGCATCCCCGCCCCCTTGTTTTGGAGGTGCTGTTTGCAGTCTCCCAGGTAAACCCGGCTTCTTGGACCACAGGAGCACGGAACCTAGGTGATGTTACCATCAGTTGCTTAGAAACTTCTCCTTGGAGGGAGGTGATTGGCAAAGGGGAAAAGGGTTCCTAGGCCTAGAATCGAGTCCTTGCATCTTTTCCCAGTAGCAAGACTCACCTGACTCACTCTACCTCCTGGAACCTTAGTTTCCTTCTCTGTAAAATGGGAATAATATCCCCAACCCTGCCAATCTCATGGATTTTCCTGACTTGACATGGGGCTTATACAAGAAAATGGATGCCAAATAACTTAAATGCCCAGAGTGCAAAAAAAAAAAAATGGAAATGGCAAAGTCGGCTGTGATATTTTCCAAAATTAGCTGGCGGAGGCTGAGGTTGTTTTGAGGCATAGGATGACTGGAGACCATTAGGGAGCAGGAATGCTCCGGTTCCTATTATTGCTTTAAATATTAGTCACCAGGAAGCCGCCCCACGAAGCATACAAGGCCTCGTATCATTTACTCGTCTTGAATTAATTACAAAGCCTCGTATGGGGACAATTAGAGAAACCTTAGGTTGATGACATCTTGTTGGGATGGAATTTGCTTCTGCATCCCCTTTGCCTCCCTCCCTTTCTCCCAGATATGGGCAGGTTTGGTTTCCCAAACAAAGTATCTGAGGCATGTGATGAAGATTTGTGGTTCTGCAGACGCAAGGGCATGGGCAGCCCTGGTCTGGGGGGTCCAGTTGTTTGCTTCCATTGAACTGGCTCCATGTCCTGCTTTTCTACGTTACTTCCCTTTTAACTCACCTTCACTCACCCTTTCCCACCCCCTGCCACTGTTTCTGTCTTTCCTTTGTTTTTAAATTCCAGTGACACGAAGAATTCTAATTTTCCGAGTATTTTAAGCAAACATTCTAGGGTGGCCCTGTTCTAAAGACAATATTCCAGGGGTTTCCATCCGGCTTCCTAAGGGTATCTCCCAAATATCCGCAAGCTGTGGTGAAGGCCCCAATAACTCTGCCATTGCTTGCAGATCAGGAAGGAGCTCACCATTAGACCTGCCTTGTTCACCCTAGTCGTCTGCCAGTATGCATAAACCCGGCCGAGCAATTATGAATAATTACATCAGAGACAGTCGAGCACCAGGGATTATGGCAGCTCGAGCATAGGCCTCTGTAATAAATATCCTTTTAATTTATTAGAGATGTTGTAGGTTTACAGAAAAATCATGCAGAAAGTACAGAATTCCCATATATCCCCGTCTCACACGCAGTTTTCTCTATTATTAACTCTTTGCATTAGTGTGGTATCTTGGTTACATTTGATGAAAGAATATTATGATAATTGTGCTAGTAACTGCAGTCCATGGTTCACATTAGGGTTCACTGCTTGTGTTGTACAGTCCTGTTTTTGTTTTTATAAATTTTATTCTAGTTGCATATATGCAACTGCATTCCAGTACATAATTCAGTGCTGTTAATTATGGTCACAGTGTCCTACTGCCATCGCCACCATCCATTACCAAAATTTTTCATCATCTCAAACAGAAATTCTGTACCAATTAAACATTAGGTCTCCGTTCCCTACGCTGGCCTCTGGTAACCTGTATTTTAGTTCTGAATTTATGAATTTGCTCGTTCTCCTTGTTATATATCAGTGAGATCATATTATGTTTGTCCTTTTGTGTCTGGCTTATTTCATTCCATATGGTGTCTTTAAGGTTCATCCATGTTGTAACATGCATCAGGACTTCATTCCTTTTTACAGCTGAATAATATTCCATTGTGTGGCTACACCACATTTTGTTTACCCATTCATCAGTTGATGGATACTTGGGTTGCTTCTATTTTTGGCAATTGTGAATAATGCCACTATAAACATCAGTGTGCAGATATCTGTTCAAGTCCCTGCTTTCAATTCTTTTGGGTAAATACCTAGAAATGAGATTGCTGGGTCATAGGGTAATTCTATACACAACTTTCTGAGGAACCACCAAACTGTCTTCTACACTGGCTGCACCATTTTACATCCCCACCAACCGTGTATGAGAGTTCCTATTTTTCCACATCTTCTCTAACACGTGTTATTTCCATTCTAGTGGGTGTGAAATGATATCTCATTGTTGTTTTTTAAATACATTTTTTAAAAGGATTTATTTATTTATTCATTTACTTTTATCCATTTTTACATTCCCCCACCCCCGTTTTTGCTGTTTTTGTGTCCATTTACTGGGCGACTCTGTGTCCATTTCCTGCCCTCTCTTCTCATCCTTCTCCTCCTGTCTTCACTGGGATTCGATCCTTGGAACCTCCAATGTGGGAGAGAGGCATCCTACCGCCTGTGCCACCTTAGTTCCTGGTTTTTCGGTGTGTCTCGTCTTGGCTCCCCCTTGCGTCACTCTCCTGTTATGTCATCATCTTGCTGCCGTGGCTCCTGGGGCCTGGTGGCCCATGTGCCTTCTATATTTTTCTTTTTTTAAATTTTTACCGGGAGGTCCCAGGGACCTCCATATGGGAGATGGACACCCAACCACCTGAGCTACATACGTCCCCCTGCTATATCTCTTAAGGTTGACCAAAGATACCCAAAGTTACAGTCTTTTCCCATACAGGAGGGTCATATAATAAATCAGGCTTAGTTTATCACCAGGATTCCAAAAACCAGACCTAGGGAGAAAAACCATGTCTGGGGACACATGCATGGTTTCTAATATAGTGAATGTTTAGCCTGCCCTGATTAGCACAGAATCAGGACAGCGAGAATATCTGCATATCATTGTAGTTTTGATTTGCTTTTCCCTAATGGCTAATGATGTTGAGCACCTCCTCATGAGCTTATTTGTCAAATGTAGATCTTCTTCAGTTCAAGTCTTTTGCCTATTTTTAAAATTGGGTTGTTTATCTTTTTGCTGTTGAATTGTAGGATTTTTGTAGATATTCTGGATATTAAGCCCTTATCAGGGACGTGGTGTACAAATATTTTCTCCCATTCTGTAGGTTGTCTTCTAACTTTCACAATGAAGTCCTTCGATGCACAAAAGTTTTTAATTTTGGTGAAGTCCCATGTACCTATTTTTTATGTTGTTGCTCGTGCTTTGGGTGTAAAGTCTGTTTGCCATAATCAAGTGCTAGTATGCATAAACCCAGCTGAGCAATTATGAATAATTAAATCAATTAGAGACAGTCTAGCACCAGGGATTATAGCTGCACGGTGAGGGCCTCTGTAATATTTTAACAGTAAATGCAAGAGGCCCGTGGGGAGAGGGGAACAAAAGCAGCTCCAAATGCCAACCCATGTTGCTTGGTGACCCTCCCGTGCAGAATCGACAGCCTTCCCAAGGAAAACAATAGTAATGAGATGCCAAGGAAATATTGGAGGGAGGGGGCAAGTATGAAAGCTTCAAAATGAGTTAATTAAAAACGGATAAAACATGAGTCTCTGAAAGTCTGTTGAGTATATTTAGTGCTTGAAATTTGACAGAAGGAAAAAGTTTTCAGGCATGAAGCAGAACTTTTTTAAAGTGGTAGAGCTGGGCCAGTGGGTACATTTCTCCACAAAACAGCTTCTCTCCAGCTTCTTCACGCCATGGAATGAAGTTCAGGGGAAGCCCTGGAGAGCATCTGCAGCTGTTCGTGGTTTCCTGGACAAGCCAGTGCAATCCTTGGAGCCTGTTTCAGGAAGGAGAGGAATAAAACCACGTTTTGGACATGGGCAGTGTATAAGGTGAGCTGGTTATGAGCGAGCAAGTTCATGTTTTAGGCATTTGCAGAGCAAAATCCTGAGTCCATTTACACTTGCTTCGCACATAGCAAGCATTCAATAAGCACCCAATGCGAGGTGGATGGTGAGGACTGGCGCTGTCGTGACTCGGGTCCCAAGAAAGGGGCCAGCTTGATGGAGCGAGTCCTGAAGAGAAGCACAGCTTTTTCACGCCCTCTAGTCAGGGTGGAATCCCCTCGGCAGCCTTGCCGACTTGAGAGCAGCTATCAAAGATACCGTCTCCACAAGTTTTACCGTCCCTGGGGACTCGAAAGAGTTGAGCTCTCACAGGGTAACTGGAGACCGTTAGGGGATAATTAGCAATATGATGGAGGCGATGAACTCCATGAGAACAAAATCGCTTTTCTCTTTTCTCAGTGTCTGAGCCCAAGGCCTGCCTTGGCCCAGCAGAGAGATTTGAACCAAACTCTTCCAGTGACAAAGGTCAAATACGCCTGTTGGGGGACAATTTGTCTAGTTTTACCGAGTAGGGCAGAGAAGAGAAGGAATACCAAAGCAGGCTGCCTCAGGCCCTGTGCTTCCAAGTTGGAGAAAAAGCCCTGCCCCCGCACGCCACTCTGCAAGCTGCCCTTTGCTTTCTGCATTGTGGCTCGTCTCCATGCTGAGTCCGAGATGTCAGTTATTAGGGTTCCTGTGCTGGAGATGAGGCTGCCGACGCCCAGGGAGGCTGAGGAACTTGTTCCAGGCCACATGCTAACAGGTAACAAGATGGCGCCCTCTAAAGGGATCCTCAGGCATTTGGGGGAGTCCTCAGGGCACCTCTGGGTCAAGTCCTCGTCCACCAGACTCCCCTCCCCCACATCTGCCCCTGAACGTGGTTCCGGCTCCCCCTCTCTTCTCAGGGTGCCAAAGCGGAGTGTGGGCTTCCGGGAAAGCTGCGGCGCTGGGCGCACGACGTGCTCGCGTCCTCTTTGGGGTGCACTCTGTCCGGGGGTCCCCTGCCCGTGCAGCTTGGGGCTGTGTGCACAGAGGGAAACGAGGCCGTTGTTCTTTCCAGAGCCTGTCCCGGCTCTAGACTGTCCCGTGGCAGGCTGTGTGTGCACCCCTGCTGGCTGCCAGCTGACACAGGGGCAAGGTCGGTGGACTCCTTAGATTGTGGTCTTTCTCAGCAGGCTCCTTGGGCCCACTTACAGCTTCCTGCAGAGTGAGCTGGGCGTGCGGGAGAGGTTTGCCAGCCACAGCAGGCCCAGCTCGGCTCCCACAGAGGCCCCTCCCCTCCATACACCTGGCCCCTGGCCGATAAGCCTGGTGCACAGTAGGCACACAATTAAAACTACCTTAGGACTGGCGGGAAAAATAGATGCTCGTTGAATGCAAGGTTGAAATCTGGCATAAAATGAACCAGAGTAACGCCTGCCCGATTGAACCTCTGACGACAAAAAGGAAAAGCACAGCACCCTTTAGGGTCCGGTGGGGGGACCAGGTTCACTGTGCTTGTTGCAGCCTGCAGGTGCTTGTTGAGGCGGCAGGGGGCACAGAGGTCCCTGGGGTCACAGCAGACCTTCCACGTTCTCACAGCAGCCAGGAGAACAGAAGGAGCCAGAAGGAGATATTGGGCTGCAAACTTCCCCGCAGGCTCTGCCCTGTGGGCGGAGCTGCTTCTCCACCTGGGTCCCCTCTCCCCATGGATTGAAATCCCCCCCACCCACCCACTCCTGCTTACCCACCAGCACCTTAGTCATCAACCAGCACCACAGAAACCTTCGGAGGCACAGAGCTTAGATGACGGGCATGGAGACGAGGCTGGAGCAGGAATTAACCCACAACTTTTGTATTTGTGGTTTTCTGTAGGACTGACTTTATCTATTGCTACCACAGGCCATTACTACCTGCTTCTGTCCCTGGCTGCGGACAACCAGCCCAGAAGATGGCGGAAAGCCAGCTGTGGACGGTGGGGGTGCTCTTACCAGCTTGTGCCCTTGTTGGCAGTCAGGTCCCCATTCCAAGCCTCGACTTCCTCATCCATGAAAATGGGGGACCTCCAGTGCCAGCCCAGCTATCCCAGGAACCTGAGGAGGAGAAAACGAGATGATGCGTGAAAAACGACACATCAACGGTAAAGTGCATGCACAGCAAAGGAATCCTGATTTTATTGGGCATGCTCTCAAATCAGAGAATTTAAGTCAAGGTATTGCTTTTTGGCTTGCCCAACGTGACAATGAGCAGTGAGCAAATCCACAGTCCATATTCTTCCAAGACAGTGGGTTTCAAAGTGCACCGTGCAGAACTGGAAGGGGTCAGGGGCATCTCTTGGGGAGGGGAAACTCCAGGAGCGAAGGGATACCCTAGAGGGCAGAGTCTGGGGTCCCCCCAACCAGCATGTCCAGCTCAGCTCTGCCCTTCACTATTTTATAAATCATGAGATTTCAGTACGAGAAGGTTCTCTTTCTTGACAGAGAGCTCTGAAAGCTGCAGCATGAGACCACACAGTGCCTCTCGCAGACTTACGGGGGAGACAGACTCACATGAATCACCCCCAGCAGGGCAGGCAAGGCTGTCACAGAGGCATCGACAGAGGGAGATGCCAAGCTCTTTGCCGGCAAAGGGAAAACAATCCCATTTTCCCAGGCTATGGCTTCCTCAGATTCCCAGGAGAGGGAAGGCTCTGGAACAGAAGGACTCCTTTGTGTCTTTGCTTGCCGGGTTTGCTCAGATCCCTCCAAGCTCTCAGTTCTCCCATCTCCAGCCTTCCTCTTGGCTGACACCACATCCCTGGCTGGCCTTGATCAAGTCACATCACCTCTCTGGGCCTCAGTTTCCCCATTTGCGTCATGAGGCGTGAACGAAAGCATCCCTCCAGTGCCTCCCTCTGAATCTTTGACTCGCCAAGCCACTCTTCTGGCCACCCTCCTTGTCACCCTCTCTGAGCCTTGCCTCTGTCTCCAGGGGCCTCCAGCACCCTCCACCGCCCGCCAAAGCCCCTGTGAATTCAGACCCCCCTTCCCCCCCTCCAAGTTCCCCACAAGGCCACCACAGAAAGCAGCAATGTGGACAGAGAGCAACGATGTTTTCATTTACTCGATTAAATCGCCATGTGGACAGAGGCTCGCGAAGGAATCTGCTCTACAGAACTTTTCCTTTAATAGAATTAGCTGAAACCAGATCGGCCGAGCCCTGTCCCTGCAGGCCATCTGCCCAGACAGGGAAATGGCTTCCCTAAGTAGAACCCCATGCTGCCAGGAGCCTCCTCTAAACAGCCAGCTGGGAGCTGCCCCCTGCACGGGCCGGGCCGTCTACTCAAATGGGTTCAAAGTCCTCTCCTTTGGGGCCGACCAGGCCGGCAAAGCTCATGTCCCTTTTCAGCTAAGATTCAGGGACTAGGATCAGATTCACATTCAGTTCCACCTGCTGAGGATTCTGCCAAAATCAGGGCCTGCAAAAAAGGAGAAGCCAGCACAGAGCCTTTTAATTCATAAAAGAAACCAGTCAAGTCATTCGCCTGGGTTCTTGAAGCAAATCAAATAAATAAACTAACATTTACTCAACATTTGAGAGTCTCCTGAGAAGCTTCCCATGTGTTTTATTTAATCCTTGTGACAAACCTGCAGTCAGGCTCTTTAACTTCCATTCATTAGAAAAGGGTCAGAGAGGGTGAGTAACTTGCCCCAGGTCACACAGCTAGGAGCCAGGACCCAGCAAAACTCTAAAATAGGACTAATAGCACATACCAAGCAGGTTGTTCTGAGGATAAAGTGAGGTGATGTAAGGGCAGCGAGACTAGGGCTGCTGGTTTGAATCCTGCCTCTGCCCTCTAGGAGTTACCTGATTTGGGGAAGCCGCTTAACCCCTCAGTGTCTTGGTTTTCTCATCCATGCAATGGGAAGGGGCAATGACACCTCTCTCTGGGGGTCCAATGAGATGATGCATAGGAAACTGTTTGGCACAGTGTCGGGGCTCAATGGCCCTGGCTGGGACTCCCAGGTGCTGGTATGACTCCTGTAGGCTGACCCTTCTCAGAGAGGGACACTTCGGTGGCAAAGACACTTGAGGATCTAGGAGCATCAGTTTTTAGAGCCTGGGTCCTCAAATTCTGGCCCATGGTCCAAATCCGGCCGCCTGCCTGTTTTTATAAATAAAGTTTTATTGGAACACAGCTGCCCTCACTCTTGTACATATTTTCTGGCTGCTTTCATGCTACATTGGCAGAAGTGAGTAGTTGTGACAGAGACCACAGTGGCCCACAAAACCTAAAATGTTTTCTACCTGGCCCTTTCCAGAAAAAGTTTGCCATGCCTGACTTAGAGTGAGAGGGCCATACGGTCCCCTCCCACCGAGCCCCAAGAGGCTAAGGAAAGACGGGGGAGGGGAGAGGAAGTTTCTCAGGGGACACTTTATCCTAATTGTGAAGGAGTTCCTTTAACCCCTGAGGGCTCCACTCCTGGGTCTCCTGGGTCTCCACTTTTGGGTCTTCTGCGTTTTGATGTAGCATTCTTGTTTAAAACAGAGATTATCATCTGTCTGGGGGGAGTTAAAAATAAAAGGGGCTGTGGAGTGGGAATAAATTGTTTGGTTATCAACGACCACTTTATATGTCTGCGACTTCCAGGCGGGGAGTGGCTGCTGTATGGAATGGATACATGTGGAGATTTATAAGGTCAGGGCTTACGAGCCTACAGATTCCTCGCGTGTATTACCACATCCTTATTACAAGCTCATGCTGCTGTCCAGTTAAACCAACGGAGCTAATATATTACTCCTTGCCTGCCTGGGCCCCAGACTTCAAGGAAACGTTGCAAATAAAATATGGCCTCTGGGAATCAGTCGTGTCTTGGTTTTTCCGCACAAGTGACTTTGGTTGTTTTCCGCCTCTCCCTCACCCTCAAGCCAAGCAAGGGGCTGTTGTTGGGACGGTGCATCCAGAACAACCCCTGGGGGGTGACCCAAGACCCCCAAACTGATCCGGGGCAGGAGAAGCTGACCCAGGAGGGGACGGCTGCAGGGAGCCTCAAGCAAAGCGGCCCCCGGAAGGGTTGTCTCCCGCTAAGGGGACCGTAAAGTAAGGCTGGGCTGTTTGCCTTTGGGCCTCGGCTGGCTTTGTTTTGTTGTGTTGTGTTTTAAGGAATGTTTGTAAGCTTGTTTGCAAAAGGGCAGTTTCCTTTTTCTTTGATGCAATTGTCTTTTTTTAAAATAAAATTTTATTGAAGTATATCATTCATACATGAACATATATAAACAATAAATGTATCGTAAAACTTGTGAATTTAAAAAACAAACACGTCTATCATCATGCAAGGCTCCCATACACCTCTCCACCGCCAACACCTTGCATTGTTGTAATGGCAAGGGGGAGGCAGCCTGATGCCCCAAGGATGGTTTGGGCAGCTGCCTGCCCGACTAGGTGCAGAGGCCCAGCAGGGATGGGGTTCCCGGCCCATCCCAGGGAGCGGAGGTGAGGGCACATGGCGGTCAGGCCAAGTGGGTTTGCAGCTGCCTTCAGGGCCCTAGACGGGGAGGCAGCCCCAACAAGCCATTCAAGTGTCCTCCATCCTTCTCTTGCATACATAAGACTGGGATGGCCCTGGGTCCAAATCTGCTTATTCACTCCTCTTTTGAACAAATGACTCATTCACACCCTGACATGCACATTCACCTGCTTCCAAAGCCGAAACAAATGTTTCAACTGGATGTGCTGGTGCTGGGAAGGGCCTGCGGTGTCCACACGGCTCTGTCCTCTCCCTCCAGCCTCCCCTGACCACCTCCCACCCAGCCCGAGGCACATCAGAACCAGGTCCCACAAGTTCCGAGCCTCCAGCTCCGTGCCAGGGGCCTAGTGCTGCCCAATGCTGCCCGCAGAGCCGGCATCACCCAGTCCTTGCCCCTCTCTGCCCTGACTTGCTCGGTGACCCCTGGCAAGTCAGGGTCCCTCCCCAGGCCTCACTGTTGCCACCCTAAAAGTAGGCTCATTTCTAGAAAGCAATTCAACCATCTATACAGAGTCTTAACTAAATTTGACTCTGGAATTCCACTTCTAGGAATCAACCTTATGGAAATAATCAGGTATTTGGATAAAGATTAGGAACAAAAATGTCCATCAGGGTGTTATTTATAGTGTAGAGGCTTGGAAATAATGTAAGTGTCCAACCACAGGGGAGTGGTTAAATCAATTATGGGTCATCTAGTCAATGGAATGTTAAGCAGCGTAGATTTCTCTGTAATGAACTTGAAATTACATGAGAAAAATATGTGATGAAATGCTAGGTTGCTAAGCTAACGATAAAGCATAGATTTCTCTGTAATGAACTTGAAATTACATGAGAAAAACGTGATAAAATGCTAACGATAAAGGAGGATACAAAGGCGGGGTCTCTCAACCCCAGTCCCTGCAAAGTTGGGGAAAATGCAGATGCCAGGGCTCCTCCGTCTCTCCCTCCAGGGCCTGAGGGCAGCTGCCGACCACCCAGAGACGGGGCTCCCTCTCACCCCAGAGGGTCAGGCAGGCTCTTAGGCAGGGGAGGGGAGTGGGGGCGGTGCAGCCTGGACTGGGCTTGGACACGAGCTGCTGAGCGTCCAGTCGGCTTGAGGACAGAACCCTCAACAAATGAGAATGCTAAAAAGGCAACATCCCGGCAAGTCCTGCTGTCGTGCCAGAGGGATGCGGCCGCTTAGCAGGCAGGTCGCTGGGGGAGGCACGCCCAGCCCCGAGCACTGCCTCTGTGATCAGGTGGAAGGCGAGGTTTGCAGGGAGGCACAGCTTACCTCAGCTTCCTCGTCAAGCCCTGGCTGGCGCTGGGGGTGTCAGCCCTGGCATCCATCAGGTCAACAGAGCCACCCAAGATTAGGGGAGTAGGGGGTTCTAGAGACCCCACACGTATGAGGGCAGAGGTGGGGGAAGAGGCCGGGCAGAGCAGGACACAATGTTCCCCACACCCGCGGGAGCACAGGCCAGGCTGGACAACCCACGCGTGCAGGAAAAGCCGAGAAGCCGCGGCACCCCGCTGCAGGAGCAGCAGGCTGACGGGGTGGGGGCCTCCTCTGGGGGCCTGGGGGCGGGCTTGGGGCCACCGCTGGCCAGCTGGAGGTGGCTTGGAGGACAACAAGGACCCCACACTGCGGGGTCTGTCACCAAGCCTGACCAGCGCGCCCTTCGGAGATCAGTGACCTCCCTTCGCTTCCGCCTCCCACACCTCAGACAAACTCCTCTCCTGGCCAGCCCTGGCCCAGGACCACCTAGAGGAAGGCTCCCTGGTAAAGGCAGTTCCCATCTTCAGAACGGAGCTGACAGCACATGGCCCAGCACAGCGTTCAATCTGGGGCTATGATTGAGGCACAGAGAAGTTATATGAGTTGCCCAAGGTCACACAGCAAGTAGGTACAGCCTGGACATGAACCAGGGCAGGTCTGTCTGATGGAGCCCAGGGCCATCCACCTCCTGGGAGCCCCACTGCCGGGCACAGACACTTGAGCAGCCTTTGGGCATTTGTTGTTGCTCTTCAGCTCGTCCCCTCAAGACAGGATCAGGTTAGGCAGGTGGGGAGGGCTGGAGAGGCGGGGCTTGGGCGGGGGGGGGGGCACTGTGCTGGACCCTCTATGTACACGGTGGAGATGACGTGCGTGGAACTCTCCCCGCTGTGAGCTCAGGAAATCCTCCCAACACTCCTGGGTGGTAGGTTTGTTGTTTATCCCTAGTCACTGGTGAAGGAACCTCAAGGTTACAGAGCCAGTGGGCGACTCAGGTGAGATTCCAACGCGGGCAGACAGGCTCCAGGGCCCACTGGAAGCCTCTGGTTTGGTCCCCTCCACAATGGCGTGCCATAAGAGACGCCGTCAGCCTGGATCAGTCCCCAGTGACAGACCAAGTCCTAGGTCTTTACCATCACCCCGGCCCATGCTGCGTCTGCCCCTGGCCTGGCAGCTCTCTGAGGCAGCTCCCTTCTGGGCAGGGACATGGGGATTCAGTTTTTGTCTGACATGGGTCTCCGTGATGGTAGTTCCAAGCTTCCAGGAGCTGGAGCTCAGGACAAGTGCAGCTGCAAGGTCCCGCGTGGCCTTTCACTGCCCTGGCTGGGCAGCTTCCTTCCACTCACAGGCCTTTGGCCAGAACCGGGAAATGACTCCTGGGACGACAAAGGCCTGGGAGTGTGGGCTTCGTGGACTCACCAAGGAGAGGAGATGGGACATGGGTCACGCCTTCTTCTGCCTTTCTGGACACCAATTGTTTAGGAAACTCATCTCATACTTAAAGCAAACCCATCCCCACCCCAAGGAGAGAACCCCAAGCCCCATATACCCCACCATTACCATTTGCTTGGTGTCAAGGAGCTCATAGGAACTCCCCATCCAAAAGGCTCGTCTTCCCTGGCTGTGCCTGCCCCCTCCTCTGGCTCAAAACGTGCCCAGCTTTGAAGAAATGGGCTGGAAACTGAGCTTGAGCCAGGGGGACCCCCAGGACCAGGAAGACCCTGCGTCTGGGTGGCTGATGGCACTGTCTGCCACCTGCCCCCCATATTTCCTTCTTTGTTTTGGCCAAGAGTCACCCTGGCAGCTCAGCTGTGGCAAACATGCACTGCCGATGGCATACCCAGGAAGAATGAAGGTAGTCTTGGCTGCATCTTCTGTTCCTGTTGCCCCAAATGCCCTCCTCTTCTCTTTCTTGTTGCACTAAATATATCATAATATATCCTGTCTCAGCTCCTTTTCCATGTGAGGCAGAAGTCCAAAAAGAAATATAATCTAAATGTCATTTAAGCCCTCCTTCCACCTTTGCTCGCCCACCCCAGCACGCACACCCCATTCCTAAACAGTGCCCTCTCAGATCTGCTAAAGGGACGGATTGGTTTTTTAAGTATTTTTTCGCCATTGAGTCAGACACGTGGAGGGTTGGAGAACACAAAGTGCAATATTACGTGGCCATGGCGGTCACCACAGGCCCCAAGGTCACCAGAAGGGTGACCGTTTTTCATCTTAGCCTTAAAATGACACTAAGAGCTTTGGAAGGATTCTAGCTGCCACCTACTCCCCCGCCCCCCCTGCCCTTATTAAGAGAATAAGTTCACATCCAAGGACAGCACTGCCTTTGGACACCAGAGAAGGCCCCACCGCAGCCCGTTTCCCACGGCTCTGCCAGCCCTGCCCCCCGCCACCCCCCACCCCCGGGCCCAGGCAGCGTCCAGGACTCAAGGGAGTGGTCATTTGGGGTTGGATCAGTCCACAGCTCAGCCAGGACTCCTGGCCAACTAGCCAGAGCCCTGAGCCCCTTCCATCTGCAAACCCCTTGTCCCAGGGAGAGGAACTGGAGCTCAAAGAAGAGGGCACTCATCTCATTGGCCAACCTGGTGACACCTGGGAAGCCTGCCCTGCATGTGCCCAGGGGCTTCCTTCTCTGAGACAGTCAATTTCATGGCATTGTCACAAATTAGGGTTAGCCCACAAGCAGACTCCTGTCTACCAGGGAGGAGAAACACAGACCTGTGCCAATTTGGGCTTGAGGTGCGGCCTTCGTGACCCCATAGCACAGACTGCCCCTGGTAGCCTGGGATTGGGGCAGAAAGGCCTGAGTGAGGCTTCCACTTCCTCCCTCACACCTTGGTCTCATCCTCGAGTCACAGGCAGGGAAGTGGGACCCTGGCGGATCTCGCTGGGCCACAGGGCGGGAAAGCCCACGGCGGCTTCCTTTGCGGAGAAAGGAAGGCCATGGTGGGTTTACTCTGTCCCCGGGCAGGCATGCTCAGAGAGCAAGAGGCAGAGAGCGGGGCGGCGGCGCCTGTCCCTTTCGACCCGTGAGCTCTGGGTGCCAGCCGCGTGACCCAGTGCCTGCTGAGCTCTCGGCAAGCTTCCGCAGCAGAGGAGCAGGCACGGGCGCTTACCATGAGGGGTGGGGAGAAGAGGCAAGCCCCCTGCCACGGCATCCCGAGTCCTCGGAAGAGTTGGTGGGACTTCCTGCCTCTAAAGGGCCAAGGCAGGAACTTGGGAAGAGGAGCATGGGAAGAGGTCCCGATTTTCCTCCGCTTCCCACAGCGGTCACCACAGGCCTTTGCAGTTCCTCCCACTGAAGAGCCTGAGTCTGCTTCCCCACCCTGAGGTCTGAGTTCATCCACATGACTTGCTTCGGCCAAAGGGATGTTAGCAAATGTAACACGCACGAGCTTGAACCAGTGTCGCTCTCTTTTTGTTTTGTTTTTTCTTGCGCCCAGCTGAGGACCTTCTAGATCAGCTGAGCTGCTGCCACCAGAAGCGAAGGTGACACCGGCCGAGCCCAGCCTCCTTGGCCAACCCGCTCACGAGATCGATAAATGCTCAATTGTTTTAAGCCCCCGAGTGCTGGGGTGACTGGTTAGGCAGCGTTATTATGGCAGTAAATAACCGAGCTCCTGACCACAGGCTTGCTGACCCTAGTAAAATCTCAGCCAGTGATCCTAAACTATTTTCAGGAATTTTTCAGACGCTTGTTTCATATTTCAATGTTTTAATACAATTGTTAACCCTTATGGAAATAGAATAAAAAATAGCACACACTCAATTGGATGGAAAGCCGGGTTTTAACACATTAGAGGCCCCCGGGGATGTCTTATGACTTGGGCTGCCAGGTTAACTAGATTTTGCTCAGACTTCAGAAAAAGAAAGAAAGAAACCCTCTCCTTCCGACTTTATTTGACTAATGACTCACCTGAGATGGCTGGGTAAGATTTTTGCGAAGTATTATCGTTTGCAGCTACTTACCTCTGTGAATTAGAATGATTTTCAAGGCTGTGAATCAAAACAAACTTCAGAAATTAGAAATCAATTAGCTTCAGAGGCAAAGAGTGCCCGTCTCAGTCACAACCCCTAACTTGACCTTTTTGTGTTCAAAATCACTTCATTGTCCCCATTTATGGCTCTGTAAGTAAATGTTATTGTGAACTCCTAAAATGCCATTTATAGCATCTTGTTCCTCAGAACTCTCTAAGAATCCATTTGAAACTTTAAAAAGGGTTACAGTTCTACAAAGAGCTGTTTGATGAGAAGAGGAGGGCTGAGGGGGCCAGGACCCCAGCCAGGTTCCCCCTCAAGCTCAACTGCTGCCTGTGCAGGGGGAGCGTGGCCTTGATGGGAACCCCACGGGCAGATTGCAGGGGGACAGCGGCCAGTCACCTCAGTTCTCTCGGTTCTCTCGGGAAGGGGGAGCTGAGCAGCTGCCCCCAGGGCTCCTGCACTTCTGGGCACAGCTACATTTGGGAACAATTATATTTGCTGCCTCCCAGGGACATGCCCATGAGGCTGAAGTCTGGGAATGAAGTGCAGGGGCGAGCGAGAATTCAGATCTAGAACATCAGCACTATTAAGGAACTCAGGGCGAGGCATTCATTCATTCATCCTCTCATTCATTCATTCATTCATTCATACATTCATTCTTCAGCCAACATTGACAGATCACCCATCCGAGTGATCACCCGTGATTCAAAGGCTGACTGGTCCTCGTGGGGCCCGCATCCCCCCGCCCCCCAACCTGGCAGTGTATCCTTTCTGGGCCCCAATTTCCTTATGGATAACAGGGATAAAGTCCATCTAGTTAAATGCCTGATGCTTCAGACACTCAAGAAATAGCAATTCCCTCCCTCCTCCCCCACCCATAAGTTTTGGGGTTTTTTGAAGCTTCCAAACACCTGGTTTGTTGTGAGTCCCTGACGCATCTCCGATGATCGCTTCCTCCATCCATGAAGTGGCCATCACAGCTAGCAGGTGCTGAGCGCATCTGATATGCCAGCGCTGCGCCGAGTGTGCGACAGGTTTTAACACCCTAAAGTTTGCTGAGAAGTTAGACCCTGGGACCCTGTGAGTGCTGTGTTGTGTTCTTGTTACTATTATCAATCCTCACTCGATCGCCACTTTACAGATGAAGAAACTGAGACACAGAGAGGTCAAGCTACTTGCCCAAGGCCACCCAGCCCATCACTATTCCCTCCTAAACCCTGGGCCAAGCTGCCTGGTGACACGGCCTCAGGGGCTGCTGTGCGGGCCAAAGTGGAACCTCCCAAGAAAGCCTCCTCGAGTCCGTTATAACATGCTATCATCATCATCATCAACAGTCCTTCCTCCCAATTCAGAGACGGGAAAACTGAGGCCCAGAAAAGCAAACCGACTCGCCCACAACTGCGCACTGCACTGAGTCCTCAGCCAAACTGCAACGGCCTTCCCAGGCTGGGCTGGGTCTCCTCTCTGAAAGCCATCTCCTCCTCCATGGCCCACTCTTCCCCCCAGGGCCACTCGTTTGTCCGATACAGGCTGAGCAGCAGCTTCTGCTCCCACCGACATTCCAGGCCTGGGACCCAGGCTCTGTGCCTGCAGCTGCTGAAATCTGGTTTGAATTTAGTGCAGCAAATTATGCCAAGTACGCCAACCCAGAGCCATTTAACATTCCACTGGGCCTTGAGGAGAGCACTGGGGAGAAGGGTTTGCTTTGCTGTTTCCCCTGCTGGGGTCACTCAAGACCCTGGTGAACCCAGAGTAGGTCTGTGGCCCTGGGGACGGCCGGCAAGGCCTGCAAGCAGCCGGGGGACTGTGGCGGATGCTTCCTCCTTCTTACTTTGCTCATGCTTCACTTCCTAAAGGCCGCCGGGTGAGTTTAGTCTATAACACGAGCTTTAGACTTGCCCTGATAGAGCTCAACTCCAGCCAAGAAGGAAAGCTCCCCAATTCTCCCCAAAAAATGTTTTCACAGACCTGCCTTCTAGGTGCTCCATGGCAAACCCATGCTCCAGTCCATCAAGGATGCATCTTCCCAAAAGACCGGAGCCCTGGGGCCATCAGGTTGGGGTTTGTGGAGAACATCCATAGACCAAGCTAGGTTGTTATAGACTCAAGGGCCAATGGGGTTAGGCAGGAAACATAAGTGAACGGAGTGGGGTCAGTATAAAGGAATAGGGAGCAGTGCGGACTGTGGGGCACTGTCTCCAGGGCAACAACTTCCCAGCTCCAGCCGACTGTTGCTAGGCAGGGATATAGGCCCAATACGGCCTAATTTTCCAATGAAGCTGAAAATTAGACTTTTTGGTGAAATCATTCAATTTTTTAATGTTGGTGTCTAATCCAGATTTTTTGGAAAACACTGTGCATTTGGACAAAACACGTGTCTGGGCTGCTTTCCCACCCTTGGGCCACTGCTTGGAGACCCGCGGAGGAAGCACTGATTCCACTGTTTCTCATTTGCTCTCAGCCTCAGTGAATTCACGCGCCTACCTTGCATCCCATTCTCCCTGTCTTAGATAGGCCCGGGGATCATCTGTTCTTGTCTACATTTACTCCCTGCCATTGTTTCCTCACTGCTAAAACAGATGCCATACAACGGGTTGGTTTAAACAACAGGAACTTAGTGGCTCATCTCTGCGAGGCTGGGAGAAGTCTAAAATCAAAGAACCAGCAAGGCAGTGCTTCCTCCCCATAGAAAGCGGCCTTCTGGGGCTGGCTAATGGCAATCTGTGGCTTTTCCATCACAAGGCAATGCACACAGTAGCATCTTCTTTCTCTTCCAGGTGCCGTTGACATCCAGCTTCTGGCTGTTCCCCAAGGCTTTTTCTCTCTATATCTGAATTTCATTCTGCTTATAAAGGACTCCAGAAATCCCGATTAGAGCCCAAACTAAGGTGGCTACACCTTAACGAAAAACAACATCTTGGGAAGCAGATGTGGCTCAAGCAATTGGGTTCCCACCTACCACATGGGAGGTCCCTAGTTCAGTTCCCGGTGCCTCCTAAAGGAGACAGCAAGCTGGTGTGATGGGCAGGCACAGCAAGCTGACACAACAAGAGACACAAGAAGAAAAACATAATGAAAGACACAACAAAGCAGGGAGCAGAGGTTCCCAGTGCCTCCTAAAGAAGACAAGCAAGACAGCAAGCTGACACGATGGGCAAGCATGGCAAGCTGATGCAACAAGATGACACAACAAGAAACACAAGAAGAAAAATGCAATGAGAGACACAACAAAACAGGGCGTGGAGGTGGCTCAAGAGATTAGGGGCCTCCCTCCCATATTGGAGGTCCCCAGGATGGTTCCCAGTACCTCCTAAAGAAACAAGGAAGATGAACAGACACAGCAAGTGCAAACAATGAGGGGGAGGGGAGAAATAAATAAATAAAATAAATCATTAAAAAAAATAAAACAACATCTTCAAAAGGCCATTATTTACAATGGGTTAATACCCAGAGGAGAGGATTAAGATTAAGAAAATGTTTTTCTCGTGTACATAATTCAATTCTCAACACCCCCTTGCTGACTTTCAGTACTACTAGAGACCCTCAAAACCATATCTCCAGCCTTGTCCTCTCACTTGAGACTCAGACTCAGTTGTCTAACTGCCGGCTTGACACCTCCATTTGAATGTCTAATAACTCTCTCAAACTAAACATGTCCTAATTTCACCGCTAAATCTTTGCTCCCCGACAAATCTGTTGTTTCCTTCATCTTCCCCATCTCAGTAAATGTCAACTGTATCCTTGAATGCCTGGCTGAGCCCAGTCTAGACCATCCAACGTTCATTCAACCAGCAGATGCATGATTGTTATTTTCAGGCACTGAAGGTTTTTTTTTTTTGGGGGGGGGGGCAGGTTTGTTATGCAGCAATAACTGACTGATACACTTCCTATGTGGTAGCATCTTCTCTTTCACAATGACCAGTTTTCTTACTACAATTTTCAACTTTGGGGAGGACATGTTCAACACTAGGCAAAATCAAGGGCATGATCTGAGCAACACTGTGGAAATACACACACAATGGCGAAGAGTGGCTCACATTGAGATGAATCTGAAAGGTCTCTTTTGGCACTAACATCATCTGAATCACACACTCCTTTTGTTTACATCTGTATATGTGAGCCTGACATTCTAGGGATTTTATTTGAAATGTAACTGGAAACTTTTACTACTCATCATTTTATTTAAGAAAAAATGTTATGTTGAGTTATTTGGATGTAAACACACATTTTTCTTATATAAACATTGGCCAAAAAAAAAAAAAATGAAGTATTAAGATAATCTGAAAAGTTTGGATATTAAAAACCATCCTTCTTGGAAAAGCTTAACAAGGGCAGTGTTCTGCAGTAAACCTGTATTTTCTCCACTTTTAAGAGAACCACCAAGGATAAGAGGCAGCATTGATTTAATAAGAGTTTTTCTTGGGAGAAAAGAAGCAAAACATTCAGATTTTCATGTCCCCAATTCATAAGTGTTACATAGGAATTACGGGATTCCTAGACTTGAAGATTTGCACGTGTGCACACAGGCAGGCGTGCACAGACTCAGCAGCTGTTCCACATGAAATTCCCAGCTGACGCTGGACTACAGAAACTGGTGAGACGAAATATGGCCTTTGAAAGCACCTTGGGATCAGTTTCATCAAGATGACAAAGCCTGGTGCAGCCACATCACTTTGATCTATTTTGTGCTCTGAGCTTCCTGCCAAATGGTTCCCTGGACTTTGGACAGGGCTGGAATTAGTCCCCACACAGATTGCGCCCTGGGTCCCACCATGGGAGACTGCAGCTGTCTGTGTGGTGAGCCTGGCCAGGCCTCCAGAAGCCCTCTGACTCCCAAATACCCTCTTCAGCCTGTCACCATGCTGGAAATTTAACAATGAAATTCTTGGATTTTCTTCTTCTTTATTTTTAATCTGGAAGAAAGCTTAAAAATTATTTGTATCAGTCAGGGTCTAACAGGGAAAGTAGAAGCAAGCCATTGTGAGACATGACAAGGGAGAGAACGTGTAAGATAAAAACAGATTAGCAACAGCAGGAGGCCCTGGCATCCCTGGGGGGGAGACAAAGGAGGGTGATGCTATTGGGGCCAGGCTGGGGCCAGGGCATGGAAGCGGCATCTGAAAAGGAAGTGTGGCTGCTCCTGGAGATGAAGGCAGAGAAGGGAAGGGGAGGCACCCTGCTCCCTCCACCACCCAGATCTCTGCCCCCAAGTCTCCTCTACCATTCTACCTGCTTGAAGAGTGTCCCCCAAATATTCGTGTCCACTGGAACCTCCGAAAGTGACTTTTTGGAAATAGTCTTTGCAGATGTACCCAGTTGAGATGGTCGTACTGGGTTAGGGTGGACCTAAGAAGAGGTAAATTTGGGTACGCAGACCCAGACTCAGGGAAAAGAAAGCCATGGGAAGATGGAGGCAAGGTTAACGTGATGCTGCCACGAGCCAAGGAACACCCGGGGCCTCCAGGAACTGGGGGAGCGCAGCCCTGCCGACACCTGGATTTTGGACATCTGGCCTCCTGAACTGAGAGAATGCATGTCTGTGGTTTTGAGTCACCCAGTTTGTAGTGCTTTGCTATGGCAGGCCGGAATCTAGTACCTTCCTTTGGTTGAGCCCAGCCGGAACCTAGCTGATGGGGAGCCTGGGAATTGCAGGCTTGGGAATCTGCCCCTAGAGACAGTCCCGGGAAGGGTGAGGCATGGATCCGAGGGCGAACAGGGCCCCCCCAAGTCATATCAACTAACCCAATCTGTGTGTCTCTTTCCCGTGCAAGGCCACTGAAACCCAGAAATGCTAAGGAGACCTGTGCTTTAGGATCATCAACTTGTGGCTGCTGTGAGCTCCAGAGGGCAAGGGCTGGCATGTCACTCATCTCCACCATCCAGGCCCCTAGAGCTGGGCTGGGGCCCAGTGTGTGCACAATGGGCAAAAAAAAATGGAATGGATGGATGAAGGAGCGTAGGAGTGAAAGAACAGGACGGGTGCAGAGGACGCCATTCTCTGAGCTTCAGGCATCACATCTGGAACAGTATTAGTGGTAATTGACATTTACTATGCAGGGCATCGTCATTTTGTTCTTACACTTTCACCACGATATAATTGGCATATAATAAATTGCATGTATTTTAAGTGTACAGTTTGATTGCTTTTGACGTATTCCTACACCTGTGAAATTATCACTTTGCTCAAATATGTAAATATATCCATGAAGCCCCAAAATTTCCTTCGGCCCCTCTGTAATCCTTCCCTCCTGCCCCACCCCTGCTCCGAAGCAACTGTTGATCTGCTTTCTATTGACGTAGATTCGTTTGCATTCTGTACAGCTTCACAGCAATGGACGCCTATACATGTCCTCTTTTTGGACTGGCTTATGTCACTCAGAATAAGGCTTTGAGAGTCCCCCGTGTTTCTGCATACAGCAATAGTTCATTCCTCTCAATAGCTGAGCATATTGTCCAGCTGCACCTCCAGCATGCCCATTGTATACCTGTGGTATGAGATACAGTACAGCTAGATATTCCACCATTTGTTTATCCCTTGTTGATGGAAATTTAGATTCTTTCCAGTTTCTGTTTATCACAGAGAAAGCTGCTAGGAACATCTGTGAGTACCTGCTCGTGTGGATGTATGCCTTCACGGCCCTGCGGTAAATTCCTGGGAGTGGAATGGATGGATCATAACTTTTGAAGAAACTGCCAAACTGTTTTCCAGAGCGGCTGTAGCATTCCACATTCCTACCGGCAGTGTGTGAGCATTCCGTGTGATCTATACCCTCATCAGTATTTGGTATGGTCAATATTTTTAAATTTAGCCTTTCTATTGGGTTTGTAGTAGCATCTCATCGTGGTTTTAATTTACATTTCTTTAGTGTTAATAATAGGGAAACATCTTTTAATATCCTTATTTTCCATGTGAATATTTTCTTGGATGAAGTGTCATTTCAAACATTTTGCGCAATTTTTAATCTGTGTTCTTATTACTGAGTTTGAGAGTTCTTTTATAGTCTGGATAACAGACACTCATCAGCATGGGATTGACCAGCATTTGCCCTCAGTCTGTGAGTTGTGTTTTCATTCTCTTCACAATGTCTTTTGAAGAACAGTTCCTGATTTTGATGAAGTCCAATTCACCAATTTGTACTTTCATGCATTTGGTGTTGTACTTAAGAAACCTTTGCCTAAACCAAGGCCACAAAGATTTTCTCTGTTTTCTTCTAAAAGGTTTAGATTTTAGGTTTTATACTTCAGTTTATGATACATTTTGGATTAATTTTTCTATATGTTGCAAGATATGGATTGATGTTCATTTTTAATTTGCATGTGGATATCCTGTTTTTCCAGCACTGTTAGTTGAAAATTTAATTGCCTTTACACTTTTGTTGAAAATCAGTTGGCCATGTGTGGATGGGCTATTTCTAGGCTCTCTAATCTGTTGGGGTTTTTTGCCTTAATCTGTCTATCTTTATGCCAATAGCATACTGTCTTGTTACTGTAGCTCTATAACAATTCTTGAAATCAGGTAGTATAGATTCTCCAACTTTGCTCTTTTTCAATGTTGTTTTAGCAATTCTTTGCCCTTTGCATTTCCATATGAATTTTAGAATTCACTCATCAATTTCACATACAAAAAACCTGCAATATTTGACTAGGATTACACAGAATTTATACATCAAATTGGGGAGAAGGGACACCTTATACCATTCAGTCTTGCAATTCATGAACACAGTGTATCTCTCCATTTATTTAGGTCTTCTGAAATTTCTCCACAATGTTTTGTGGTTTTTAATGTACAGGTCTGATACATCTTTTTAAATGTATCCCTAAGAATTTTATATTTTTTATGTTATTGTACATGGCAGGGGTTGCCAAACTACGGAAAAATTTGGCCCACTGCCTGTTTTGTAAATAAAGTTTTATTGGAACACAGTTCTGCCCATTCATGTACATATTGTCCATGGCTGCTTTTGACTATAACGACAGGGTTCAGTAGTTGTGACAGATACCACATGTAGCTCACAAGCCTAAAATTTTATTACCTGCCCTTTACAGAGAGAAACCTTCCTGACCTCTGATATTCTTTTGTAATTTCATTTTCCAATTGTTCATTGTTAATAAGATGAAAGATAATGTATCTCTGAATGTTGATCTTATAAGCTAAAAACTCATCGAGCTCACTTATTAGTTCTAGTCGCTTTCTGTAGATACCACAGGATTTTCTACGTAGAAGTTCATGTTGTCTGAGGATGCAGAGGGTTTTACTTCTTCCTTTCTAACCTCAATGCCTTTCATTACCTTCCTTTTTCTATCTAAAATCTATTGTACAATGTTGAATGGATGTGTTGTGAGTCGTCACCCTTGACTTTTTTTCTGATCTTAGGGGGAAAGTATGGTGTTAGCTGTAGGTTTTTGTTCTTTTTTAAATAGATGTTCTCTATCAGATTAGGGAGGTTCCCATCTATTTCTAGTTTGCTGAGATAGTCTAAGTGTTTTACATGTATTAAGCTGCCCAATTCTGCCGATCACATGCAGGAATTTCTGCTGCTACCAACATGATACAGATGAGGAAACTGAGACTTAAATAGACTTGCTGTTAAGGGGAGGAGCAGGGATTTGCATCTAGATATATAGATGGGCACGATGAGCTGGCTTCTAGCCCTCAAGGTCTAGGAGTTTGGATCCCTTAGGAATGGGATGAGCTGCAAATAACAGAATATCCTCACAGCGGCTTAAGTAGTAGGGACCTTTAATTGCCTCCCATCATCAATCTGGAGGGAACAGTTCAGGTTGATACAGGAACCCGATATGTCATCAAGAGTCTGGGCTTTCTCAAGCTTTCTGCTTTGCCGTTCCCACCTTGTTGAGTTTTCATTCTTCTACATGCTGCCTCAGAGTTGCAAGTGGCAGCCACAGATCCAGGCATCACAACTGAAGCCCAAGACTGGAAACAGAGTTTTGAGTAAGTGTATGTGTAGGGATATGAGGAGCAGAGAGAGAGAGTCTATATACCACTCTTGCTTTCTTTCAAGGAGCAAACATCTTTTACAAAATTTCCCCCAGCAGATTTCTTCTGTCTCACTGGCCAGCCCTGTTGAATGAATGAATGAATGAATGAGTAAATAAGTGATTAAATAAATGAATATATATGTTCAAGTAGGAAAAGTATAGATTTGGGAGTATGCAGTATCAAATTCAAATCTAGGGTGGGCCTGAATCACTTTGAGTTAGTCATTTAATGTTCAGTGCTGTTTCCTCATCTGTAAAATAGAGAAGACAATACTATCTTCCAAGGTTTTAGGAAATTATTGTGAAAGTGTCTTTTCTACTTAAGTATCTGGATATGAATTATGATGGTTAATCTCTCTGGGTCAATGTCAATTCCTTGAGGACAAAGACCTTGTCTAATTTGTTCATCCTGTAAACTGGACCCCCAGATCAGAGTCTAGAACATAGCAAAACGAAATATTTGTCAGAGAAATGAATAGGTGGATTATGAATGCATGATTACATACAGATCCCATATGTGTTTAGCTAATTAACTTAGCTTGGGGTTGGTTTGCGTTTTCTGTGCCAGCCTGTAAATTCCAGAGTAGACCTTGGGTTCCTTCTAATTCAGGATCACCCAAGTGTTATCTTAGTCCTAAGGGACACCTTAGAGACGCTTTTGTGGTATAATGGAAGAGAAGATGCGGGTGGAGGGATGGAGATGGCGCTAACATTAATTTTTGTACTAGTTGGTCCCCCAAGCCTTCCCTGAAATAATTGTTAAATAACTAAATCCCCGCTCCTTTCCCTCTTTGAGTCAGAAGGGGGTGAATCAAAAGCCAATGCCTGCCAGGTGTGCGTGGAATCTCGGTGTCGCTGCAACTCCTACCCTACAGCTCAATGGACTCATCCAAGTCACCTGGCGAGGAGACAACGATGGGCAACGGCCATCCCAGGGAATGGAGAGGGCCTGCATCTGCAGGCAGGATCATCCCACCCATCATATCCATGGGATACAAGCCCTCTCTCACTTGGAGGTGGAGTGGACATCACCATCCCAGTCCCCTCAGGATTGGGGGAAGAACTATGGACTAGAGTGGACTTGGTGGTATTCTGTTGTACACATATGGTGATTCCAGCAATGGAAGAAATTATAACAGTGAGGTGGAGCCAGTGGCCACTGGACACTTTCGGGGCAGGGAGGGGATGTGCAGTTGAAATACAGGGGCTTTTTCGGGATTTGGAGGTTGTCCTGAGTGCTGTTGTGGCAACGGATGTAGGCCATTTTAAATCAGCACACACCACTCAGAACTGTGTGGGAGAGAGTGTGGCCTACGGTGTGAACTGTGGTCTATGGTTGGTGGCAAGGCCCCAGGATGTGTAAGTCCATTCAGGGTGGTGGGCCACACTTGTGGGAGATGTTTGTGTGGGATGTGGTGGGAGGTGGGGGAGGTGGGCAACATGGGAATCCCGGTGGGTTCTGTGTAATATTTAGGTAAGTTAAGCACCTTTTAATATATATATACATACACACACACACACACACACACATATATATATAACATTTTTGTAAGCAAATGCATATATATGCATATATATTTATATATCATTTTACAAATATTGGTATGTATTATGAAAAATTTGATTTTTACCCACAATAAAAAATAAATAAATTAAAAAAAAAAAGAAAAGAAAAGAAAGAGAGGGTAGGAATAGATAAAAACAGGTATGAATGTCCTGGAGAAGAAAGGTAAGTGGACTGCAGGCTGATGCTTCAATTTTCGCTGTGAAATAAGTTACAAGGTACTTTCCTGAGTCAGGTGAACCATCAAGGAGAGATTAATTTCTTGTACGCTCACATATTTCTGTTGTCCCCAATTGAGTTCTATGTTTAACCAATTGCTGTTCCCAAACTTGCTTATTGCAGTTGTCCTTGATGTGTAATTATGTAATTTAATTAAATATCACAGTGAAATATGAAAAAAAAAAAAAAAGAATGTCCTATCTCAGTATGTATATTCTAAAGAATTTATGTGTGAATTGTCATGAAATCTGCAACCTTCTTTCAAATGTATAAATGGCACATTCAAAAAACTCATGTTTTTATATCATTTAGAATAAAATATATGAATAAATATATATGGCAGCTATATTCGAAAAATAGTGTATACACTTTATGAAATACTTCAAAGAAATTTTGCCTATGTCTATAAATTTAAAAACATGTGTAGAAAAATTTATATATTAGGAATTAATGAACTAGGGTGAAGTGTATATGGAGGTTCATTATACTATTTCAAATTTTCTATAACTTATATATTTTCAAAATAAAATATTGGATAAAATCAAACATAAATTTTAAAAAATGATATAGTGAAAAAAAAAAAAAAAGCCAATGCCTGCAGCTGCCCAGGTGATGGCTCCCTGCTCCACTGAGGGGCCTCCAGGCACCTCCAAAATGAATTTTTGTTGTTGTTATTGTTTCTTTCTTTTTTTTATTTTTTCTTTTTTTAAGGAGACCTTGATTACATAAATGTTACACAAAAACTATAGGGATTCCCATATGCCCGGCTCCCCACACCTCCCACACCCTCCCTTCTTTAGTGTGGCACCCCAGATGAAACTGAGGGCTATCACACAGCCTCATTCTACGTCAGATCATCCAACACACCCTCGAGGTCCGGCGGGAGATGCCCAACGTCTTTGCTGTGAAAAGATTGTTTTGTTGACTAGATTAGGCAACACTGTGCTTTCCAAGCCACAGGAGCAGCTTGGATACAAAGGGAAGGACGTGCAACGTCGGCTGGCAGGGCAGCGCCCCCTGGGCCCCGGGCAGCTGGGTGAGCGGCCTGCTCGCAGCCTTGGCTCCTGTGGTGGTTTGAGCTGTATGGACCCTAGAGAAACGTGCTTTTAAATCGAATCCACTCCCGTGGGTGTGAACCCATTGTAAGGAGGACGTTCGGATGAGGCGACTCCAGTTAAGCTGTGACCAGCCTCAATTGGGGATGGGCCTTAATCGTACCACCGGGGTCCTTTATAAGTGGAGGAAAAGTCACAGGAAGTGAGCGGCTGGACATGGACAGACCCGGAAGAGAAGGGGGAGACCACCACGTGTCTTGCCGTGCGGCAGAGGAGCCAAGGATGGCCAGCAGCCCGGGAACACCCGTCTCCAGGGAGAAAGCCCTGCCCTGATGATGCCTTGATCTGGACATCTCCCTGGCCTCAAAACCGGGAGTGAATTAATTCCCGTTGTTTAAACTGCCCCATTTCATTGTATTTGCTTGAGGAGCTCTGAAACTAAACCAGATTTTGGTGCCACGAGTGGGGTGCTGCTATTGCAAATACCAAAAATGTGGGAACAGCTTTGGAATGGGTCGAGGAGGGAAGGACTGCGAGGCGCTTGTGATTGCTTGAAGAGACTGTTGGCGGAAATATGGACACTAAAAGGTGCTTCTGATGAGGCCTTAGAAAAAGACAAATGTGTAAGTGGAAACTGGAGGAAAGATGGTCCTTGTTTGAAAATGGCAGAAAACATGGCAAAATTGAGTTCTGATGTCAGAATGCAGAACTTGAAAGTGATGAACTTGGATGTCTAGCTGAGGAGATTGCCAAGCTCAGTGTGGAAAATGAAGCCTGGTATCTCCTTGCAGCTCATGGTAAAATGTGAGAGGAAAGGGATAACTGAGAACTGAAACCCTGAGCACACAGAAACCAGAAATGGATGGTTTGGGAAATTCTGAGCTTCTAGAAAGCAAGTCCCCAGAGAAAAGTGCTCCATGTGAGGGTTTAACTGATATGGAACCAGTCAGCATTTTCCATGGAAGTTAGGATTGAAAATCCAGTTAACTAGAAAGGATCTGTGGAAAATCCTCTGATGGTTTGGACTCCTGTGTGTTATATGCAACCACCAACGAGTTTTTTGCATAATTTGTATGAATGGAGCCAGCCTACACTAGAAGGAACAGAGAAAGGACAGACAGAAGGAAAAGCCACGTTAAGGGAGGAGCCATGAAAGCTAAGGTCTGGACCAAAGACATCTTCTCAGTCCAAGAGACCAGACCCACCCGTGTGTGTGAAAAGTGTAAGGGCTTGGAGAGCATGGGAAGAGTGCTGCCTCCCCAGTGCTCGGAGAGGAAGGTGCCTGTGCCCCAGGATCAGAGAGTCCAGCCACCATCCCAAAGCTTAGAGAGGGTGCAGCCTGTGCCCCGGGGATTGCACAGAGTCTGGCTATCACCTCAATGCTTGGCAAGGGTGAAGCCTTCGCCCCAGTGTTTGGGGAGAGCATGGCTGCTGTGCAAGCACTTGGAAAAGGTGGAGCTGGTGCTCCATCAGGCCCAGAGGACAAACCATCATTCTGTAGATGACTCTCCGAACTCGAAATCTGATGGAGTATGTCCTGCGGGATTTCAGAATTGTTTGGGACCCATTTTCCTTCCAATTTCTCCTTCTGGAATGGAAATGTTTATCCTATGCTTGCCCCTCCATTGTCTACTGAGAGCAGATACCTTGTTCTCTAGGTTTCACAGGTCCACAGACTAAGGGCAATTGTGCCCCAGGACAGACCACAACCAAAACCAATTGTGATGAGACTGTACGGAGCATTGTTTCTAAGACACTGAAGGCTTTGGGGATGTTTTGGTGGAATGAATGTATTTTGCATAGAGAGAGAATGTCTTTTGGGGGCTGGTGTGTGGTCTCAAACCTAACCCATCCCTGTGGGTGTGAACCCATTGTCAGTAGGGTGTTTTGATGAGGTGACATCAGTTAAGCTGTGACCAACGTCAGTCGTGATGGGTTTCAATCCTGTTACTAGAGTCCTTAAAAGTGGAATGAAATTCAGACTCAGAGAGAGAGAAAGCCACAGGAAGCAAGAAGCTGAAACAGAACCGGAAGAGAAGGAAGAGCCAGGAGACACCACCACATGCCTTGCCATGTGACAGAAGAGCCAAGGATGCTGGCAGCCAGCCCCAGAAGGCCATAGTCTTTGGGGATAAAGCATCGCCTTGATGATGCATTGATTTGGACCTTTCCCCACCCTCAAAACCATGAGCAAATAAATTCCCATTGTTTAATCTGAGGAGTCCAAGAAACTCAAACATCCTCCACTGTGGGAAATGTTCTCACTATGAAACAGTCAGCTCTGACTCCTCCTCAGTTTTGCATCTTAAAATAAAGGCTACAGGAAACAGGGACCCAGTTTCCAGCCAAGAAACCCTGGTGCCGGCCCCTGATTGGCAGGGCTTGCACCCTCCCCACCGCCTGTGGACCCGTCAGCAGTGGACAGAGGTGTGGGGCCACGCAGGAAAATGGCTGCCTCTTGGAAACCACATGTTGGGGGGGAGGGTGGAGATTTCTCAGAAGCAAAGGGTGCTGCCCCAGAGATGGCCCGGGAGGGGTGGCGCAGAATCAGCAGAGGTGGCCCCGTAGCTGTTCACCTACAACATGCTTTAATAAGAATTTAGAAACAGCCTCCAACCACTTAGAATATCCACTGCTTCGCCAGCCGTTGGGTTAAACGAGTCTCACGTCAGCTCCCTGAAGTGTTGTCTTTCTTGTTTTCTAGATGAAGAAACAGGCAGAGGTGAGGCAAGGTTGCTCCAAAACCAGCACTCTCCCTCCCAGACGCTCCCTTGGCAACCTTACTTTTCAGGGGAAGAAACGGAGAGTTTCCATGACGTATCCCAGGCCACAGTTAGGAGGTGGTAGAGCCGGGATCCCAACCCAGGACTGCCTGAGCAAGTGTGGTCCCTTTCCCCAGCCCTGACCACTTCCTGTTCCTTTTATGTTACCGATGGGGAATGGAGGCCCAGGGAAGTGCCACAACTTGGGAAGGTCGCACAAAGGAATGACCCAAGTGCCACAGCCTGTCTGGAACCAAGCTGCTCCAGGGTTAGCTCAGGACCCTTTATTAGAAAAGTGCCCTGAAAGGTACTAAAATGTAAAGCACTTTCCTTTCCTTCCACAGTTCCCCTCTCTACTTGTCATGGTGTTATTTATTTGCTATTTAGTGGCATTCGAAGTTAAAAAATTGAAAATTTTAAATTACTAGCATGAATTTTACATTCATTTCATTTTGCATGGTGGCAGTTTTAGTGCCTATATAAGAGGAGTCAACGTGTATGCAGTGTCATCAAAATCACGCAGTTCTCATTTTCTCATTTTGTAGCTCATACATGCATACGTGTTTCATCCTTACCAGGTGTTTTAGTTTCCTTGGCTGCTCAACAAATACTATGAAGTAAGTTGGGTTAAACAATGGGAATTTATCTGCTTGAGGATTTGGAGGCTAAGAGAAAGTCAAAAAAGTCTTCACCAAGGTGATGCTTTCTTCCTAAAGGCTGGCCTTCTGGGGCTGGCTGCTGGTGAGCCTTGGTCCTGGGCTCCTCTGTCACATGGCAAGGCACATGGCGGCCTCTCCCGGCCTCTCCCTTGTCTTCAGGTTTCTATTGATATTAGCTTCTGGCTGCTCCCTCCGTGGCTTTCTCTCCGTCCATCTGAGTTTCCGTCTGCTTATAAAGGACCCCAGTAAGAGGATTAAGATCCGTCCTAGTTGAGGTGGTGCACACCTTAACAGAAATCACCTCATCAAAAGGTCTTACTACCATGAGTTCACTCCTGCAGGAATGGATTAGGTTTAAGGACATTTATTTCTGAGATACAAACAGCTTCAGACCACCACACCAGGACAGGGGAAATGCAGCACCATATGAACTCAACTGTTTATTTCATTTCTTGGTGCGCTCGCCTTCTCCAGCTCTCTGCCTTCAGCGTCCTGCTTGTGAGGAAGAGGGCAAGGGAAAGGAAATCCAGGCAGCCCTATCTTTTCCTTCCCTTCTGTGTCATTGTTTTCTGAGTGTTTGGCTACAGAAGTGACCCAGGTAAGAAAGGATATGATGGGGCTCCTTGGTCATTTATGTTTCTCAGAAAGTCATTGTCTTCCTTCTGTGCTCGTGGAAAGTTCTGGTTCAAAAGGGAAACGTGGCCTTTTGGGCTGTCGGTATTCTGCTTACTCAGTCACAGATGTAGCACAGTTACCTTGCACTTGCTGACCTCCCACGCTTCGTGGGTCCACTGGAATTTTATGCTCAGGGAACATGCTTTATGCTAATAAGGTGGCAAGGAACTGAGGGCATGCAGATGGCACACGTCTCCTCTGCTCCTGTGCGTGCCCCATTGTCCCATTGGACTGCACTTACAAAACACAAGTTCAAAGAAAAAGTTAAGCATTTTGAGATGGTGACAGCAGAGCATCAAACCCAGAGGGTCCCGTCTCACGGAACCCCTGAGCGATTGCCCAGGACATCGGCCCATGAAGTCGGCTGTGGCACGAGAGGAGGAGCCGGGAGCTGGTCCTGCTCTGGGGCCCAGCCTTAGTGACAGGCAGGGCTGGTGGGGGCCCACCCCCCAAACCTCCACTGTGCTTTAAACAACGCCTCAACCTCACCAAACTCCAGGCAGGTCCCCAAACACCCTGGGTGGAGCTTTGCCTCCAGACCTTTGCCTGAGGGCCATTCCCTCTGCCTCCACTGTCCTCTCCTCCCACTGAATTCTTTTGCTAACCCTTCGTTCCAGCACCACTTCCTCCAGGGAGTCTGCTTTTACTTCCTCAGGCAGATTTAGACCTTCTCTCTGGGTGTCTTCTTCCTTCATTCCCTGTGTTCCAGCTGGGAGGCAGCTCTGTGCAGGGATGAGAGCTAGATTCTGCAATCTGACAAAGGCTTTAAATTCCAGTCTCCCACTTAAACTCAAGGGGATTTTGGCCAATGACTGAGCCTCCCTGAACCTCGGCTTTCTGAGCTCTAAAATGAGACTAACACTAGTACTGCCGAGGGTTGCTGAGTAGATGAAATGGGTACAACTGTGTGGTTGCTCTTGTCTGCCCCCCAACACACTGAGCAGCATTTAGCCCATCATTCCTCTGCCCCCACCCCGAACCGCCCCTCAGGATTCGGGTTCCTTAAAGGGCAAGTGCATTCCGCTTTGCTGTCCTGGCCCCACCCTGTCTATGGCTCTCCTCCTCCTCTGGGGAAGGACAGATCCAGGCAGGAGAGCCCCCCACCCACTCTGTAACTCCCACACCCCTGAAGTCAAACTGCCCGCTGGCTTCAGAGCTGATCCCAGCTTTCTTCTTCCTTTTCTGCCCACCCCAGATAGAATCCCTCCCTGCCCATCCCTTGGGTTGCTGTCCCAGGCATCTGCTGTTTATGTTCCATTTCTCTGTTTACATTCCCCCTTCCCTCCCAGGCCTCCAGTCTGCATCACGCTGGCTCCCCAATCCCGCCCTCCACCTCCCTCTTGCCCAACCCCCTTAGGGCAAGTGCGAGTTTACGTCCACAAACCTAAGGAAGGGGGGAAAAAAGGCAACCACAAATGCCAAGACCTTCAGTGCAGCCCAGACGCAGCACCAGAATCATTTGGGGAATCCACACTACGTATTCATGGGCCCTGCCAAGTCTCTGGTCTAAAGGGGAAAAAATACTATGTAAATATACACTATATCAGACCATTAGGAATTTGCAGAGTAGATTCCAAATTATTTGCAGCCCTTGAGATGAGGCAGGTGGCACTGGGCTCAGGCAAGCTGGGCCCATGGCAAGCCTCTATTTTCTCATCTGTGAAATGGGTGTGTTTCCAGGGGTCCTGCAAAGACCAAATGACTTAGGATCAATGGATGACAGAACCCAGCACCCAGTACCTGGTAAGCCCTGAATGCACATGCATCTCTCTCTTCCTGAACAAAATTGTGAGAAAAGAAATCAGCAAGACTTTGCCAGCAGCCACAGGGGCGCCAGGAAAACCCAAAGGACAATTATTTCAAGCAGGAGTATAGATGCTGCTAGAAGGTCCGTGGGGCTGGTGGAGCCAACTTCTGAGAATCCAGGCAGCTCCGAGGGGAAAAAATAAATTAAATAAATGGTTTCTCTAATACAGGGCCATCTGGAGATTTGATAAAAGTATTGGGTTTCTCAAGGCAA
Organism: Tolypeutes matacus; assembly: GCA_026826555.1. Lineage (NCBI taxonomy): Eukaryota > Metazoa > Chordata > Mammalia > Cingulata > Chlamyphoridae > Tolypeutes > Tolypeutes matacus. Next base: position 22,080,241 of record JAKSZT010052319.1, on the reverse strand, counting down.
TCGTGAGTGCTCCCTGGGCGCCACCGTTTATGGCTTAAATATGACTCGCATGTGGAACCAGCATTACAAATGGGAAACAGCAGCTCGTGAGCTTGTTCCCTAATGGGGGCCTTTCATCACCCAGTTACCCTTAAGCGTCTCCCTTCCTATTGTAATTGGCCCTAAATGAAAAGCATTAGTCCCGTCAATAAAAACTAATGGTTCTACTTACTAAAAAAGAAGGGGGTGGGGACAAGAAGCGGGTCTCTTTAAAAGGCAGGAAGGGACTGGCATCACCTTCCTTCCGGGACCTTGGGGTCTGATATCGGGGTGCAGAGGCCCCTGCCTGGAGTCCCCATCCTAGCTCTGTTACATTTTGCTGTGTGGCCGTCGATGGGTAGAGCTCCCTCTCTGGGCCTCCTTTGATCCTTGTTGAAATGGAAGTAATGAGGCCACTCCATGCCTACTCACAGTAGTGCTGGCTTCAAGGATCAAAGGAGAGGCTGGATGTGGAAAGACTTTGAAAACTGTCAGGGTTTGGGCCCTGGGAGAGTCACGGCAATTTTGTCCTGCCGGCTTGGGAAGGAATCCCCCTGGGCGGTTTAAACTGTCTTCTGCAGCGCTCCAAAGGGGAGGCTATTTGGGGGTCCCTGGGCTCCATCTTGTCCTGCGCTGCTCAGCCCACAAAGAGGGGCTGCTTGAAATTAAACTGAGAAGCATTCTCCACCGGGGGTGGCTGGGGGGTGGGGTGGGGTGGGAATAGTTATTTACTTGTTTGCTTAAGACTTTTCAGAAACGGTCTAATCCTCTCTTGGCCACCGGCCACCCGCAGTGTGCCCCTGCCCCCACCCCAGCTGAGTAAGCGGGAAAGGTGCGTCCTTAGGAAAGCCAACCCAGAGGGGAGATGCTCGGGGGCCCTCCAGCCTTTTAAACCCTCTCTTCAGACCTGTAACACTGGGATTCTATTTTCCAACTGGATCCTCGGGGAGAAGAAAGAGCCTGGCGCGAGACTGCTGGAAGGAAGGGGTACGAAGCCAGGCCAAGTCGCGGACATTTGCCGTGGGCCTGGCCGTGTGCCGGGAGCTGGGCAGCCGTGGCTCCGTGGCATCCTGCCCGCAACCCTGCGCTTGCTCCCACTTTGCAGATGGGGTGAATCGGGTAAGGCCAGACAGCAAGAAAGGAAGCAGGAGATTCGGGCCGGGCACAAAGCAGGCCTCCATCCTCCAAAGATGCATCCTCACAGGAGCTGTGGGAAGGCGCCTTTACCACCTGAGTGTCCCACCCCACATCCACCGCCAGCACCGGGATTGCTCGGCCTGCGGCTTTCCCTGACCTCTGCAGGAAGAGCGGCAGGTGCTGAGTCAGGCCTCTCCCGAGGAGCCTCATCAGTGTAAGCAGTGCTGCCCCTCAACCTTGGGTGGGAGAACTCCCAGTCGCCTGGCCGTGCTCTTTCCCAGAGTTTCCAGAGGGCCTGAGCATCCCTGCTTTGTAGCGTGTTATTTATTGACTGCCTTTGCTTTCGATCCCACTTCCCCTCGCCCCTCACACGTATGCCTCGGGTTCGTCTGCTTCTGGGACGTTTTGAGTGGACAGGGCTCACGTGGATGCAGGATGGGGCTGCTGGAGATGGACGTGGCAGCTGGGTTGTCCAATGCCAAGTAGGTGTGAGCCCAGGACGAGGCTTAGGGGGCAGCCAGATTAGCCACTCATTCATTCATTCATTCATTCAACACATTTTGACGGCGTGCCTCGACGGGCCAGGCGTTGTGGGGGGAATGGGCTTTTCTGAGGGAACATAACAGATTGTCCCTGACTGAAATTGCAGGCAGATGGGGGATTCCATCAATAAACAATAAATAGATGAAATAAACTGGGAAAGTGCTTCACGAAAATGAAAGTGGGGAGGGGGGCAGCTATGCCATGCTAGAGAATATCCAGCAGGGCCTCCTCCCTCCAAGGAGGGGACATTTAAGGTGAGATGGATCTGAAAAATGAGAACCAGGCAGACAGAGAGCACTTCCTGGGGAGGGAATGGCCCCTGCAAAGGTTCTGAGCACGGAGGAGAGAGACAGGTCGGGAAAGCACCCAGCAGGACTTCAGCACAGTCAAAGAGGGCTTGAAGACTCTCACGGACATCAGAGGACGCTCTGAATACAAGTGACCGAAAGCCTAAGCATAAAGGCAATAGACAGCCTTTAGGGGTAGGTGCAGTTTCAGGCATGGCCAAAGTCAGGGGTCAAGCCTTGCCTTCAGGAGCTGCTTTTTGTCTCACCGTCCTCCTGTTGACTTTATTTCTAGGCAAGCTCTCCTCTCGCCCATGCAAAATAACTACCAGATCCAGCCAGATTCATATCTTTCCAGATCCTGCTCAGAAGAGCTCAATCTTTGCCCCCAAATTCCCAACAAAAGTCTGGAGATTGACTCTTATTTGACCAGCTTATCTAATCACTCTGTTCAGGGCAGAGGGCGCATGGACTGGCCACGACCCAGCCAGGTATTTCTTCCTGGGGCTGAGGAAGGGTGGATCCCAGGGCATCGTGGCTCTTGTCCAAAGATGGCAGTGACTGCTGAGAAGGGAAAACAAAGTCTTGTAGAAACACTGCACCCTCACGGGTACTGCTGAAACTTAAAAGGCCGAGGACACCGTGTGTTGGCAAGGATGAGGTGCATCAGGACCCTCCTGTGCAGGAGGGGGTCTAAAGTGGTACAGCTGCTTAGGAAGCTAAACCTACACACACCAAGCCCCCCTCCTGGGCAGGGTCCCAGCAGAAATGAGGGCTTATGCCCCCCCCCCCAAGAGACATTGGGCAAGAGTGCTCGCGGCAGCTTGATTCATAAGAGCCAAAGAGTGGGAATGGCCCAATTACCTATCCCCAGTAGAATGGTGAGATGCAGCACAGTTTATCCATACAATGGAGTATTACACAGCCGTGAAAAAGAACAAAGCACGTTTCATGTAACAACATTGGTGAACCTCACAGATGTAATATCGAGAAAAAAAGCCAGACACCAAAGGGTGCTAGCAGTGTGATTCCATTTACATGAAATTTCCAGGATAGGCAAAACTAATACATGGTGAAAAGTCCCCACACAGGGTGGTTATGTTTTGAGTTGGTATGGACTAGGAAGGGAAGCCTGGCAGGATTCTGCAAATGTTCCATATATTTATCTAGGTGGTAATTACCTGAGTATACACACAGGTAAAAATTCATCAAGCTGAGCTGTTCACCTAAGATTTTTCTACTTAAAATATGTGTATGTTATGCCTCGATTAAGAAGTAAAAAAGGAAAAGGAATTATTTTTTAAATGCCCCCCCCCAGAGTACCATATGTATTTCTATGTTATCTATCTGTTCTCTGTTTTTATTATCTTATCCATATTTTCTCTTCTCTCTGATTTTTTGATCTATTTGTTTTTATACTACCATACTGTGTCTCTTTAAACTATCTCAAACCCTTTGGCAATGTGAGAAGTTATAAATTAAGAGAAAGAAAAAAGAAATTTTAGCAGGAGTCTGCTTTTTTAACTTAATGAAAGAGATTCTCTTTTTATTGCCTTAGCTTCATTGCTTTTAGTCCTAAATCAAGATTTTTCTCTGTTTGCCAATTTGCAGATGGACCAATTTCTACCAATTGGCCTTAACATATACAAATCAGTCTCATAAATAAAAACAAAAGTTTTCTAGCCCACACAGCTCTGGTTTTCCACCCCCAGGCCCCTGCCCTACGGTGTTCTCCTGGCAGGAAACCAAGAGAGCTATCATCCTCCTCTACACAGCATAAATTGTCATCTTTCCTTGGTTAAGTCTCAGAAGCTGACTGCCAAAGACAGGCCCCAGCCTCATTCCACTGAGATTCCAGAGTAATCTGCCTGGCGGCCTGGAACCAGAGATGCCTTTCCCGGACCCCATTATAAATTAACATTGAATCCCTGGCCCGGGGAATGCCGGGCTGGAGAGGCCCATGGGGATGACTTAGCCCACCCCTGAGGGGCGGTGGGGTGGGCCCTGGACTGGCTCTGGGCTCCGCGTGCCCACTCCAGGCTAGGGGTAGAGCTTGTTTCAAGTGTGGCTGGACATGGGTTTCCATTGCTGGCACTGCTATCTCGAGGGAGATGGCGCCCGTCTGAGCCCCGGTCTCTCCCCCACCCTGCTCCCATTATAGAAGTGCAGGCCTTACAGCTGGTTGATTCGACCACTTCTTTTGTGTCTGGACCTCCTCTGGGTTGCAGGCTCATGAAAGCAGGGACCATATTGCATCCCCAGGCAAATCACAAGGACACAGTAAATGTTTGTTGAATGACTGACTGAGGCCTGATAGAAGGGATGCCTCTGAGGGAGGATGCTCAAGCACGGCAGCCAGGCAAACGAGCTGAACGGGCATTCCCAAGGTGGAGCACAGTGGAGAGGAGTAGCGGAGGGTGGAGATGGATTTGGCGGGCTGCCTGCCACCCACCCCCACCTCAACCAACAGAGGAAGACTCTGGGTGTCAGCGATATGTGTAGAGCAGTCCTGTCCCAATTCAGGTGCTCCTCAGCAGGACAACGGGGTCACAGCCTTCGCAAGAGAAGAAAAAGATTTTGGGGGACCCTAAGGACAAACATCACCCCATCACGACCTGCCTTGAAAGTGAAGTCGAATTCGGGCTGGGGAGTCAGCCAGGGCTCTGGTGGAAGGCTGAGCTAGAAAAACCCCAGCACCTGCCCAGGTGGAGCCAGAAACACCTCCCGGCTGCAGGCTGGGGCCTGGCCAGCGGCACTGCGGCAGGCAGCTGTTTGCAGATGGATGGATGGAATCTCTACCTGGGAAAGCTGGAAAAAGAAGTGGAGCTGGGACAAGGGCAGGGGCCTGAGGATAGGTGGGCCCAGTCAGGGCAAAGAGGCAGGGATGGGGCTGGGGTGGGAGGGAGCTCCCCCCCTGTCAGGCCCAAATACTGAGTAACACAAGGGAAAACCCCAGGTGGACAGCAAATATGAGGCTGTAATTCCTTTGTGAGATTGTCTTCACCTTCGCAAAAGCCTGGGTCTGTATGTTACATATACTTTGTATATATGCTATGTTTGCACAATGTAAAGAAAAGACGAGAATTTTCTAGAATTGAAAAAGATATGAGTTCTCCAATTGAAAAGGTAAAAAATAAAATAAAAAAAAAAAGCCTGTGTAGACTGGTGGAAGCTTCCAGCCAGTCGGACCAGGGAAAGGGTGGACTCTGCCCTGCTGCCCCCGGACTAGCAGAGAGAAGGGCCTGGTGCTGGGGGTGGACAGTGGCCAGGAGTTAGGAGAGTGACCAGGGGCAGCGAAGAGCCTCACTGTTGAGGGTACGTCCCTGGAAAGGGCAGCACTCTCAGCCTTCACCGTGTGCCAGGATCTACACCCCACCCGCTGATGGAAACTCTTCTTCCTCACAGCGTCCCTGTGAGGAATGTTCTAGTACCTTCATCACCATCCTTCTTTCACAGCTGAGGAGCCAGTCACCCAGAGGTGAAGTCAAATGCCTGAAGTCTCAGGGCTGGAACACTGGCAGAGTCAGGATCTGAACCCGGGAAGTTTCCCTCTACAGACCCCGCGATGAGACTTGGCACGCCACCCCGCCTTGCGACAGCTGCCCCCGAGAGGAGAGACCTCAGCGCCTCTCGCCCCTGCCAGCTACGTTTGCTAAGCACCCGCCTCAGAGCCTCACTCAGCACAGGTGCTCAGTTCAGTTCCCTGTCCTTCAGCGTTGGTCCCAAGCAGGCTGTGGAGGAATTCCACGTGCCCGCCTCGCCATGAGTTTTGGGATCTGCTCTACCAGTTCCCAGGAGAGCAAAATCGCTGTATTGTGTCCTAAGAGCAATATAGTACGGTGGTAAAAAAACAATGATAATAACGCGTAAGAGTTCAGCTCTTTAGTTTACAAAGACCTTTCCTCCGCCTGAGTGCCCTCAATCCCCACAGCAGCCACACACAGCTTTCAGAAAAGGGGGAAACCGAGGCTTGTTGAGGTTAAAGACTTGCCCAGTATTGTAGTGTATACATGTTAGACTTTTAACTGTAGAATATCTAGTCCCAAAACTTCTGCAAGCATTACCTCAGGATACTAAGATTTTCTTACCTGGAGAAAAATTATTTTTAAAGAAATATTTCATGGTGTGTAGGAAGTGGCATTTGGTGTTTTTAACATGAGGAGCTTACCCTAAATCGTAAGGTATTTCCTTTCCCAAACAGGTTCGTAAAGGTTTGCAGTTTTTTGCTCAGTCTTCCATGATGAGACCCTCTGTGCACTCCGTTCAGAGAATCTGTGGCATCCAAGGGGGAAGTAGATAAAAGCCCCAGTTCTCAGAGAGATGCTGAGGATTTGCTCAAAATTACCACAAAGTAAGAGGAAACTTTCCCACCATCTTGTACTTGCAAATTGCTGGGTAACTGAGCCATGAAAAACTATCATACCCCATGTTCCTCCGCTGGCCTCTGGGGAAAATCCTGAAAGCAAATTACTGTGCTGAAAAAAGTACTGTCTGCCCGCCAAGGCGTTCTTCAGTGGGGGCCATGTCTGCTCCCGAAGGATTTCATCCCGTTTCTAGGATAGCTTTGGAGGGGGAAGCAGCTCCTGGCCTAGGCTCTGCTGCCTGTGGGATCAGGGCGTATAGATGAGTTCCTGAGTCCTCCGGGCTCCAGTTTCCCACATGTAAAGTGGGGACACCGAGACAGCCTCCTAGGATGGCTGCAGGATTTAAAGACGGCATCGAGGTGAAGCGCCTCACTCAGCCCTGACACCTGGCAAGTGCCCTGCAAATGTCACTTTCCTCACCCTCCTCACCACCCATCAGGAAAAAGGAGTGCTCCAATGAGTTTTAAACACACGGTGGCTTGTTTTGAAATGTTAACCAAATTCTGTTTTCCCTCACTGTCGTCAAGCCAAAACTGTCTCCTGGTAAATGCCAGAAGGAAAACAATAGGAAAGCTGCAGCTCAAACTCACAGTCCCTCAAGCACCTGTAAGGCACCTGCCATTCTCAGGCATGCTGGCAGTGATGGAAAGAGGTAAGCACTTGTCACCTATGGCAAGGCAACCTGCAAACCCCCTTTACCAGCTCAGGGTGAAGCAGACATTTCTTCACTTCTCCAGTGAATGCTGAGGTATGTTGTGCTCAGCTCCTTCTTGCAGGCCCCTCTCTGCACACCTAAACCTCCTCCCACACTGTCTCATAACTGCCTGAGATCCTTGGGGGCTTACTCAGTCCAGAAAAGCTCATCCCTCTTGCTTCTGAGGCCCACTTGGAGAACGGGAGCCTCATCTGCCCACCCACTGTCATTGCTTCAGATCACCACAGGGTGTCACTGCTGAAATGGGCTCAGTGCAGCTTGGCTAACAGTGCTTGGCCCCTGCTTCTGGGATGCTTTTGCTGTTTGGGCTGTACCGGTACCCTACTCCAGGCACCAACAGTGCAAGCCTTGCAGTTCATATTTCCACATTCCCACGCTCAGCCAGTATTTCTCCAAACACAAGCACTGTGCAATGGGGACTGGGACCAGAAGAAATTTCAGAATGGACCTCAAGTTTTGCCCAAACCAGCCCCCTTCCTGCTAGCCCTCTGCCCCTGTGCTGAGACCAGATCAGTGGTCCCAACTCCTGTTTCTGCCTAACGAGGTCTCCTTTGGTCTTTTCCTGGCTGCAGATCATGATCAGGGTGAGCTCCATCTTTCCATTTTGACTCTCAGAGGACCAGCATTGGGACCCAGGTCCCTGGGCTATTAAACAAAATGAGTCCTTTTGCTTTATATGCACAAACCAAGAGAGGCCCCTCAACAGATTCTTCCCTGGACAAAAGAGATCTATTCCCACATGAATTGCTCCATCCCTTAGGCTGAGCACCCTAAGTCAACTTCCAGCAACTGGAAGCAATAACAGACCTGACCACGTGTGGACCTACTAAGTGCACATCATATTTTTTTTCTTGCCTGATTGAATTCTTTGTTAATTCTAGGAAGTAAGTGCTTTATATTTTATGATAAAATCATTGAGGCTTAAAAAGGTGAGTCACCTCTCCAAGGTCACACAGCAAGACTGGCAAAGCTAATGTGCCCCCCCCCACACCTGTAGTCTATAAGAATGTTTTAATAAAAACATTATTTTTAATAGAAAATGTAAAATTGGATTTGTGTCTCATCTTCAGCCTATTTTAGCTATCTTGGGGTAAGACTGTGCTCCAACCCTTAATATAATTTTTGGATTGATTAGCCAAGAACAAAACATCTTCTAGGGTATATGTTTCCACGTTGCCAAATGATTAACTTGCAGCAAAAGCTAAACATGATACTGAAATGAAAGTCTGATAAAATCTATTATTTGTCATATTGGTCCCCATTATCCTTCTACGAAAAATGGATTTAGGCCAAAAATCCTAATTGTCATGCTTCTTTCCAGGTGGGAAAAATAAATAATATTCTCTGTTCTGTCATTCTTGTACTTGAATTAAGTTTAGAGGGAACTCAGAATTTACTCTGTCTGGTTGTTATAGCAAATCAGGAAGTTCACCACAAACTAGATAAATGACATTAGGAAAGTCACTTCATCTTTCTAAGTTTCATGGAAAAAAAACCAAGAGGCATGACTAAAGAGCCCTAAAGTCATTTCCAAGCCTGATGGTCCATCAGCCTCTGATTCTGCAAATGCCACTTAGGGACTCCACCAGGGGCAGAAGACAATTTGGACAGACTGAGGCCCCACGGCCCTGACACAGTTCAACATTGGTAACATCTTCATAACTGCAGCATTCACGAGTTCCAGGGCTACCCTGGCTCCAGCACCACCGGCTGCAGACTCTTGGACCAATCATCTACTACCTCAACGTTCCCTTCTCTGCATTTTGCCACATTGGTAAGATAGGGATGATAACGTTGTGCCAGAGCCTACCATAAAAAGTACGAAACAGCTTCTTTTAAACCATTTTGAAGCTGCAAGGCAGAGGGCTTCACCAAGAGAGTCACTTTGGAACACAAGGTTTCACCCCCACCTCCCCACTTTCCTCCCAACCGTCGACCATCACAAGGTCTCGATGCAAAATATGTGCTCCCCACACTCCAGCCTTCAGACTACTGGGGTTGACTCTTCCACTGAGGGGCCTCGGCAGTCAAAGGGCCCACACCAGCTGCTTTGTCACGGATCCAAGAGGAGATTCATTTGGTTTACCAGAGAAAGCTGGAGTTACGGTGGACGACAGTGCGTTTCTCGGGCAGCTTCCCCAACTTCCTCCCCTGCTGCCCTGGCCCAGGTCTGCTGCAGAGATCTCATGAAACCCAGAGCGTCCATTCTCCAGACCCACAGAGAGTTCACTTCATTTCTAGTGGACTCAGGAATGTCTAAAGATGGCGAAACAGTTCTTAAGATCAATTTTCCAAACCAGTTCATTTGTATCCTCCACAATGGCCTGCCCCCACTCACCTTACTAGCTCCCAGGAGAAGGGGAAATGGAGGGAAAAGGGGAAGCAATCTGGCAAGTAGGGCTGGGCCTGGGGCCGCTGTGTCCAGGAGAGTCTGGGCCCTGGTTTTCTGAATAGTAGTCCCTCTGTTTGAGAAGAGAAGGAAATCCAGGAGAGCATGTGCTCCCACTTGTGGTCTTGGGGCTACTCTGAGCCCTGGAAGGGAGGAGGGGGTGTCTGCTTTAACTGGGACCAAGGTGCCTCTCCTTCCCTCCTGGATGCACACCTCCCCAGGGACGGCCAAGGCAAGCACTGGCTAGCTGTGGGGTTCAAACGTTCGACGAGGAATTCTACACTCGTGATGGAGCTTCTCAAAAGCAGATTTGCAAAAGTGAAAATTGTTTGTTTGTGCAAAGGTATGTCTCTACTACTTTGTGAGATGATCACCAACAAGGATTTTTATTTTCTAGCCTACAGATTTTGCACAGAATGAAAGGAGGGAAAGAGAGCCAAGACATGGCAGGGCCGAGTCCTGAGTATGACTCCTGGTTTGGCTGGAGCAACTGGGTGGGTGACGAGGTCAGGTCTCAGCTGGGGAGCATTGCAGGGGGAGGCAGACATGAGTTCAGTGGGGACTCCTGAGTGGAACCTCCCAGAGGCAATGCCTAGCAGGTAGGTAGTCCCCGAACAATAGGGACTGAGCTCGAGCTGCAGGTCTGGAGGGAGCAGTTCACAGACAGGGAAACACCCGATGCCGTGCTGGAAGCCCAAGCCCCAGGACAGTTCTCCCCTGAGAATGGGAGAGGAATCCCAGAGGAGGTAAGAATTCAGAATTAATGGGACAGTTGCCCAAAAGAGGCTGTGTTTTAAACCCGAAGTGACTGAGTTACCTTGACTTGGAGAGATTCCATTTCCCACCAACCCTGGAACGGGGAGATTCGTAAAACAATCTGAGTTCAGTGGAAGAAAATTTGTGTTATTGAGCACCTGACTCCGTGAGAAAGAGGGAAAGGAGAGGAGGGAAGAAGGCAGGCCAGCCAAGAAAGTCACTGAAAGATTGCCACTAGAATGGGGGTGAAAACGCCTCCCCTTCTACCCCAAGTGAGCAAATGGGCGCGAGCAATCTCAAAACAGCATCCCTAATTGTAAAGTGGTATCATTTAAAAATAAATAAATAAATGGTTTGCCAACAAGTAATTTCTTTGAAGAAGATCACATTGTTTTAAAACCTTAAAAACCCCCTAGAACAGGGGTTCTTAACCAGGGGTCCATAGACCCCCAAGGGGTCTGTGCAAAGATTTCAGGGGGTCCACGAGCTTGAAATGAAAATTCAAAAGAACATTATTCTCCAATAATGCTATTAAACATCACTATTTTTATAATGTTATTAAATAATACACAACAGTATACACAGCACAGCGTGGACTGAGGAAGGGGTCCGTGGAACAAAAACAGGTTAAGAAGCCCTGCTCTGGAAGGTTTTCTTAGCAACTCCGGTTAAATGAATCCGTAGGCCAATCTCATTTGGACATTGCGAAAATCCACTTCTTAGCCTCCTTTCTCTTCCAAGGTGAATCTGATATGCTCTCCTTTCATCGACCGCTGGAGTTAGTCTAAGGGGGTGGTCTCCCGGGTCCTTTTGTTAGTTCTGGAGTTTAAAATAAGCTCCATGTTGTTATGGAGGAGAGGAAGGTACAGGAAAAGCTTAACGGGTTTCATTTCATGTTCCAGAATTCAAATATTTCAAAATCAATTATTCAGCTTTTTGCTGGAGTCTTCAAAACACGTCCTCTAAGTCATAACAGAGGCCCCGCAGGGCAGGGGACTTGGAATTCCTCTTTGTTGTCATCCCGGAGGCCGCTGGCACGGTCCCGGCGCCGTATCTGCTGGCAGCGGCCGGAGCATCCTCTCGACTTGGGCTCCGCTCTGGCCTCCCGTCTCCCTTTTCCTCTCAGCCCCACTCCCTGAGCAGGCTGAGCAGCTTCACCTCCACGCCCCCGTCGCAAGCTGTTCCCATGCACAGGGACCCACAGATGGGAATGCCGTGAGAGCTCGGGGGTGTGGGCGCCCGAGCTGGGCCGGGCACTGCCCTGGGTGGTTCCGGGTTTTCTCCCCTTTAATTAGCAGAGCACTGTCAGGGGGTGGATATCATGGTCATCCCGTTTTTCCAGATGAGGAGGCTGTTGGAGGCCACGGAAAACGTGGGTGTGAACCCACCTGTAAATAGGACCTCTGAAAATGCTCTTGTTGGCCAAGGCGCGGGCTCATTTGGGAACAGGATCTTCGAAGATCCTACTCAGATGGGGCTGATCCATGTGGCTGGGATCCTTACCAGCAGAGCAGATTCAGGCACAGTCAGAAGAAGCCAGAGAGCGAGGCCGAGGTGCGAGGCAAGGAACCGCAAGCGGGCTGCAGGAGGGAGCGTGGCCTGTCCAGACCTGGGTGCCGGACGCCCAGCCTCCACGAGCCAACAAAGCCACGTTGTTTAAGCCACCCAGTTGGCGGCATTTGTGTGGCAGCCCTGGACGCCGAAGGCCCAAGCTGAGGCCAGAGGTGCTGGGCTTCTAGCTCTACACTTTAAGAAACAAGTGACAGGGATGCGTCGTGCGCCCACTCTCAGCTTTGCAGCGTGCTGGTGGAGAGGAAACGGCGCGGCTCTGAGGCAGGCTGCCCTGGGCGCCAATCCCCAGCCTTGGCAGGAATGGAGCCGGGGAGCTTATTAGCCCTCCCCATTCAATCGTGCACATTCCTGGAGAGCCTGCTCTGCCTTGAGAACTGCTCTTGAGGTTTGGGATGCGTACATGAGTGAGACGAAGGTCACTCATGGCCCTTGAGCAGTTTGCGTTCTTGAGGGGTGGCACAGACAATACACAATAAACATGATAAAGAAATATAAGTCCTGTGCTGTATTCATATGCAACGAGCTCTCCAGACAGGGCTGACTTCCCGGCCCATGGCCCGCGCACTGGTTCAGGGCCGGCATTGGGTGGGATGCTTTATTGTCACCATCTTGAAAGTCTTACTGTTTGAGCAAGGTTCCCCACATCGGGCCCCACCAATTATGTAGCTAGTCCTGAGGGAAATGAGAGCAAATAAGGGGAACTGGGAAGGTTGGGGAGGGGCTGGGGGTGCTGGCAACCTGCAGATCTACCAGTGGATACGGGGGAAGGTGTTCTAAATAGAAGGAATACATAGTGCAAAGGCCCTGAGGCAGGGATGTGCCTGGCCTATTTGAGGAAGAGCAGAGTGAGTAAGGGAAGAATGACAGCAGAGGAGGCCAGGGGAACAGATGTAGCTCAGTGGTTGAGCACCTGCTTCCCATGCACAAGGTCCTGGGTTCAAACTCTGGTACCTGCTTTAAAAAAAAAAAACAAAAAACAGAGGAGGTGGGAGCAGTGACTTTTATGGGTAACCCCACTGAGAAGCAGCTGTTATTCTTTCCATTTTTAGTGATGAGGAAACAGGCTTAGGTTAAGAAATACAGCCTGACAGCAGCCCGGTTGTGCACTCAGGAGGATGGGGGTGGCTCTCTGGACAATTTTTTCATTCACAAATGGGGTACTAAGTCCCAGAGAGGAGAAAGGTGTTTCCCCAAAGTTGGGGTCTCCAACTTTTGCTGGCCTTCTGGACCTGTGGGTGCCCTTTGGACCTGCTGCACGCCCACACCCAACTCCACCTCCCTGCAGCAATGCATGGTGGGATAGGAAAAAGCTCCCGAGTTCTAAGAGGCCCTGAAGCAATGGAAGTGTCATGGGTGGGGCTGGAGGATCACATTTTCCTCCAACTCCTGTCAAGAAAAAGGACGCAGTTCAGACCTATAGAGCAGGAGTGTGGTTAGGAGGGCGGCATAGATTGGGTTCTCAGGGGCGGACCCTGAGAGCAGGACTTGGGTGCAGATGGTATTTGGGAGGTGGTCATGGGAAGCTGGGTGGGGTTGGGGAGAGTGAGAGGGGGCCAGTAGACAGTGAGTAAACGAGGGGTTACCACCGAGGGACCCTTTGAGGGACAGGGTAGAACCCGCCTTGGAATTGTTCCCCCCTTGACCTTGACCTTGAGGTCTCTTTCTCCGGCTGAGGGGAGGCCCTGGAGAATTCCAAACAGGGCTCCCCATTGGCCCCAGATAACCCCAAACAAAAGTCCTCACCATTGGCCCCCACCATTAGTGGGGCCCCTCCCCTTAGCTTTAGAAGGGGAGGAATAATTAATAGCTTGAAAGCTGACCACACAAGCCAAAGCCTGTTTTCTCTGCCGAGAGGAGCCCGCATCAAATCTCGGTGTTTATTTCCACCCTTCTCTCCCATTTCTCGGCAAGCTCTGTTCTTTTCCCCCATTTCCCAATAAATTCTTTTTACTGGCCTAACTGAAAAAAAAAAAAAAAAATGACATGATCTTGCATCAGCTCTAATGAGAGCCTAACTTCAAGGGAGGGAAGGGCATCAATGATATGTTGAGATTCTCCGATAATCATGTGATGTGAAATTATCTGTGACTTCTGTTAGTGACATATTCACATAATACTACTGTGATCCATTGGATAATAAGTAAAGGAAATGCTTGATTTTAATTCAAGATTAGTCAACTTTAAGATGTAATTTTTTCTCCTCAAAGATCATGGACCATTGAAGTTCTTGCCTCAGCCCTTGAGGATCTGTATCTTCTAGGTCAAAACCTCCTGCTAGTTTTGACCTGAGAGCAGGTGTTCTCTGCCTGTGGTTTGCATAGACACCCCTCACCCCCCATCATCTCAGCAAATCCCCCACTGATGCTTGAGGGAGGCTGCAGGGTCTCTGCTACTTGCAATTGGAAGAGCCCAGTTATAAAGCTCTGTCCTCAACACCTTGCACGAGTACTGGCAATTGTTAAACCTTGTGTTTTGCCCTCCTTCCATCTCCTGAGCACCAGGATCATCTCTTTCTGTGCTGGTCTGTGAGCACCCAAGAAGCAGGGAAGAGCCTTGCTTTTGTTAAACCCTCCTGTGGGCCCAGCCTTAGGCTGGATGTCCCATGACAGCCCTGCAAGGCAAGTGGCCCATTTTGCAGAGGAGAAAACCGAGGCTGAGAGAGAAGGAGACTTACCTAAGGTCCCACCACAAGAAAAAGGCGTGAAGTCAACATTCAAGTCCATTCACTCCTGTCCTTTATATCATTAGAAGAAAAGGACTTTACCTGTGTGTGTATTTTACATTAAACATGTGACCCCATTTAGAAGATGTGGCCTGCGCATCATTTTGTAATAATTTTATCTTTTGGGGGAAATCTTCTCCGAATTTGAAAATTTCAACAGATTGCTATCCCAAACTGCAAAATATGGATCTGTGCCTTTGTGGCTGTAGTGTTTCCAAATTCTCTTCTGATGATTCGGCCACATCATGCTCCTCTTTGCTACTCCTTTTTGCACAGACCATGAACCCTGTAGAGGGCTGAACATGGCTCCAAAAAAGATATGTCCACATTCTAATCACTGGAAACTGCAAATATTGCCCCGTTAGGTAAAGGAGGGAATATTATCATACTGCAAAGGATGTGATTAAGAATTTTGAGAAGACGAACTTATCCTGCATTACCAGATGGACCCTGAGTCCAATGACAAGTGAAATTAGAAGAGGGAGGCAGAGGGAGGTCTGACCCCACGCAGAGGGGAAGACACTGCAAAGACAGACTGGAGGGTGTGACCACAAGCCAAGGGATGCCAGCAGCCACCAGAAGCTGGAAGAGGCAAGGAACAGACGCCCCTCGAGCCTTCAGAGGGAGCACGGCCCTGCCAACACCTTGACTTCAGATCCAGAACTGGGGGATAATAAACTTCTGTTGTTTTAAGCCACCTCCTTTATAGTAATTTGTTACAGCAGCCACAGGAAAAAGAGACAAACACCAACAAACTGGAAACACTGACACCAAGCAGAGTCATGCAATAGAGGTTTCTGCTTCTCAAATTTTAGGGATTCGGTGCTCCCCCTCCAATTGGAGATACTCACTTAATCATGTTGTAGGGCAAGGACCACGTCTGCCCTCTTCATTCCCGTAACCCCAAAGCAGGGTGAGATGTTACTGACGTTACTGAGTTGCATTATATGCCTTCATCACTAAATGCTTGGGGTTCAAGAGTTAACTCCATGGGTTCAAATCTCAGCTCCTGCACTTATTAAAGCTGGGTAATGGGCATCTCTGTGCTTCTGTTTACTTCTCTGTAAAACACAGGGTAAATAGCTACTACAATAAAGACATGCTCACTACATCTTTGGTATTTCTATCAATAATTACAAAAAGAGGGGAGAAAAGAAACATTAGTAGTAGTAGTAGAAGAAAATCTGGATTAAGTATACAAAAATCCAAGTTAAAATATAGATAGATAATTTTATAATACTGGACTATTCAAATCTATAGTCAAATACACACAGTAATGCAATGCCCACCTATGTTCCCATTACTCAAATTTAACAAATATTAATATTCTGCCCTATTTGTTTCTGATTTCCCCTGGTCTTCTTATACTATGTTTTTCTTATTTATAGGATTTATAGATGCTCCTGAGAGTAATAATCTGATCCTTTCCTCTATTTCTTGATCATTTTACAAGAGAGTTATCCATTTTACTAGCTTACTCAAATCATAAACATTTGCTTTGTTGATTCCACTGTATGTTTATTTTCTAGTTTAGTAATTACTACTCTTGCCTATGTTATTTCCTTCCTTTTACATTATTTGGGCTTATTTTCCTGTACTTTCTCTAACTTATTTAGTTGAATACTTCCCAGGACAGTTTCCCTCCAAATAAACTCTAAGGCAGAGATTTGGGTACAGAAAGTGTGGGGCTGTTCTCACAGAATCAGTCCCTGCGGGGGAGTGAGGAAAGCAGGACTGGAAGAGGGAGAGGTTGAGAGTCAGTCCCCAGAAAGCCCCAGCCAATCCAAGGGTCAAGCACTGGAGCTGAGGTAACAGCTGAGTCAGGGGGTCAGACCTATATTCTCCTATCAACCAGTTATTGAATGTAGCCTTGGGCAAGGTAGCTCTCTTCAACCAAGGGCAGTTCCCCAAAGGAGACTCAACTGAGAGCTGTCAGCTGCCAGCATTCCCAACAACTGAGGGAATGGGTGCTTCCTCCTGAAGAGGGATCTGGGCAGAGCAGCAGCTATTACAGATGCTTAGATTTGCAACCTTTCTTCTTTTCTAATATATATATGCAAAGGTTATGAATCTCCCTCAAAGTATACCTTTAGCTGTATCCCACAAGTTTTGATGTTCATTTTCATCCTTATTTAGATTTTCTAAATTTCACTGCAATTCTTTTTTTTTTTTTTTTTTTTTTTTTGATATCTCAAAGACTATTCCTTCATTTCCTGAAATTTATGGATTTTCTAGTTATCCTTCTGATATTGCATTCTAAATTAATTCTGCTGTAGTTAGATAACACAGTTTGATGTCAATCTTTAGAAATTTGTCAGGACGTTCTTATGAAGCAGCATAAGATCAATTCTGGTAAATTTTCCAAAAGCACTTGAAAAGTATGATATTTTTCATTTGTAAGGTGTAGTATCTCATTTTCATCAATCAGATCCAGTTTGTTAATTCTGTTATTCAGCTCTTCTATATTCTTACTGAATTTTTATCTGGGTGGTCTACCAATTACTATCAAAAATTTGCTAAACTTTCCCACCATGATTGTAAATTTCTTTATTTCTCCTTTTAGTTCTCTCATTTTTGTGTCATATATCTGAAGGTTACATGATTAAGCATTCATATAAATTTAGAATTTCTGTGGCTTCCTGGTGAATTGACACATTTATGAAATATTTTTCTTTATCTTTAGTAATGCTTCTTGTCTTGATGTCTCCTTTGTCTGATAATAGCCTAACTACACTAGATTTCTTTTTGGCTTGTACTGCGTGGTAAAACTTTTCCATTCTTTTATATTCAATTTCACTTTTTTTTACATTTATCATATGCCTCTTGTAAGGAGCACATCATTGGAAACTATTTATTTTTATCCTCTCTGACAATCTATGCTATTAATTGGCACATTTAGCACATTAACATTTTATATCATTACTGATATAGTTTGTTAAAATCAAGAATCTTACTATTTTTTGCTAATTTTGTTCTACCTATTCTATATTCCTCTTACTTTCTTTCTTGCTCTTTCTTTTGCTTAATCAAATCTTTTATTATTCCATTCCCCACTCTGTAAGCCTCTTTGTTATACATTCTTTTACTATATTTTCAGTGGTTACTCTAGACATTACAACATGCATATTGAACTTATTAGAGCCTAATATAAATTTGTATTTTTACCACTTCCTGGTTAATAAAAGGAACTTGGAACACTTTAACCCCATTAATCTTCTCCCACCTTTTGAATTATTGTCACATATTTTAATTCTCCATATATTTTGAACACACAGACATTATAATTATTGTTGCATGTAGTTGATATTCATTTATATTTACTCAAATAACTACCATATCATTACCCTTTATTCATTCCTGAATTTTAGTGTTCTCTGCTGGGATTCTGTTTCTTCTGCAAAGGAATTCTTTTTAATATTTCTTTTAGTATAGGTTTGCTGGTCATTGCTTCTTTCAACATTTTTTTTTTTTTTTTTTTGGTCTAGAAATGTTTTTATTTTGTCATCATTCTCAACCCACCCACGAATTATCAAGCTTAATTTTCATCATTAAAATATTTTTGATCTTTTTAGAGAAATATGCTTTCATAAAAAGGCCCAAAGATTTATTTCACTATATATTATCATTTTATCATTTTTTCAATTTTTAATTGAGAAAAATTTATTTTTACAGTGTTATTGAGGTATAAATTTACATAATATAAAATTAATGTATATTAATTATACATTTAAAAATGTATAGTTAATGAATTTTAATAGGTGCACAACCATTGCATAACCATCACCACTATCAAGTTTAAGAACATGTTCATCACCCCAAAAAGTTCTCACACTTCTTTATGGTCAATCACATCTCAGGCCCATGCAGTCACAAATTTGCTGCTCCCGCACGTGCACAGTTTTCCCTATTATTAATGTTCTGCATTACTGTGTTACCTTTGTTACCACTAATGAAATAACTTTATTATAATTATATTATTACATATAGTCCATAGTTCAGGGTTCATATGTTGCATTTTAAATTATATGCATTTTTTTTTAAATTTTTATTCTGGTAACATGTATATACATAAAATTTCCCATTTTAACCACTTTAAAATATACGAGTCAGTGGTGTTAATTAATTTCACAATATTCTGCTACCATCACACAATATATCTATTTTCCAGTTTCTAACTCTATGAGTTTGCATATAGTAATTATTTCATTTAAAGAGATCATACAATATTTGTCCATTTGTGTCTGGCTTAGTTCACTTAGCATGAGGCCTTCATGGTTCATCCGTGTTGTTGCATGAGCCGAACTTTATTCCTTTTTATGACTGAATAATATGCCATTGAATGTATACACTACATTTTGTTTATCCATCTGCTGTTGGGCACCTGGCTGATTCCACCTTTTGGCAATTGTGACTAATGCCACTATAAATGTCAGTGTGTGAATATTTGTTGAAGTACCTCCTTTCAATACTTTCAGGTATATACCAAGAAATGGAGTTACCTGGACATATGGTACTTAAATTTCTGAGGAACTGCCAAACTGTTTTCTACAATGATTGTACAATGTATGCCAGTTCCTATTTCTCAGTATCCTCTCCAATACTTGTTACTTTCCATTTTTTAAATAGTAGCCATTCTAGGTGATATGAAAAGGTATCTCATTGTGCCTTTGAACTGCATTTCCGTAACAGCTAAATGTTAAGCATCATTTTATGTGCTTATTGGACAATTGCATAACTTCTTTGGAGGAAATGTCTGTTCAAGTCTTTTACCCAATTTTAATTGTTTTTTTGTTGTTGTTGTTGTTGTTGTTGTTGAGTTATAGTTCTTTATATGCCGGCTATTAAGCACTTATTGTATATAGTCTTTCCAAATATTTTCTCCCATTATGTAGGTTGTCTTTTTCTTTCTTGGTAAAGTCCTTTTGTGCATAATAGTTTTAAATTTTGATCAAGTCCCATTTATCTATTTTTTTTTCTTTTGTTGCTTTTGGTATAAAGTCCAAGAAACCATTGCCAAACACAAAGACCTAAGGATGTTTCCCTGTGTTTTCTTCTAAGAGTTTTGTAGTTTATAGACCTATATTTAGGTCTTTGATCCATTTTGAGCTAAGTTTTGTATACACTGTGAAATAAGAATCCATCTTATTCTTTTGCATGCAGATATCCAGTTTTCCCAGAACCATTTGTGAAGAAATTGTCTTTCCCCATTGAGTGAACTTGGCATCTTTGTCAAAAACAAATCAACCATAGATGTGAGGGTTTATTTCTGAACTCTCAGTTCAAATTCACCGGTCTACCCCAGAATGCATTTATCAACTGCAATGAATGTGCCACACTAATGAAGGATGTTGTTTATGTGGGAAGGTGTGGTATGTATGGGGAGTGGGACATATGAGAATCCTTATCTTTTTTGTGTAACATTTGTATAATCTAAGTATCTTTAAAAAAATAAAAATATATATTTAAAAAGAATAAACATAATATGAAAAAAAAATCCATTGGTCTATATATTTGTCCTTGTGCTGGTACTATGCAGTTTTGAAAACTGTAGCTTTGTAATAAGTTTTAAAATCAGAAAGTCTGAGTCTTCCAACTTTGTTCCTCTTTTTCAAGATGGTGTTGGCTATTGGGAACCTCTTACCCTTCCAATAAATTTGAGGATTGGGTTTACCATTTCTGCAAAGAAGGCTGTTGAAATTTTGATTGGGTTTGCATAGAATCTGTAAATTGCTTTGGGTAGAATTGACACATTAACAATACTTAGTCTCCCAGTCCATGGTCACTGAATGATCTTCCATTATTTAGGTATTCTTTCATTTCTTTCAGCAATATTTGGTATGTTTCCATGTACAAGTCCTTTACATCTTTGGTTAAATTTATTCTTAGAAATTTGAATCTTTTAGCTGCTTTTGTGAATAGAATTTTTTTCTTGGCTTCCTCTTCAGATTGTTCATGACTAAAGTACAGAAATACCACTGGTTTTTGTATGTTGATCTTTTATCCCCCTCCCCCACTTTGCTTAATTTGTCTATTCACTCTATTGTCCTTGTACTTGGTTTTTGGGGATTTTCTATATATTGGATCATGTCATCTGCAAATAGGGAAGGTTTTACTTCTTTTCAAATTTGGAATGCCTTTTATTTATTTTTCTTGCCTAATTGCTCTGGTTGGAATTTCCAGTGCAGTGTGGAATAACTGTAGTGACAATGGGGATCCTTGACTTATTCCTGATCTTAAGAGGAATGTCTTCATTCTTTTACCACTGAGGATGATGTTAGCTATAAGTTTTTCATATATGTTCTTTATCATGTTGAGGAAGTTTCTTTCTATTCCTAGTTTTCTGAACTTTTTATCAAGAAGTGGTACTGGATTTTTTCAAGTGCCTTTTCTGCATTAATTGAGATGAATATGTGTTTTTCCCCCCTTAGTTCTATTAATGTTGTGTGTTACATCAATTAATTAATTTTTTTTGAGAAGTTACTGGGGATTGAACCTGGGACCTCATACATAGGAAGCAGGCACTCAACCACTGAGCTAACCCACTCCCTTAATTTATTTTCTTATGTTGAACCGTCCTTGCATTCCTGGGAAAATATCACTTGATCATGCTTTACAATTCTTTTGATGTGCTGTTGGATTCAGTTCATTTTGTTGAGGATTTCTGCCTTCATATTCATAAGGAATATTGGTTTGTAGTTTTCTTTTCTTGTGATATCTTTATCTGGCTTTGGTATTAGGGAGATGTTTTAGTTTTCTTGGCTGCTGAAAGCAGATACCATGAAATGGTAGGGCTTAACAATGGGAATTTATTAACTTATAGTTTTGGAGCTGAGAAAAATGTTCAAATCAAGGCATCATCAAGGTGATGCTTTCTTCCTGAAGACTGACTGCTAGCAATCCTTGACTAAATATTTCATCTCACTGCCTTCTTGCCTTCATGGTTTCTGACAGGAATCAGCCATTAATCTTATTAGGTTTCCCTCAAACACGACTGACACATTACTTTTCTCTTGCAATGTTCAGAATTCTCTCTTTGTCTTTGGCATTTGATAGTTTGATTGTAGTGTTCCTGGGCATAGTTTTCTTTGACTATACTGTTTGGGGTTTATTGGGTGTCTTGAATGTTTATATTCATGTCTTTTGCTAAATTTGACAAAAATTTTTGCCATTATTTCTTTGAATTTCCCTTCTATCCCTTTGTTTTCTCTTTGAGACATCCATAATGCTTATATTGTTATGCTTGATGGTGTCCCACAGGTTTCTGAAACATTGTTCCCTTTTCTTCATTCTTTTTTCTTTATGCTCCTCAGCCTGAGACATTTCAATAATCTTATCTTCAAGTTCACTGAATCTTTCTTCTGTCAGCTAATTGCTGTTGAAACCTTCTAGGGAATTTTTTTATTGCAGTTCTGTGGTCTTCAACTCCAGCATTTCTGTTTGGCTCCTTTTCACAATTTCTATCTCCTTATTGAGATTCTTATTATATTTGTTCATTGTTTTTTTCTGATATCCTGTAGTTCTTTCTCATAATTTTCTTTAGCTCTTTGAGTATATTAAAGATTATTTTTTAAGCACTTTGTCTACTATATCTAAAATCTGGTCCTCTTCATTAATGGTTTTTGCATTTTTATCTTGGTCCTTTGGATGGGTCGTCATATCCTATTTCTATATCTTATAATCTTTTGTTGTACAGAGTGCCATTTTAAAATTTAATGTGTTAACTCTGGCATTTAGACCCTGAGCTATCTGTTCCTTTTGTTTGTATCCAGATAGTGTTATGACAGAGGGTTCCTTGAGTGCCAGGAGCTAACAAAAAACAAACAAACCAATGCAAAAAAACCTTCAGTCTTTGCAAATTGGTTCTGTGTTGGCTGGTATGTGTCTTCAGAGTTTAGATCCCTTAACCATAAGATCAGCCCAAGGCAAAAGGGCAGGGTCCTCTCCTTTTCTTAGCATGGGACTTGACCTTGCCATGCACTCAGGGCCTTGGGAATCTCGCCTTTTCAGGGATCTGAATGCTTCCTCTTCTCCCTATGAAATAGATTTTCCCTAACTCCCTGGTGCTCTATTTTGTGTCTTGAAGCTGTTAATCCTTTGCCTCAGGTCACTTCCATTTGCTTGTTTCTGACACTGATCTAGCTGTCTGCAAGCTGCTTCTTCCTGCAGGGTTTGTTCTGGGATGGTGAGCCAGAAACCAGTGTCCTGGTTCAGTGCTTCAGGCTGCCACCAGATGATTGCCACCAACATACAGCCACCTCAGTTTGTGCATAAGGATTTCTCTGCTCCCTTCAGAACAGGTTCAGGTGTCCCCAGTGGGAGTACAGGCTGACTTTACACCATACCATACCATAGATATATGGGGAAGAAGCCAGCAAGGGTGCCACAACCTTCTCCTATCTTTTTTTGTTGTTCTTGTTCTCTCCTAGTTTTTTATTTTTAAAGATTTTTATTTTATTTTGTTTATTTCTCAACCCCTCCCCCCACTCCCACCCCCCATTGTCTGCTCTCTGTGTCCATTTGCTGTGTGTTCTTCTGTGTCTGCTTGTCTTCTCTTTAGGTGGCACCAGGAACCAATCCTGGGACCTTCCAGAGTGGGAGAGAGGCGCTCAATCTCTTGCGCCACCTCAGCTCCCTGGTCTGCTGCATCTTTTATTGTTTCTCTTCTGTTATGTCATCTTGCTGCGCCAGCTCTCCGCACAGGCCAGGTCTCCTGCGCAGGCAAGCACTCCTGTGCGGGCTACCACTCTGTGTGGGCCAGCACTCCTGAGTGGGCCAGTTTGCCTTCACCAGGAGGCCCTGGGAATCAAACCCTGGACCTCCTGTATGGTAGACTGGAGCCCAATCGCTTGAGCCACATCCACTTCCCATCTCTCCTATCTTTTTTAAGTTGTGTTTTCTTGATTCAGCACTCACCCAGTTACTGAAATCCTTTGATGGTTTTTCAGAGCTCTGAGGTTGGTTACTCCACCAGTTTTTGCTAGTTATTCAAAGATTCTATGGGAGATTGGAACTCAGGAGGATCTTAGGCTGTCATGTTGGTCAACTGAAAGTCTTCCCTCACTCTTCTTTATGTTTTAGTCTGGGTAGTTTCTGTAGGCCTGCATTCATGTTAACTGACTCTTTCCTCATCTGTATTAAGTCAACTGATGAGCCTGTAGAAGGCATTCTTCTTCTATGTTTGACCAATGTTTTTATTCCTAACATTTTCCTTTGACTCTTTCTTATGATGTCCACCTCAGGAATGTAGTCCACCTCTTCCACTAGAGCCTCTAACATATTAAGAGTAGTTATCTTGAATTTCCTCTCTGATGATTCCAAAATCTGGATCATCTTTTAGTCTGGTTTTACTGCTTCATCTCTTGAAAGTGCTTATTTTTCTTCTTGGTTTGTGTATGTGTGTGTTTTATTTTAAAAATTGATTACTGGAGATCATATTCCACATAATAGACATGGAACAAAACAGTATTTCTTCCTGGAAAGAGGTACACTGCTTCTTCTAAGCTGTTTTTATGGGCGATGGAGTTCAGCATAGTCAGATTTTGAATGAAATGTGTTTGCTGTCACTATGGTTATCTTCACTGCATCACCAGATTCTAATTTCTCTGGTGATGCATTGTGCTTAGGGTAGAACTTGGTTTGTCAATAAAGGTTTTTCACAATAGTCCTGCTTCACTCTCAGCCTTCAGCCTTCTCTGAGCACCTGTGCCTCAGGGAAGGTCACTCTCCATGCTGTTGCCCATGCCTCAGTGGGAGATTGCTGTTGCTAGTTACTTGGTGCTTGCTGGCCTGCTGGTGTGGGAAGACAGGGAGTGTCATCTTCTTCTGATTCAGACTCAATCTTAGGCAGGTCCTGGGCCCTTGGGTCCTAAGAAGGGGCTTTCTCAGTGATCTTGCTCCTCCCTGAGTAGTAGGAAATCTCTGGTGGTCTGAGCCCAGAATGATTTTCTGCCCCTACCCAGGCATAGAGAGTTTTATCTTCTCCAAGATGCAGTGGGTCTAGAGTCCATTGATTAATTGAGAGGTCATATGAGGGTATATCAAAAAGTAAGCAAAGGGCCAGAAGATGTACGTTTTTAAAAGCATGATGAAACTTTGTATTTTATTTTAGTGGTGTAGGAAACAAAGGGTTTTGAGCAGTGATATGATTTGAATTATGTTTGCAAAGTGTCACTGTGGTTGCTCTATGGAGATTTAAACTAGAAGGGCAAGAGTGGAAGTACAAAGATTACTTGGGAGGTTACTGCAGTAAACCAGGTGAGAGAAGATAATGGCTTGGGCAAGCATAGAAGTGGCAGAGGTGGTAAGGACACAGCTGGAAGGCAGAGCTTCCAGGATTTGATAATATATTGGATGTGGGATGTAAGAGCAAGTGAATGTTTGTGTAGTATATTTTTTCCTATTCCTGTACTTTTGACCTCTATGTATCATTATATATTTTAGGTTATCTCTGGTAAATAGCATGGAGCTGGATTTTTTCAGTCCTATCTGAGAAGTTCTGTTATTAAATAAACTTTAATCCCTTTTCACTTATTGTAATTACTGTTCTATTTAGATTTATTTCTACCACCATTTTTTTTTCATTTTTCGTTTCATTTTTTTTCTCCTCTTCAGCCTTTTATTGGATAATTGTTGGTTTTTTAAATTATTATTATTTTTGGTGTCTTTTTTTGAAATTTATATATTCCATTTCCATAATATTAGAAGTTATCCTTAAAAAGTATACATATTTGAACAAAGGAAATATCCAGTTTCTAACCCAAATTTTGTTTCTCTATAGCTATGAGAGCTTGGCCAAATCATTTTATCTCATATTCTACCATTTACTCTATGTCAGACTTCAGAGATTTATGAAAGAAAGGCTAGAGATTAGTATGCTTTCAAAACAATATCCTATGCCCTTTACATCCACCATTAAAAACTCAGAGTCCCCACAACATAATACTAAGTGAAAGAAACCAGACACGAAAGAGGGCACACTGTTTGAGCCCACTTATATATAAAAAACAGGTAAAATTAATCACAACCAGAAGCCTGGATGGTGGTTCCCGAAGGGTAGAGGGGAGATGGATAAGGCCTGGAAGGGACATGAGAAGGGCTCCTTGGGGGCTGGTGATAATCTGGACACTGATTTTGTGGCTGTGCCCAGATTGCAAAAATTCATTGAGCTGTATACCTACAATATTGGTACTTTTTGCATGTATATTATATTTTACTTTAAAATGTTAAAAATGTGTTTTCAAAGAAAAAAACGTAAAAGGGAATAAAACAAAGAAAAAAACCTAGGGGGTCTCATCATCAACTTGATATTCACCTTTGTGGGTATTCCCTGAGCCAGGCCTATGCCACGAGCAAGGAGGTCAGAAGACTAAGGCCTGGTTGCTGTGCTCAGGAAGCTCCCTGATCAGCAGGAGAGAGGGATTTGTTTTTTAAAACTTCATAATTCCATATAGCAAGGCCTATAACAGAGGTTTAAAGAGGATGCGAGGGGGTGGTGGCCAGGCCGAGGGTCACGTCATGGAGGACGCAGAGGAGGCTTCTCTCAGGAAGTGACCCTTGTGCTTTCCCGTGAAAGACAAGTCCACGTCCCCAGGAGATGGGGGGGGGGGGGGCATCCCAGCAGGAGTACAAGGACTACACTGGCAACTCCAGGGAGTTTGCTGTCTTGAGCTTCCGGTGCAAAGGGGGGAAAGGCAGCTGATGAGGCTGAAGAGGTGGGCAGGGAGGGGCTGGGTGGGGCCAGGTGTGTCCAGCCTGGGATTCTAGAAGGAGGGAATCCAGACCAAGAGGAGAAGGAACAAGCCTGACAGCAGGTGCAACGGGCCAGACCCCAAGATTTTTACAGCCATTCTCTTAATTTACTCTTTTGGCCACCCTAGGAAAAGGCTTTGATTGATTTACTGGAAGATCAAATTGACCAGAATGCTGTTTCCTGGAAGTTCTGGATGATCATCGCTGTGAAGCCATGCCAAGGAGCAGGAAGCGTGCCGTCTGTAGCTGGCAGATGCATTCCATCGCAGACCTGCTGTGCGGCCCGGGCAAAGTCCTTCAACCGTTCAAGGCCCCTGATGTCTCCTCGGCAAAATGGGCAGCAAACCTCATGCCCAAGACAGGGATCTGAGCACACAATCCTTCAAAAACAGTTTTCACTGCAAGGTTTTCAGCTCTGTAAGAGTGCTGGCCAATGTGCACTGAATACTTTATGTGCACCAGACATTACTAAATGCCTTCTCTGCACAAATGCAATCCTCACAACAACTTTATAGGAAAAATACTGCTATCAGCCCCAATTTACAGACCAGAAAACTGAAGTACGAAGAGGTGAAGGAACTGGCCCAAGGCTGCCGGGCAGAAACTAGCAAAACTGGGATTTGAACTCAAGACATCTGTCCTCATAATCCACATTTTTGTGAATTCACATCCTTGAATCACATCACAGAAATCCCATCTTTAGCCACCATGCTATATTCCCTCTAGGCAAGCCAAATATGTTGCAATTTATATATTTTTATTTCTGGAGGGAAATTCAGACAGTTGATCAAAAATATTATATTCTTTTCCATCCTGTTTCTCATGGAGTTTGCTCCAAAACAGAATTCCCTTCAGGCCCATTTAATTTGGCATCAAGTATTTTATTGGTCAAACATCCATTTTATTAACATTTCATCTTATAAATGTCCAGTATAATTGCACTGGTTACATTTTCTCACAAAATTATTTTCACAGTAAAAAAAAAAAAAGCAGCTTACCAGAACCACTGTGTTTGAGATCAGAAGAAGGTAAAAACTCAGATAGACAGTTTCTCCCTTGCAAAGCATTCTTCACCTTTGCTACGTGGAGAAGGGGCCATTGAAAAGTTCCCAATAGCTCCAGTAGGGTCTCATCCCAGTCCAATTTAGCATCCTAAAGGGACATCAAGGAGGGTTCATTGCCATTTCAATCTTCTGAGCCCATGGAAACTGTGAAATCAGAAGGAAGGCTCCTTAGGCTGGAGAATGTCAGAGCTGGAAACATTTGAGGAATCATTAGTCCAGCCTTCACCTAGAAATCGACATCCAGAGGAGCTGTGTTAGGCCAGGTCTGAACCGAGGCTTTCTGGGTTTTGGTCAAGTCGTCTTCCCACAATTCCAGTCCAAGGAAAAAGAAGTTAAAAAATAAAACAGGGGGCAGGTGTAGATCAGTGGTTTGAGCACCTGCTTCCCATGTACCAGGTCCTGGGTTCAGTCCCTGGTACCTCCTAAAAAAACAAAGAAAAATAATAACAACAAAAAAGCAAGGTTTGAACTTGATTTTATCATCACCAAAGGGATGAGGTTGAGGGAGTCTTAAAAAGTTTCAGTTACTAAAAACCCATAAAAACTAAAAAGTCAGACGTGAGAGGAGCACATTGTGGGGAGGGGGGACTCGGAACCAAGCCCTTGGCAAGCCTCACCAAACAACAGCACATGGGGGTCCATCGACTTCCAGAAGACCCTATTTTCCAGAAAGGACAATCAGGAATATTTCATATAACCTCTAACTCTGGGTTGGCAAATACACAAATGCTTCAGAAAGGCCGTGTGGCCAGTCATTAAGAAGTTCTAGACGGCCTGTAATCCCAGCTCAAAGGAAATTAATGTTCCCTTAAACAATCCCAGCTTTCTTGGTCCAAGCCAGAGGTCTGTAATACTTGGGGAGATATTACTGGTTTATTAAAAATTATATGGAAAGAAGGCAGGAGGCCAAGCCTAATTGTCCTTGAAGAAGTAAGCAGCTCTCATTGACTTGGCACTGGGACAGCTAAGGCTTCTCACAGGCCTCTGAGCTAGGGACAATGTGTAAACAGGGACTGCTGCACGTGCAGAGAGGAGCTGAGGCTTAGTTGAAAGAGATAGGAGCTCTTTCAACTTGGATCTGGGTGAAAAATCCTGGTGGGCGGCCTAGAAGAAGCCTTATCACCTATGTCAATTACCTTAGTTGATCAGTAAGTAACATGATAGAATTCTGAGACCTGAATCTAAATCCTTGCTTTGTTAGCTACCAACTGTGTTATCCAAGTTCCAAGAATGCGTAGCCTGGGTAGGGTCAGAATTTGAAAATGTTAAATGAATGAAGTAGGAAGTAGGGAGCCATTGAAGGCTTTTCACCAATGGAATGATGTGTTGAATTGGGCATTTAAGAAGGGCTAGTTTGACAGAATTTTGCCAAATAGACTAGAAGCTGAGAAAGACCAAAGTTGAGAGGTCAGCTCAGGGATGATTATAGCAAAGCAGGCAGGAAGTGAGGAAAGAGCAGGAAGTGGGAAATGAACTCTTTACATGCAGCAGCTCCTTTAACCCTCTCCGCAGCCCTTCTGTGTAGCCGTGATATATCTGTTTCCCAGATGTCACCACAGAGAGAAGAGCTTGAAGGAAAGTGGTTGCAAAGTCTCAGGGCTAGAAGGTGACGCATCAGCATTCAAACTCTGGAGCCTGACTCAGAAGCCTGGAGTCTTTCACAGAAGAAAGAACAAGAGACAGGGAGTTGGAGAGCTGGGTGGAAGAGAATCACAGGGACATGGAGGCAGACTCAGTGACAGGGGCGCAGGGACCAGATGAAAGAATTCAAGAGCAGGTGACAAGGCAGGGAGTGGCACTGCCAGCATCAGTAAGACCTCAGAAGAGCGTGACGCCACACCAGGGCCCTGATTTGGGTGATCCTTTTCTGAGGGCGCCTGGCCTCCATTTGATCTGATGTCAGAAATCAGCTCTCTACCCATCCGTTCCTCTCCCACATTCCGTTCATGGAAACTGACTCTACCCTTGACCCTAAGGAAGACATTTGGCTTAGACCAGAGTTTTGAAAACCACCACATTCCACAGAAACAGTGGTTTAGTGGTTTAGTGGTTTGGGGCTAAGCACGGGACCAAGCCAGGCCATCCATAGCTAGTGAGGCTCCATTCCGGGGTTTTGATCTGACCTGTAGGGAAGTAAATTCATTCTTTTCCCCAGCCTTGAATCTGAGAAGATGAAGAGTTGAACTGCCACAACCTTTTTACCAAAACGTGGAGCCTGAGAATGATGATGACATAAGGACAGAGCTGACCTAAGACAGACAGGCATCAAGGCCTGAGGCTATTATATTTAAGCCCCAAAATCCAGCCTGGCATGGAGCCCACACCATTCCTGGGCTTTTCAATTCCATCAGTAAATTAAAATTCTTTTTGCTTAAACTTGTTTGAGATTATTATTAATTGTTATTGTTCATTGGTTGGCTTGTGATACTAATGTATTGGTCAGATTAGACTAACTGCTATTATAAATAAATAGCCGCCAAATCTCAAAGATTTGTTCAATCAAAGTTTATTTATGGCTCATGTTAGACTCTAAGGGCGGCTGGCAGGACAGCTCTGCTCTGTGCAGCCGTTCAGGGACCCAGACTCCTTCCACTGAGTGGTTTTGCCTCCTTAGAAGCTTCACTTCCTCTACATCCAGCCATGAGATGAGAAAGAGAGGCAGCCCTTGGGGCTGCTCCTGGAAGTAGTACATGTAACTTTTGCCCATACTCTTCTGATCAGACCTCAGTCATGGGGCTCATGTTACTGCAGGTAAGACTGGGAAATGTAGTCCAGCTTTGTGCTGAGAAGGAAAAGGAGACAGAAATTAGTGGACACGTAGCAGTCTCCACCAGAATACAGAAATCCAACTGTGAAAAATGGAGGATAATATACACATTTATCTTTGCTTTCATTCTCTCCTAAACCCCTACTAAAATAAAAGTGAAGAAATTTTAAAGTTGTAAACCCTCAAAGAGCATGGGACAGGCAAAAAGAAAAAAATTCTAGAAGCTGGGAAGCGGATGGGTCAGTGGTAATTGATTTATGAAAGGAGTGTGGCAAGCAGAGTCCTAAAGCAGCAGACAGGAAAGTCAAGGAGACACCTACCTAAGGGTACTGCAAAAGCCCCAAAAGACTCAGAATTGGTAGCACTAGGAACCTCTAAAAGTAGAAGTAAAAGTGGAGTCCAAAATAGGACTAGTTGAAAGGATTTTTAAATCACTTAAAATTATTTTTACACTTGCGCTCCATTCCTGCACTCTGAGTAACTATATGGACAAATGTCTCCCCATCCAGCAGAAGAATAGAGGTTTCTTCTCTGAAAGGGATGAATATGTGATCTGACTGGTGGACATCAGCACAGCTGAGGAAGAGGCAACCACAGGAAAAACAAGGGGATTAAGGAATTATACCAAACTGAACCATTGAGATCCCCAGCCATCTCCCCTATACTGGCAACCAGGCTTATAACCTTTAGGCAGGACATCAGAAGATCCAAATGTATCAAAAACAAGGGTACTTAAAAAATATCGACTCTGCCATGTCTATATTACACCATGGAAAGCTTACAGTCAGTAAGCTCCTCTCACAACCACATAACTTCCGAGTAGATTGTTCATGTCCTACTCTTAACTATAAGCAGACAACCTGGGTTCACTGAACATCTAAAGAATCCTCTAAAATGATATACAGTGACCAGAACAAGCAAATGGGGGTGGGGGTGGGGGTGGGGGTGGGTGGGAGAGAAGGCTAGTAACTCAGAAAACAGAGATTATGAGAGAGAAAAGATAGTACATCCATGAAACAAGAACAGGCTGCTATATTAAAAAGAACATTTGATAACCAAAAAATGTTCCCTTGGAAATTAAGACTAGAATAGAATAAATGCATAAATAAAACTTAAAGATTTGGAAGATATATTTGAGAAAAATCTCTCAGAAAATAGAAAAAAGTAGCAAAAAAATAGAAGAAAAAAGATAAGAAAAATAGGTGCTAGTCTTGGAAGTTCAATATATGAATAATAGAAATTACCAAAAAGGAAACATAGAAGAGAGGAGACCTTCTAGGAAATAATTAAAGACTATTTTCCAGAACTGAAGGCATGTGTTTACAGATTGAAAGGGCCCACTGAGTGCCCAGCACAAAAGACAAAATTGTACCCATTTTAAGGCAGATCATGAAATTTCAGAAGACTAGAGACCAAAAGAAGATCCTGCAAACTTCGAAAGAGAGAGGAAAAAAGAAACATAATCATATCGGGCATCTCCACCACTACAACATTGCATCTAGAAAGCAGTGGAACAATGCCTTTGTAACTCTGAAGGAAAATAATTTTTTATTGAGAATTCTACAACTAGCCAAATTCTCTATCAAGTGTGAGGGTAGAATAAAGATATCTTCAGACATGCAAGATCTTTAAAAAACTGATCTCCCATCCACCTTTCCTCAGAAAGCTACCAGAGGATGTACATCCTAAAAACAAAAGAATAAACTGAATAAGAGAAAGCTGTGGCATGAAGGACAACAGGTTCCAACAAAGGAAGAAAGGCAACATGAATCCCCAGGATGCCAGTGAAGGGAGGTCAATCCTAGGGCGCAATCAGCCTAGACTATAGCAGGTCAGAAATCTCTAGGAAGTTTCTTCAAGAACAAAAAAAAGTGTAGGATATCTGATATGTCTTAATAAAGTGAAGGCATACATTTAGTTTAGTCATAATAATGTAAAGGCAAATATTAATCTATGCAAAATTAAGATATAAATACATTGGGAAAGACTCAAAGGTTGTGGGGGAAGGGGGAAGGGAAAGAAAACGAAAACTTAATTGTCTGTAGTAGAAAGGCAAAATAAAACCCTAACACAAAAAGAATCAAGCAAACAAACAAACAAACAAAAACAAGAAGTAAAAACAACATAAGTACATTATTTCATAATATGGCAGTAATTACCCCCAAAAAAGTTTAGTCAAATGGGTTGAAAGTCATGACCTGTGGGGAAAGGGAAAGGAAGCGGGTGGTGATAAGCAAGAGGCTGCTATCCTTCATGGCAAGCCCTGGAAGATTATCTGACCCTTTAAGGAGGACGTGTAAAATTCGATAAAAGCAAAACTTAAAGAATAAAATAATAAGATTACATTTTGCAAACTTGGAAAAACAAACAAAAGAACTCTCATTGTCAGCTCCTGTGGAAACACAGGACTGGAAATACAGTTTTTTGGAGCCATGGCAAAGGGAGATTTGCTAGAAATTAAAAATTATGAAACTCATCCCAGCTCCAACACACATTCACCATGTGATTTGAGGCAAGCCATGTGAATTCTTTTTGCCTCCACTTACTCCTTGGAGTAATGCAGGAGTTGAACTAGAGAGCCCTAGAGGTCTCTTCTGGTGCCTATATTCTGTGCCCAACATCCTTGGATTACACGGTCATTCCTTTGCCAGGTAAGATCAGGATTCCATAGTCACCCAGCCATCTAGAGGACAGACCATTCGGAAGGTCCATAGAATCATTCCCTTCCCCTCAGAGAGCTTAGAACGTGCAGTGGGTCTGAGCTAGTTCACTGGAACAGGACAGACGACAGCAATGTTGAGTTCAAGACTGCCCTTGTCTCTAATAAGGCCGATTGCTTCCTAGGAAACTCCCATTGCCACACTGCTGCCTGGCTTCTTCCTGTCCTTTCCCCACCACTCTGTAGATCAGTCTTAGGACAGGGTCCTTCTCCAGAAGCCCTATCCAGGGTGTGTCCACTCCAGCTGGGACAATGGGTGCAATTTCTCTGCTGGAAGTTTTTCCCCAGTACACCCCAGCTGACACTGCCAGAGGCACGGGGCACTAGGGTGGTGTGTGTCCCCTCTGCCTCTGCAGGACAGGCACCTGTGGAAGCCTGAAGCCCAAGAATCTGCCCTTGCAAACTCTCATTTTAGGATAGCAAAGACAGGCTGGGAAACTATTTGTGGCAAATCAAAACAAACACCGTATTTAGCTGTGGGTTATTTATTAAGAATCACAAATTTTAAGAGCAGCAGAGAACCTAAGTGCTTGTGGTGTTTGGTCAATTCTCCAAGCACTTAGATTCGAGGCAAACACACTGCTGCTGTGGGAACGAATCTATTGAGCAAAAACTATGCAACAAAAATCATGTTTTTTTAAAACAGGGAGCAATAAAAGCCTTCAGTTTGCTATGAAGTAGGAACCCAGATATTTTCTGGAAGAAAATTAAAAATTCACTCCATGAAGGAATCCTTGAGTCTTCCGGAAGTGGTATTGGACTTCAGCGTGTGGTGAAAATGGCCACCATCCCAGAATCCTCCCCACTCCTTCCTCTTTTCAAACATCTCCATACAGTCCAGTAAAGTAAACGAAAACGAAAAAAGCCCAAGTTTAATATTTAGGGGATATAATTCAACTGTAGCCAGTTGGACAACTTCTCTACTAATCAGAAGAATAACAGTTTTGTTTTGTTTTTTTTTCCACTTATTTTCTTTGTAGAACATAAAGTTAATGATCTGGTTAGGAAAACCACATGGATGTGGGGAAAGAGTACAGGGTGGAGAATTGAAGCCTGGTTTGCCTTGGACTCACTTCCTCACCCAGAAAAGGCTCAAGACAAAGCTTTCCCCAATCTGACTGTGTACTGGAATTACTTGAGGACCTTCTCAAGAATCCAGATCTTAAGGCACCCCACAAAGCCTCTGAATCCCAACCTCCAAATACAAAGCCCCCAAATCTTGGTTTATAAGCTCTCCAGGAGGCTCTCTAGAGCTGCCAGCTCAGCTCCTATCCACAGACCAGCGCTAGGGAGGCCTGGGTGTGATGGACCTCTTCAAGCCCTGAGATTCTAGGGTCAGTCTGTCAATAGACTGACCAAAGGGGCTCAGTCCTGGGTAGGTGCTTTGTTTAACAAAACTGAGGGCAAACAAAAAACTGTCAATAAGAAAGAGGGTCCGAGTCCATTCAGCTAGCAAGGAGGAGATCCAGGTCTCCCTTTAGCTACAGTCCTTCTATCTGGCTTTGGGAGGTTGTAGAACTACTTAGTTCGGCTTGAGATAGAAATGGCACTCCTTAATGGTGTTCACTTTGAAGAGCGATTAAAACCCATGGTAAATCTTTTACTGGTAGAATAAGAGAGAGTTTACATTCAGGAGGGTTTCCTGCCTGGTGCCCATCACCTAATTAAAATATTTTCGAACATATGCCAGAAAAACAGAAGCGAGAGGCTTAGATTTTTCCCTTCCTTGTTCAAACATGCCAACCTACCAGGATGCCTTATCACACACCACAGACAAACCATTCCAGACCACTTGCAGTACCCTAAACGTAGCTGTGCTCTTACATCTCTGGCCTTGGCATGGATTTTCTCTCTCCTGTTGTCCTCATCCTCCCCTACCCTCACTCCCTGGCCTTTTACCCATTACCACAACCACTCAACTCAGCAATCTGTGTACCTAGTGATTTCCAACTCACCCTTCAAGAACACTATTATGGGTTGAATTGTGTGTACCAAAAAGACATATTAAAGCCCTAACTCCTGGTACCTATGAATGTGGCTTTATTTGAAAATAGGGTCTTTACAGATGTATTCAAGTCAAGATGAGGTCATACTGAATGGGGGGAGGGGGGTCCTAATCCAATGACTGGTGTCCTTATAAGGGGAGGAGGTGAGAGCACAGGGAGAAGAAGGTCATACGTAATCAGAGGCAGAGATTGGAATGATGTGTCTGCAAGACAAGGAATGCCAAGGAATCACTAGAGCTAGAAAAAGCAAGGAAGGATTCTCCCCCCAGACCCTTTGGAAGGCACATGGCCCTGCAGACACCTTGTTTTTGGACTTCTGCCCTCCCATACTGTGAGAGGACACATTTCTATTATTTTAAGCCATCTCGTTTATAGTAATTTGTTCCAGCAGCACTGAGAAACTAAAATAGGCCCTTTCAAAAAAGTAAATGACTTTCTCCTCCCACTGTCCCTCAAGGCTTCTCATTGATAGCTCATAGCCTAAACGTGTGGCAGATATCTAAATGACTGCCTTCTCCTGTAGACTCTAAGTCCTCTGACCTTCATCTGCATTCCTCACTTCCACCACCTTGCTCTGAGTCCAGGAGGTGACCTCTATTTCCTGCATCAGCTGTGTTCCCATGTCCTTCCAGTTGGGTTCCGCCAACATGAGGCCTTGGCAGGAGATTGGGGGATTGGAAGAGGAGACCTCTCCCCACTGGACCTCAGGTTGGCAGTGTCTGTGCTGCTCTATGAAAGGCCCTTTCCTGGAGCTTCAGTCACTGCTACAGCTATCTCTGGGTTGAAGTAAATGCTTATGCCCCTTGCCCTTTAAGTCAGAAGATGATATCTCCCCAGTGTTGCCAGTCGCAGAGCACTTCCTCTTCTCTGTTGGTTTTCCTAAGCCTGTCTTTGAAAATAGTCCCTTCAGCTGCCTTGTTTGAGGGTCCCCTCTGTTTCCCACCAGGGTCCTGATACAGAAATATATGTATTTACCTGTGGGAGAAGGTGAGCACCCTAGCTCTCCACTGAGGTCCCAGAACCAGTTCTCCCTTCAGTTTGAATGCTTTCAACTCTGATTCTGACACTAAGTTGTAGTATGTTGTTGGGAGACAATTTTCATGATTCTACATGTCTTGCAAGTGAGGCACTTTGCTTCCAACTTCGTCCTTTGTTTCAGACTATCTTTTCAGTGATGTTTAAAGTGAATGGCCCTATAAAATAGAGCTATTGTCTCCTTGCAGAACAAAGGAGAGTCATGCTTACTGCCCATTGTAAAAGATTTCATTTCCCTACACTCCAGGTTCCTCTTGTCTAGTGCAATCTGCCATGCGTGAAGGCATCCTGTAGCCCTCATCATTCCACCCTATAGGAACAGGGACTTGGGGATCCAGTGTAAGAAAACGAGACTCTAACTCCTGCTAATGCTCTGAGAGTAAAGTTCTTATTCTCTGGCCCTGGAGTCTTGTGTCTTTTGCCAGCATCCATAAAACTATGACAAGCTAACTTGTTAGCTTACAGGTAGGGTAAAGTATCAGAGTGGGCACAGTTCTTGACATGAGTAACTCACAATGGTTGTAAAAGGCCAAGGGCAGGGAAGCAGATATAGCTCAAGCAGTTGGGTGCCTGCCTACCAAATGGGAGGTCCCAAGTTTGATTCCTGAAGCCTCCTAAAGAAGATGAGCAAGACAGAGAGCTAACATGACAGGCTGACACAACAAGGTGATGCAACAATATGATGCAACAAGGAGATACAACGAGGAAACACACTGAGAGACACTACAAGCAGGGAATGGAGGTGGCTCAAGCAATTGGGCGCCTCCCTCCCACATGGAAGGTCCTGGTTTTGGCTCCCGGTGTCTCCTAAAAAGAAGACAAGCAGACACAGAAAGCACACAACAAACAGACACAGAGAGTAGACAGTGAGCACAAACAATGAGGAGAGGGGGGATGAATGGATTAATTAATTAATTAATTAAATCTTAGATTTTAAAAAAAGGCCAAGAGCATAAATCCAATATTCTCACCCCCACTCCTAATCAAAGCCTAAGAATAGAAAACTATGCCAGTATTTCTAGTACCCTTGGCTGACTCTTCATCAGATACAATAAAAATCTAACTGCCTCCACCTTTTTCCAGTCCTCTAAGTTCAGGAGTTATTATGATGGTGAATTGAATTAACCTATGAGCAGATACAGTTTTTACTCCAGAAAAATGTCACCTTCTTGGGTATCATCAGAGAGGAAGGTATTGATCCACAATACTTGTTCCATTTCAAGGTGTCTCTTCTCTCTAACTGCCCTCAAAGGACTCGCTTCTTTCAGACTCCCAGGAAACAATAACCAATGAGTTAAAACTTTTGAGGGCATGGCCAGCAGACAACACGGCCAGCAGACAACATGGCTGACAGACAACACGACTGACAGACAACACGGCCAGCAGACAACACGGCCGACGGACAACACGGCCGACAGACAACACGGCTGACAGACAACACGGCCAGCAGACAACATGACCGGCAGACAACATGGCCATGAAACCCCTCCCGGAAACCTCTTGCGGGATCTTGCGAGATCCTGGCCACGAGAATCTCATTGGAATGAGAATCTTGTCCTGGGTCAAAGGAAAGCACTGGATACTCTCAAAAGGCCTCACCTTTGGCCCCCTGAGAAATGATAGGTGGGGCAAACAAATCAGAACAGCAAACAGCTGGAGCCCCTCCCCCAACATTATGAAGGGGGAGGAAGAAAGACTTTAAAAAGCCCTGACCTGGGGCCCCACGCATGTCTCTCTCTGCAGCACACCTGTGGTCCATGCCTCGGACCGTGTACTTTCTCATTTCCTTGTTTCTTAATAAATTCTTTATTCTCTTGCCAAAAACAAAAAAAACAAAAAACACCTTGTGAGGGTGATGAATATGTTCATTATCTTGATTATAGTGATGGTTTCACTATATATATGCCAAAACTTACCAAATAGTATACTTTAAACGTGTGTAGTTCATTATATGTCAATTATACTTCAATAAAGCTGTGTTGTTGTGTTTTTAGTATGTCAGGTAGTCTGTGGACAACTTCTGCTTTCAGACCTGCAACACAACCATCTCCAAAGGCAATGAAGGACAAATACATATGTGTTAGGGTATGTATGCTAAGCTGCTATAACCCAAAGCCGCCAAAACACAGTGAATTGGACAAGATAGAAGTTTCTTCCTCTGTCTCACAACAGCCCAGGCAAAGGCAGGCAGCCTGAGGTGGTCAGGGGTCTCGGCTCCACAGCGTCACTCAGAGGCCCAGTTCCTTCCATCTTGTTCCACACCCACATGATGGAAGTTGCTTAGCAGCAGCCATGGCCACATTCCAGCCTGTAAGAAGAGGAGAAAGAGGGAAAGGGAAGGGCAAACAATTTCCTTTTAGGGAAGCATCACAGAAGAGACACATGACATTTCCACTCATATACCATTGGTGAGAACATAGCGACATGACCACACTAGCTGCAAGGGAAGCTGGGATATGTAGTTTCTGGCTAATGAAATCAGAAAGGAGTTTCTATCATTGAAAGGAGGGAGAGTATTCCAAAAATAAATATTGGATTATGTTTGTAAACTCTGGGCATATTAGACTGTATTGAATTCAGAGGTTTCACTTTTACTTGATTAAATTATGATTAAGGTTTTGATTGGGCCACGTCAATAGGACATTGAGTCCACGCCCCCTTGGTGGGCAGGGACCACATAGCAGAGCAGACCGTGGAGTTCTGATCCTGGAGCCCAGGAAGTAAACACATAGAGAAGCAGATACACAAGGAAGGAGAGAAGGCTCCCTTAGACACAACAGCAGAGGCCCCGGGAAGAGATACGAGCTGTTTGCCTGATATTCTACAGCTGGCCTTGTGGAGAGAGCAGAGCAGCTGAGCCCAGAGAGACACGAGCCCTGGGGAGAGAGGAACCCAGGAAGCCTGAACCCTGGCAGACGTTGGCAGCCATCTTGCCTCAATATATGGCAATAGACTTTGGTGAGGGAAGTAACTTACACTTTATGGCCTGGTAACTGTAAGCTGCTACCCCAAATAAATACCCTTTATAAAAGCCAACAGATTTCACCATAACCCCTTTGGCTGACTAACACACTTGTTTTATTGCACTTAATTTTATTGTGCTTTGCAATAAAGATATTTCATTTTTTACTGGTTGAAAGTTTATGGCAACCCTGCATCAAGCAAGTCCATCGGTGCCATTTTTCCAACAGCATGTTCTCGCTTCATGTCTCTGCGTCACATTTTAATTAAGGAATGTATATTGCTTTTTTAGACATGCTGTTATTGCACACATAATAGACTACAGTATAGTGTAAACATAACTTTTATATGCACCGGGAAACCAAAAAATTCGTGACTCATTTTATTGCGCCATTCGCCTTATTGTGGTGGTCTGGAATTGAACCCTCAATATCTCCTAAGTATGTTTGCACACTCCTTTTTGAATTAAATTTGGTGAAGGATTCTCCACCCTACTCAAGTCAGAAGGGGCCTCTTAGAGAGAAACTCCACCACGGGCAAAATACCTTCAATTCCCTTAAAGAAAAAAAAAAGAGCCCTTTTGGTTCACAGATGGGTAATTGTATTCACTGTTTCCAAATGTCAAAATTCCTGCCTAGGCCAGCTTTCCACTGAGATCAAAAGGCCCCCTGGGCCTCCTTCCTACTGATGTGGGGTGCACTTAGCCACAGTGCCAAAGGCTGGACTCTAAGCAGAGAGAGGGGTTCACACAGCAAAGCAGGGATGGGGCGAAGACCCCCCTCTCCTGCTCAGGTTCACCAAGACGTGCCCAGACAGGGAAAGCCCTTCAAGCTATCAGAAATGCACAGTCTGCATTGCCCAATGTTAAGAAACAAACGCTGGGACATTCCATGAAAACAATAAGACAAGCGACGTTTTCCACTCTAGGTTTCGAATTTTGTAATTCAAGGCCAGGCTAACTACTGCCACAGATAAACATATTTTGGCATTTTTAGAAATTAAGTTTCTAGCACCCATGAGGGTGGAGGAAGATGCACCCTCTTGGCCACTGTGGAGGGTGTGGAAACTGGGACCCATGCTCCAAAGGGCATGCTGGGGATGTGTTCCTAAAGGCTTCAGCAGTGTCTTTATCACAAGGAAAGAAGCAATTTCACAAAGTCAAAGGTGGTCATTCCAGCACTGGTCTGGCTGTGTCCCCCAAAGAGACAAGTTCAAGTCCTAAGCCCTGGTTTTGTGAATGGGCCCTTATTTGGAAATAGGGCCTTTGAAGATATGATTCGTTAAGATGAGGCCAAACTGTATCAGGGGGGCCCTGATCCAATGTGAGTAGTGACCTTAAAAGAAGAGGGAGGGGAGCAGATGTGGCTCAGTGGTTGAGCGCCTGCTTCCCATGTACAAGGTCCTGGGCTCAATCCCCAGTACCTCCTTAAAAAAAAAAAAAAAAAAGGAGAGGGAAATTTGGTCACACGGATAACCGGGAGGGAAAAGGAAGGCCACCGTGAAACTGGGGGCAGACACTGGAGTGACACAGCAGCAAGCCTAGGAGTGCCAAGAATTGCCAGCAGCCCCCAGAAGCTTTCTAGGAAAAGGACTCTCCCCCACAGGTTTCAGAGGCAGCATGGCCCTGCCGACACCTCGGTCTTGGACTTCCAGCCTCCAGTCCTGGGAGACAGCAGGTTTCTGTTGTTCCAAGTCACTGAGTTTGTGGTGGTTTGTGATGGCAGCCTTAGGAATCTAAGGCAAGTGCTAATAGCCAAGAGTGGAAGCAACTAAATGTCCACAGAGAGCCTGCAGCTCGTGCCCTGCGCCCGGCAGGGCCTCTGCTCAGCGTGAGCTCATCTGTAAAGCCCTCCCCGCTTCTCTCGAAAGACCCTCCACACCTTGTACACACCTCCACCTCTGTAAGAACAACGGCTTTGTCTCAGGCCCCTGGCTGGACAGGCTTCTCTTTCGATGTCTACCAGGAGTCAACAAACCTGTTTTTGTACATAAAATTTGGCAACCCAGCCCTACCCATTCATTGACCTATTGTCTACGGCAGCTTTGGGGCTACAATAACAGAGGTGAGGAGACACAAAGGAGACCCCAGGACCCACAGAACCTAAAATATTTACTCTCTGGCCTCTTAAAGAAAAAAATCTGCCGGTCCCTGAGCTATACTATAAGCCCTTTGAATAAAGAAAGAATCTTAGGGAAGCGTATGTGGCTCAAACGATTGGGCTCCTGTCTGCCATATAGGAGGTCCAGGGTTGAATTCCCAGGCCCTCCTGGTGAAAAGCAAGCTGGCCCATGCAGAGTACTGGCCCGCACGGAGTGCTGGCCCGTGCAGGAGAGCTGGCGCAGCAAGATGACGCAACAAAAAGAAACACAGAAGAGAGACAATAAGAGACACAGCAGACCAGGGAGCTGAGGTGGCACAAGAGATTGAGCACCTCTCTGTGTGCATCTGAGCTGCCTTGGGCATTTGTTAAAATGCAGGTTCCCAGACCCATTTCCCAAAGTCTGCTTTGATATTTCTGAGGTGAAACTAGAGAATATATATTTTATTAATTACACATTCCCAAGGTGACTGTGATGCTGATAGACCTTAAATTAACCCTGTCAAGAGACACTGGTGAAGAAAATGGGGAATCTGGCAGTATGGTGGACTAGATAACCTGAAACCCTCCTGCAGCATGCTGGAGCAAAGAATATTAAACATCACTTAAATGCAGAGCTTATAAAAACAGGAGGGGCGGTGAGGGAGGGGAAGTGAGGGAGAGGAGGGGAGGGAAGGGAGGACTATTCAGTCTGTGCCAGCCAAATGTACCTGCAGTTACCTGGATAGGCTGGTGCAGGGCCTGCCAGCCTCTTCCCTGCTAGAGGTGGGGCTGAAGCCTAGGCTACCTGGGTAACTGCGGTCATTTTGGACCCACATGGCATAGATTGCTGCCCACACCTGCAGCTCTATCCCTTCCCCAGGCAAGGGAGGAAGGGGCATGAAGCTTCATCAGTCTCTCTGGGCAACTAGAGTCTAGGCCTGCACGACTTGAATTATTACACATGGCTGTGGTTCTGTCCCTACCCCTGGCAAAGGAGAAAGTTGGGAGAAGCTTCATCAGTCCCTTGGATAATTTGGGCAGCTTGAGCCTCCACAGCTTACAGCACCAACTACTTCCTCAGCTCCTACCACACAACCAGCTACGGAGAAAGGGCAAGAAAGCCCTAAACTAAGGAGAGAAACTGAACCCAGAATAAATACATCTAGTAAGCCAGATGACAAGATACCAACAAAAAGTTACAATCCACACCAAGAAATAGGAAGATATGGCCCAGTTAAAGGAACAAGATAAGCCTCTAGATGACTTATAGGAGTTGAGACAACTAATCATAGTTGTTCAAACAAATCTCCTTAATAAATCCAATGAGATGGTTTAAGAGATTAGGGATATTAAGAAGACATTGGATGAGCACAAAGAAGAATTTGAAAGCATACTTAGAAAAATACCAGATCTTACAGGAATGAAAGGCACAATAAATGAAATAAAAAATACACTGGAATCATATAATAGCAGATTTGAGGAGGCAAAAGAAAGGATTGGTAAGCTTGAAGAAATGGCTTCCAAAACTGAACGTAAAAAAGAACAGATGAAGGAAAGAATGGAAAAATTTGAACAGGGTCTCAGGGGATTAAATGACAGCAAGAGACATGCAAACATACATTCATGGGTGTCCCAGAAAGAGAAGAGAGGAAAAAGGGGCAGAAGGAATATTTGAAGAAATAATGGTAGAAAATTTCCCAACCATATTGAAGGACATGGATATCCATTTCCAAGAAGCACAACATACTCCCATCCGAATAAATCTGAATAGACCAACTCTGAGACACACACTAATCAGAATGTTAAATGCCAAAGACAAAGAGAGAATTCTGAGAGCAGCAAGAGAAAAGCAATGCATAACATATAAGGGATACCCAATAAGATTAAATGCCAATTTCTCATCAGAAACCATGGAGGCAAAGAAGA
This sequence comes from Tolypeutes matacus, assembly GCA_026826555.1. NCBI lineage: Eukaryota > Metazoa > Chordata > Mammalia > Cingulata > Chlamyphoridae > Tolypeutes > Tolypeutes matacus. The sequence goes on along the minus strand of JAKSZT010052319.1, from coordinate 22,037,434 downwards.
CAGTGGTATGATATATGTAAGATACTGCAAGAGAAAAACTTCCAGCCAAGAATCTTATATCCAGCAAGATTGTCTATCAAAAATGAGGGTGAACTACAAGGTATATACCCAGAAGAACTGAGAGCAGTGACACGAACAGACATCTGCACACCGATGTTCATAGCCACATTATTCACCATTGCCAAAAGTTGGAAACAACCCAAGTGTCCATCAACAGATGAATGGATAAACAAACTGTGGTCTATTCACATGATGGAATATTATGCAGCTGTAAGAAGAAATGAAGTCATAAAGCATATGGCAACATGGAGGAACCTGGAGGACATTATGTTGAGTGAAGCAAGCCAGACACAAAAGGACAAATACTGTATGAATGCATTACTATGAACCAAATATATTGTGTAAAATATTGTTTGATTCACACACACAAAAAAAATTTACATGTATCCATTACATTTAATTGAGAAATGTATATATTTATTCATCTGTATTTACTTTTTAGTTTTTAATTGCTTATGTTTTCAATTATTAAATGTACAACATAAAGTTAAAAAAAAAAACTCTGGGGAAAAAAAATGAGGGTGAGTTTAGAATATTCACAGGTAAACAGAAACTGAGAGAGTTTGTAACTAAGAGACTGGCTTTGCAGGAAATACTAAAGGGTGTGCTGCAGTCTGAAAAGAAAAGACAGGTGAAAGGGCTTGGAAGAGAGTCTAGAAATGAAGATCATATCAGTAAAAGTAATTAAAAGTCTCAAAAGAGCGGTGAAAATAAAATATGACAGATAAAATCCAAAAGTCAAAACTGGGTGAAATAAGAGCTGCCTTTACAGTAATAACATTGAATATTAATGGATTAAACTCCCCAATCAAAAGACACAGATGACAGAATGGATAAGAAAATATGAGCCACCTATATGTTGTCTGCAAGACACTCACCTTAGACCCAAGTATACCAATAAATTGAAAGTGAAAGGCTGGAAAAAGATATTCCAAGCATTCAGTAACCAAAAACAAAACAAACAAACAAACCCAAGTACCTATGTTTATATTAGATGAAATAGACTTTAAAAGACACTAGTATTGTGCAATCTGAGGAGGAAGTCAGGAAAAAATTTTCATTTACAACAGTGACTAAAAGAACCAAATATTTATGAATAAATTTAACCAATGATGTAAAGCACTTGTATTCAGAAAACTACAACTTATTGTTAAAAGAAGTTTAAAAAGACCTAAATAATTCGAAGAACATTCCATGCTCATGGGTTAGAAGACTAAATATCAGGGGACAGATGTGGCTCAAATGGTTGGGCATCCGTCTCCCATATGGAGGGAACTGGTTTCAATCCCCAGGACCTCCTGGTAAAAGAAAAGAAAAGTATAGAAGGCGCGTGGACATGCCAGGTCCTGCCGAGCTATGCAACAAGGTGATGACGTAACAGGAGAGAGCCAAGATGAGATGCACTGAAAAGCCAGAAACTGAGGTGGCGCAGGTGGCAGAATGCCTCTCTCTCACATCAGAGGTCCCCAGGATCGAATCCTGGTGAAGACAGGAGGAGAAGGATAAGAAGAGAGGGCAGAAAACAGACAAGAGAGTTGCCCATCAAATGGACACAAAACAGCAAAATGGGCAGGGGGAGAGATAAATGGATAAAGTAAATAAATAAATCTAAAAAAAAAAAAAAAGAAGACTAAATATCATTAAGATGTCAATTCTACTTAAATTGATATACAGTTTCAATGCAATCCCAATATAAATCCCACCAGCATTTTTTAAATAAATGGAAAACATGATTATCAAATTTATTTGGAAGGGTAGGGGGTCCTGAATAGCCAGAAACATCTTAAAAAGGAAAAGCAAAGTTGGAGAACTCTCATTTCTGAACTTTAAATCGTATTACCTCGCTACAGTGGTTAAAAACAGCATGGTACTGGCATAAAGACAGACACATAGACCAATAGAACTGAACTGATGGTTCAGAAACAGACCCTCACATCTATGGACAAGTGATTTTTGACCAGCCTGTCAAACCCACCCAGCTTGGGCAGAACAGTCCATTCAACAAATGGTGCTGAGAAAACTAGATATCCACAGCAAAAGAAGGAAAGAGGACCCCTATCTCACACCTTATACAAAAATTAACTCAAAATGAATAAAAAACCTAAATATAAAAGCAAGAACCATAAAGCTTCTAGAAGAAAATGTAGGAAAATATCTTCATGACCTGGTCATAGGTGGTGGATTCTTAAAGGAAATAAGAGGAGGACTGAGATGAACTACTGATATTTAATGTATGAAGTTATAATTAGCTTTACTGTAGAAATGTGGAAATGTACAGAGTTGATGGTAATACATTAGTGAGTAACAGCTGGTCTATAAATGGGGATGTGGCTGAAGGTGGTAGTCTAGGGATGTAAATGCCAATTGACAGAAAGCTAGAGAATAATCTAGGGACTGAACAGCACAGTAAACTCAGAGGTAGATGGGAATAGTGGTTGATGGTACAGATGCAAGAGTGTCCTTTGTGAGCTAGAGCAAGTGTACATCAGTATTGCAGGGTGGTGGGAATGTGGAGAAGCATGGGGAAAATACAACTGGAGTCACCTATGGACTGTGGTTAAGAGTAATAATGTAATATTCATGCATCTAAGCCAAAGATGTACTGTCTTGATAATGACGGAGTATGGAAAAAGTGTGCCAAATGTATGCTATGGACCTAGTAATAGACTCATGAAATTATCTCATAATCTGTGACAAATGTTCTACCACGGTGTGATGTGTTGATAGAGGGCTGTTGTACGGAAATCCTGCACATGTGCATTATTGTTTTGTAAGTTTATAACTTCTGTCATAAAAATATATTTTAAAAATAACAATAGGGTGAGTTGGGGGAAAATACACCAAGTGTGAGATAAGGACTATAGTTAGTAGTAAGATTTTGACAATACTCTTTCATCATTTGTAACAAATGTCTCACAAAACTGCAAGGTCGTGGTGGTGGGTTGATGTATAGGACCCCTGTATGATGTTATGCATGTTTGCTTTATAAGTTCACAACTTTTTTTTTTAAGATTTATTTATTATTATTTATTTATCCCCCCACCCCCCCCCAACCCCCGTTATTTTTTGCGCTCACTATCTGTTCTCTCTGTGTTCTTCTGTGTCTGCTTATCTTCTCTTTAGGCGGCACCGGGAACTGATCCTGGGACCTTCCAGAGTGGGAGAGAGGCTGCTCAATCTCTTGTGCCTCAACCTCAGCTCCCTGGTTTGCTGCATTTCTTATTGTCTCTCCTCTGTGTCTCTTTTTGTTGCATCATCTTGCTGCACCAGCTCTCCGCACAGGCCAGTACTCCTGCGTGAGCCAGCTCTCCGCGTGGGCCAGTACTCCATGTGGGCCCTCACTCTGCGTGGGCTAGCTCACCATGTGGACCAGCTTGCTTTTCACCAGGAGGCTGCAGGAATCAAATCCTGGACCTCCTCTATGGTATACAGGAGCCCAATAGCTTGAGCCACCTCTGCTTCCCTGTTCACAATTTTACCATACACTTATTGTTTATGTATGTGCATATATAAATGATATATAATAATAATAATTAGGTGGGTTGGGAAAAATACACCAAATGTAAGATACTTTGGTTGGTAGTAATATTTTGAGGATGCTCTTTAATCATTAGTTAAAAATGTTTCACAACAAAGCAAGGTATTGGTGGTGGGGTGAGGTATGATGTCCCTGTATGATGTCATATATGTTTGTTTTGTAAGTTCACAACTATTACTATACACTTATTGTTTATGTATGTTTATATATGTGTGATATAATTCAATAAATTTTTTTAAATGCCAAAAAAAAAAAAAAAAAAATGCAGGGCATTTCTAGGGGAAAGAGAAGAGGAAGGAACTAACTACCAGAGCAATCTGCCTGAGCTGACCTCTGGCCACCTTGGATGCAGATAGTGGAGGGGAGGTTTTGGTACCTCAGAGGCCAGGGCTTCAATGAGCTGCCTGGAGTCAGGAGACAAGGCCTTGGGCCTATCCATGATGGGGAGCTAGAGCTGAGAACCAACCGACATGGGCTCTGTGGGGGAAACACACCATGCCTTGAGAAGTCCTTCCCATGGTCTGTCTGCATTTACAGTTAGAGTTAGAATTTATACTTTGTGGTTGAAGAACCTCAAAGGAGAGAAATTAACCTACAAAGTGATCACAGGTGGTTGGTGGACGTCTGGGGCACCTGGAAGAAGCAAACGCAAAAATCTCCCCAAAGGCCTATCCCTCAAGCCCAGCTGCGAAGAAAGGCCACTGCAAATGAGCTCACACTCCAAAATTATAGATCAACGGGAGCGAGTCGGCAGGCACAGCCATGTGTGCGATTAGACACTTGGGAATTTCACCCAGTGGCACTGGGATATTCTCCTGTTTCTCGCCATCCCCACTGGCACTACGCTGCCCCCAGCCCTGGTTCCAGCTGGGATGAAGGCTTCTCCCTTGCTGTCCTTGCAGCATCTTGTCAACCCCAGCAGTTAACACCATGTGTTAAAACACCATCTGGGGAAGCGGCTGTGGCTCAATCAGTAGGGCTCCCGTTTACCATATGGGAGGCCCCTGGTTCGGTTCCCGGGGCCTCCTGGTGAAGGCAGGCCCGCCCGCACGGCGTGGTTAGCTGACCCAGTGAGCGCAAGCAGCAAGGGGGGGATAAATGAATAAATAAATAAAATCTTTAAAAAAAAAACACCATCTGATCACCTCCCTCCTCTGCATGCTTCTCCATCTCACCCGGAGGAAAAGCCAGGAGACATTCCATCACCCAGCCTCCAGCTGCTTCTTAGACCTCGTCTTTCCCCCTCCCGCCCCTTCCCTATCTCTAGCCCCAGTGGCAGCCTATGTTGTCCAAACACACCAAGTATAGATTTTACGTCACTCACTTTGCTTGTTGCCTGGCTTTGCCAATATATTGTAAGCTCAAGACAGGGATTTTGTCTGTTTTGTTCCTGGCGTGTTCCTGGTGCCTAAAACAGTGCCTAACACATGCTAGATGCTCAATAAATATTTGTTGAATGAATGCAGGAAACCACTGCAGAATTTTAATAAAAGGAGCAACCTGATCCTTCACATCAGAACTGTAGTTATACTTTACCTCCTACTGCATCCACGTGTTCGTTTCACTGCCATGGCTACTGGGTGAGGACGAGGGGAAGGGAAGGATTTTTCTCCCCATTTCCCATATGAGTAAGCAGAGATTTGGAAGGTTTTAATGTCATGTCCAACTTCATACAACAGGTGCACTCGAGTTGGGTTTATGCTTTACGATCCCTCGTTCTGCCTCCTGCTTTCTTACCTGCCAACCTTTCCTCTAGTTTCAAGTTTTAGTGTGAAATAGTCACCACTCCCTCATGATATATGAGGAACTTGGGGCTCGAAACCTAAAATCAAGGGCAACCCCAGGTGTGAAATGTCACTTAATGAGGTGTCTCATGGCAGGATTATTTGTGCAGCGGTTTCATCCAGGAAAGGTGTGGAGAGGGAAGGGACGGCCCCTGTAGGACCTCACGTTGATGTGGCTGAGCTGAGGTGGAAAGCCCGCCGAAAGGGGATGTGGGTATCCTGGACTCCACCCCTCACCAGCCGGGTGGCAGTTGGCAGCTTCCCTGACCACTCTGGGCCTCAGTTTCCTCATTGACAAAGAAGCAGAAGCTCAGACTAAAGTTATGCTACACCCTTCCCAGCTGAGAAAGTCTATGATTGAAGAGTTAAGGGTGACCTTGAGAGGTAGAAGTACCAGTTCATCTTCTCTATTAGCGACTTGTGGGGATCAAATGTTTCCACTCAGAGGAAACTTGCTTCTTCTCTCTGTGGAATAAACCCAACTCTACCTCTGAGTAAATCCTAAAACCCAAAGTCCAGTGTCGCCAGTCTACGTACTAAATTTCCAACATTGCTGTCCTTTTGTCAGCCACACTGCTCTCCTGAGCTCTATGGATGTCATGGTTGAAGCTCAGGGTCCAAGGCCTGGGTTCAAATCCTGGCACCACCTCTTACCAGATGGGTGACCCGCATGTAACCTTGAGCTCCAGCTCAGCATCTTTAAATTGGAAATAATCACAGTCCCAACTGTGTGATGTCACTGAGAGGATTCAATGAGATTCACCCCATGAAGCGCTGAGGGCCTGTTAGTGGAAACTGCTCTCTGTTAAATGAGCATCAAGCCCTGGAGAGGGCAGAGAAGGTGACTCTGTGATTCACAAACGCTGCGATGAAGACCTCTCACTGACCGGGACCTTTGACCGCATTTGTGTCTCCTGCTCTGTGGCAGGCTCCGTCCCAGACACTGGGGATATAGACACCCCCAGTACCGTGTGGCATTTGTGCTACTGGCATGAACTATCTGGTTTGAGCAACACAGACTATGGAGAAATGAAAGAGGGATTTGCAAATGCCCAGATTCAATGGCCCAAGGGGACGCTGCCAGACAACATCCATCAAAACAAGTGGTGAGTTTTATTGGAGTAGAGCTTTATCATGAGCATGTGCCCTCAGCTTGGCCTGTGGCTGCCGGGAGACAGGCTATGTGGGGGCCCGCCTGCTCCGTCCCTGCCCTTCCCCCGCTCTGTCCCATCCCTACCCCTATCCCACCACTTCCCTCTCCCCATGTCACACCAGCCTCTGTCACTTCCCAGGGCCTGGCACAGGCCTCCCTTTGCTGGAGTGCTCTCCTGCCCCATCCCAATCCTCACTGCAACCTTCAGGCTGGTCCCTGCCTAAAACTGACCTCCTTGTCCCCTGGCACAGTAGTCTGCCCTGCATTTGCTCTCTTAGCTCCCGGTAGACTCTTAGCCCACTGGCAACTATTCAGTTATTGGTATAATTTATTATTTGGCATCTGTCACCCCTACTGGCTAGTGACCTTCATGAGGGAAGGGCCATCCATGTCTGTCCTGTTCACTGCTCTTTCCCAGGCCTGACATCTAGAAAGTTCTCAGTTGTTAAATGACTACATCGATGAATGAATGCATAAATGAGGAGGGCAGCCACCGTTTCTTGAGCCCTGGCTATGTGCCGTGAACCCTTTAGTCCTCCTTACCCTCAGGGAGGCAGGGCATACAGCTGAAGGCTTAGAGACCCAGGGGGACAAGGAAACTGCCCAAGGTCTCCCGGCCAAGAAGAGGAGGTGCCAGGAGTCAAAGGCAGGTAGCGTGACTACAAACCCAAAGCCCCTCCATGACCTCTTGCTGGTCCAACCTCTGGGGTTCCAGCAGACCCCCTAAAGTCGCTGAAGTCACCCTGAAGGGTTGTATCCAGAGGATGGGCCCACGGTGGGTGTAAAGCGCTGGCCCTTGGGGACACTCATGGGACGTGAGTTCCTTGGACGGTCTCTATTCTGGGTGCTCTTGAGAGCTGCTGCAGTTTGCTTAAATGTGCCTTGGCAGAGACAAGGAAGGAGGCTATGGGAGGCTGAGAGGACCAGGTACGGCCCCACCAGGCCTGAGTACAGAGAGCAGTTGGGGCTCAAGGAGGCAGGGCCTCTACCCAATGGGGAATTTGATGGAGTCACAGAGGCTTCAGCAAGAGGACAACAGCATCCTGGGAAGGCAGGGAGGGGAAAAGAAGATGTTACAAATCTGGCGGCTCCCGGGCTCGCTGCCTGCCATGCGGTGGTAAAAGAAATTAACTTTGGCTCCAGCACCCACTCTCCCTGCAGAAGACGGAGCCTCAGCTTACACATCTGGGGTCCAGCCCCAAACATGCTGGCCCTTCCCCTAGCCTAGAGGAACCCTCTTTCCCTCCATCCGTCCGAGCAGTCCTCTCCTTAAAATTGACCTACACCTGCCTGCCTTGATGAGCAGGCAGCACAGCGATGACAGCCAGCCCGAGTGCGGGCTGGGAGCCACTCACATGCCTTACACCACATCATGCTCTCAGCAGCCCTACGAGGTGGGGACAATTGTCATCCCATTTCACAGAGGAGGAAAGAAAGACATGCGGAGAGAAAGAACTTTCTCCAGTGCAGAGCCAGGACCTGAATGGGGCTGCACGCGTTGGGCAGAGGGCAGCTCTGCTCGGGTGATCAGGACGGATGTCACAGAGGAGGCTGGGTCCCAGCTCTTCCTCTCTGAGCCTCAGTCTCCTCCTCTGTTAAATGGGTATAGGAAGCCCTGCCTCATAGGATTGCCCATAGAAGAGGTAACGCATGTGAGTGGGGTCCCAGCACCTGACACAGTAGTGCAGAAGAAACGGTTTAAAAGATGAGATGCTCTTCTTTGATGCATAGCCCTCATTATTTGAAAGCTCAGTGAAGGAAAAAAAAGTCCACAGGTTCAAGGTGCACTGAGGCCTGGTGGCTTGGGGGGCTCAGATATCCCTGGGCTAGAAACCTGACTGCTGAGCAGCTGTGGGATCTTGGGCCCAGCTGTGAGCTCCTCAAACGTAGGACCCTTGCTACGGGCCTCTTCATCCTTGTTTCCTGATGCCGAGGGAGGGAGGGAAGGGAGGGAAGGGAACGAAGGGAAGGAAGGGAGGGAAGAAAGGGAAGGAAGGGAGGAAGGGAGGAAGGGAGGAAGGGAGGAAGGGAGGAAGGAAGGGAGGAAGGGAGGGTGAACCTCTCACTCCCAGTAGCTGCTGATGAACCCCGAGGGGGAATTGGTGGATTCTGCTGACTCATTGATTTCTCTCCTGCCAGCCCTGACCTTGGCCTGAAGAAATGGGAATTGATGCTTTCCCCAGTTCCCAGCTCCTGGCCATGATCAACTCCAACATACCCTTCCTTTGCTTCTGTCCAAAGTAGTCTTTCCAGGGTGAGTTGGTGGATGGGTGGGTGGGTGGGTGAGCGGATGGATGGATGGATGGATGGATGGATGGATGGATGGATGGATGGATGGATGGATGGATGGGTGGGTGAATGGATGGATGGGTGGATGGGTGGATGGGTGGGTGGGTGGGTGGGTGAGTGGATGGGTGGGTGGATGGATGGCAGAATTTCAGAACTAAGAGGGGCTGGTCAGCTTGAGCTTCCCCTTCCTCTTCAAGTGAACAGAGCTCTGACTTGGGGGGAAGGACTTGCTCAAGACCACACAGTAAGTTAGGCCAAGGGCCAAGGACTCTTTTCACTATGCCCTCCCTCCTTTTAAGTTCCCTGATGTCACTTATCACTTAGGTCCTGGCTTAACTTGAAACAGAGAATCTAGGTTATATCACTCTATTCCCCTCACACCCGTGGTCCCTGCCCATGCTGTGGGGCTCAGGGGAAGGAACACCCTCAATCAGACCTGAGCTATCCCTGCTACTGCCTCATTCAACCTTCCTGGGGACCCACCCCTATCTTCTCCAAAGACCATGTTTCTCCCACTTTTCCAGGGCAGACTCCCCACCTGGAAGGACTTGCCAGTCTTCCTACAGAAATAGGTTCTGGGCTGAAAAATCTAAAGGCGATATAAGGATCATAATGTTATCACTCATTACACCCCTTGATGTTATATCTGAATCAGCCTTTGATAATACCAATGATTTGATAATAATGCAGATAATAGCTACAGCCCCCATTTGCTGGGACTCATGGCTGCCCTCCAGAATCTGCCTCTATTGTCAGGTGGACTTATTCTCTGTTATCCGTGGCTTCTCCTTTCTTGTCTCTCATGAGGACCCTTTCATAGGATTTGGGACCTGCCCTCATCCAGTATAGCACCATCTCAATCCTTACCTTAATTACATCTTCAAAGACTCTCTTCCCAAATAACGTCACATTCTGGGGTTCCAAGTGGATGTGAATTTGGGGGACACTGTCCAGCCTACCTCAGTCAGTTAACGTCTCTGAGCCCCATTCCCTAGTCTATTTTAGAGACAACTAAGTAATATGGAAAGGCCATCCTGGCTTATAGTTTCATGGTTCTTGGGGAAGGAGAACAAATTCCAGGGCAAAGATTCTTAAAAGCCATCCTGGGGGCACCGGTGATACCTGAGCATGGATGAGAAGCAATTCAAAAGAGAGAAGCCTGCCAGAAAGAGAACCTACCCCTTGCCTGCTCCAAAAGTGGAGGGAGCAGGGAGCCTTGCTGCCAACTGGAGAGTTCCTTACTTAGAGAGCTTCTGGGAGCTGCGGGGACATTACAAGTAGCTCCAGACAATGGCATGTCACAGGAGAAGTAATGAGGCAAAAATGCAACTCCCCTGTGGCCCTTATGAAAACAACAGAAGACACTGTCTACTCCTGGGCCCAGCTGTCACGGTCACTGGGGCATCCTGCAGGCTTGGCATTCACTGAACTGAAAAGAGAGAACCACATGGACCCATAAGGACTGAGAACTCTGACAGTCAGGGCACTTTGAAGATTGGCCATATCCTGTCCAGCAGCCTGTGAGGAGGGGACTTCTCACCCTGGAAAGGCTGTTCATGCAGAAGCAAAGGACAGGTGTGTTGGAGCTGAGAGCAGGAGCTGGGAATTGGGGGAAACATCAATGCCCATCTCTCCAGGCCAATGAATCAGCAGCATCCACAACCCCCCATCTGGATTCATCAGCAGCTCTGGGGGTGGGAAGCTTATGGGGACAGATAGCTATTCTCACAATAGTTCTCCCGAGTAGGTGTATTATTATCCCCACTCTGTGTGAGAAGAAAGTGGGGCTCAGAGGAGAAGAAACTTGCTTAGTCAGATGGCTATCAAGGGATGGTTTCAGAACTTAAACCTAGGTCTGATTTCTCAAAGCCAGGAGCTCTTTCTTCAGTCTATACTACTTCTGCTGTCCAGCGCATGACTCCTGAAAACCAGTCAAAGCCTGAAGGAGGACAGTGGCCCCTCATTTTCCACCATACAGGTTGGTTGAACCACAGGGAAAGTGTCCACACTTTAAGACACCAGAGGCACAAATACCATCAATGCCTTACCCAAAGCATCTCACCCACCCCAGGGGTCATGGCAGACCAAGAAGATGGGATCCTGTCTCTCTGGCTACAGGGACTTGTTAGCAGGGCAAGCTGGAAGTGCATGGAAGTTAGCAGCCTGGGAGCAATCCTCAAGTAATGAGGAACAAGCATAGAGTTAAACATCCAGCTTCTTATGCCCTCAGTGGGGCAACTCTGTGGGGTTCTACAGTATCTCAGAGGCTCCCTGGGGAACCGAGCCCTGGTTGTCCCCAGGAGTGGACTGCCTGCTTTCACACCCTTTATCAGATTTTCTCCCAGCCCAGTCTCCCATTCCATACCCCCTCCCTTGTGCTTCCTGGGGTTACTGCCTCCATGAACTAATTACTCCCAAATCCTTGTCTCAGGATCTGCATTGCAGGAACCTTCACCTAGATGTCAGCCTACAAGTGACAGGCGCCCTGAAAAGAGGACTCTTGGCACACGTGAACCTCCCACCTTCATTCTGAATCATGCTTCTCTCCTTTCTTACTGCTGTATTCCACCTTATTTTAAATACCTGGATACTCACCAGGCTGCATCTGTTTCCAGACTTTAGGGTCATTTTCCAGGCTCTCCCACATCATGTTTTCTGCCTGTAGTTGCTCAGGTAGACACACTTCCTCAGACTTGCCTTTTGTCACTCAGACCAATGTTTCAGCAAGTATTTCACAGAGCATCAGTCCCATGAATGTGTGATATACAAGAAGGGGTCAATGATCACCCCCAGGTGTCTGGATTGGGCCAATGGGTAGACAGTGATTTCAATTAAAGAGGACACCCAAGGAGAAGGGCAGGTTTGGGAGAAGGAACAAGTGTTCAGTTTGAAATGCGAGAAAGGCAACCAGGTGGAGATGTCTAGCAGGTAGCTGGAGCTATGGAGCTCAATTCTGGCTAGCTATTATGAAGTGGGTGGGCTAAGCCATCAGAGTGGGTGAGATCCCCCAGGGGAAGGGCCTGATCCAGATTTTGAGAGTCCAGAAATTTATACAATTTGGGGGGCCATTTTTAAGAAAAAAATATTATGGAAGCAAAATTACAAGACACCTTTCAGAGCCTTGGAAGGGATCCATTCAAGTGAGGGACACTGAAGCTTAGGTTCAGTTAACTTCACAGGAAACATTCCTCTGAGTAGAGGGCTAGGTAATGGGTATATTGGGATGATGCGATTTTCTGACTTTCTGTCTCCATCAGTAGAACATGAGCTTCTTGAGGTCTGGAACTATGTCGGGTTCATCTCTGGCCCTAAGGCCTTGAACAGTAAAAGATTGTATCGGTAGAATTCAACGCAGGAAATGGAAATATGTCTAGGGATTTTCAGCAGAAAGGTATTTAGTGTGGGGAATTAGATACTTCCAAAATTGTTGGAAGGACAGGAGGAGTGGAAGTTATGTTGCAGTTGATGAAACAATATAATTATAATTATATTATTAACTATAGTCCATAGTTTGCGATAGGGTTCACTGTTTTAGTTATACAATTCTATGGTTACTTTCAAATTTTATTCTGGTAACATATATAAAACAAATTTCCCCTTTTAACCACATTCAAATATATCATTCAGTGGTGGGTAATTACATTTACAATGCTGTGCTACGGTGACCGTCATTACCAAAACTTTTCCACTGGGGAGCTGATATAGCTCAAGTGGTTGAGCGCCTGCATCCTATGTACAAAGTCCTGGGTTTGATCCCCAGTACCTCCAGCTTTTCCATCACCCCAAACTGAAACTCTGTACCAACTAAACATCAATTCCCTATTCCCTATGCCCACTTTGACCCCTGGAAACCTGTTCTATTTTCTGACTCTGTGAATTTGCAGGGCCTAATTATTTCATTTATGAGAGATCAAACAATATTTGTCCTTTTGTGTCTGGCTTATTTCACTCAACATGATGTCTTCAAGGCTCATCCATCTTGTCACATATATCAGAACTTCATTCATTTTTATGGCTGAATAATATCTCATTGTGTGGCCATACTACACTTTGTTTCCATTCATTTGTTGATGGACGCTTGGGTTGCTTCCATGTCTTAGCAATTGTGAATAATGTTGCTATGAACATTGATGTGCAACTATTTGTTTGAGTCCCTGCTGTCAAATCTTTGGGGTATCTATGGGGAAGTAGGATGGCAGGGCCATTTGGTATTTCTATACTTAACTTTCTGAGGAACTGCCAAAATGTTTTCCACAGCAGCTGCACCATTTGCATTCCCACCAACAACGAACAAATGTTCCTCTTTCTTCACATCCTCTCCAACAGTAATTATTTTCCATTTTTGAAAATTAGGAGCCATTCTAGAGGGTGTGAAATGGTATCTCACTGTTGTTCTGCATTGCATTTCCCTAATGGCTAATGACATTGAGCACATTTTCATGTGTTTGTTGACCATTTGTATATCTTCTTCAGAGAAATGTCTACTCCAGTCTTTTGCCCATTTATTGAGTTGTTGAGTGGTATCATTTCTGTATTTATTCTAGATATTAAACTCTTGTTAGATATGTGGTTTCCAAATATTTTCTATAGTTTGTCTTTTTAGTTTCTTGATTAAGTACCTTGATGCATTAAAGTTTTTAATTTTGATGAAGTTTCATTGATCAATATATTCTTTTGCTGCTTATGCCTTGGCTATAAAGTCTAAGAAACCATTGCCTAACACAAGTTTATGAAGATGCTTCCCTGTGTTTTCTTCTAGGAGTTTTACAGTTTTGGTTCTGGTATTTAGGTCTTTGATCCATTTGGAGTTAATTTTTGTATGTGGAGAAAGGTAAAAATCCACCTTCATTCTTTTGCATATGTATATTCAGTTTTAACAGCACCATTTCTTGAAGGGACTATTATATCCCCATTGAGGTGGACTTGGCAACCTTGTCAAAAATCAATGTCATAGAAGTGAGAGTTTATATCTGAACTCTCAATTGGGGTCCATTGGAATATATGTCTATCCTTGTGCTAGTACCATGCTGTTTTGATTACTGTCACTTTGTACTAAATTTTAAAATCTGGAAGTGTGAGTCCTCCACCTTCACTCTTCTTCAAGATGATTTTGGCTATCTGGGCCTTTTACCTTTCCATGTAAATTTGATAACTGGCTTTTGCATTTCTGCAAAAAAGGCTCTTGCAATTTTGATTGGGCTTGCATTGAATCTGTAAATAAACTTGGAACAATTGGCATCTTGATAACATTTAGTCTCCCAATACATGAATACAGAATGTCCTTCCATTTATTTAGGTTTCTTCAATTTCTTTCAGCAACATTTGGTATTTTTCCATGTATAAATCCTTTACATCCTTGGATAAATATATTACTAGATATCTGATTCTTTTAGTTGCCATTGTAAATGGATTTTTTCTTGACTTCCTCTTCAGACTGTTCATGAATAGTATGTAGAAACATCACTGATTCTTGCATGATGATCTTGTACCCTGCCACTTCGTGAATTTATTAGTTCTAGTGGTTTTGCAGTGGATTTTTCTGAATTTTCTATACTTGGATCATGTCATTGGCAAATAGGGAAAGTTTTACTTCTTCCTTTTTAATTTGGGTGACTTTTATTTCTTTCTCTTGCCTAATTGTTCTGGCTAGAATTTCCAGTACAATGTTGAATAGCAGTGGTGACAGTGAGTATCTTTGTCTTGTTGCTTAACTTAGGGGGAAATTGTAGTCTTTCAACATTGAATAATGACGTTAACTATAAGATTTTTCATATATTCCCTTTATCATGTTGAGGGAAATTTATTCCTAGATTTCTAAGTGTTTCTATCAAGAAGCAGTGCTGAATTTTGTCAAATGCCTTTTCTACCTTAAGATGATCGTTTGGCTTTTGGCTTTTGTTATTTTAATAAAGTGTATTACATTAATTGATTTTCTTATGTTGAACCACCTTGCACACCTGGGATAAATCCCACTTGATCATGGTGTATAATTCTTTCAATGTGGTGTTGCATTTGGTTTGCTAGTATTTTGTTAAGAATTTTTGCATTTATATTCATAAGGAATATTGGTCTGTAATATTCCTTTCATGTGCTGAATGTACTGGCTTTGGTATTAGGATGATTTGGCCTCTTAGAATGAATTAGGGAGTGTTCCCTCCTCTTCAATTTTTTTAAAGCATTTGAGCAGGATTGGTGTTAATTTTTGGAATTTCTGGTAAAATTTGCCAGTGGAGTTATCTAATCCTGTGCTCTTAGGAGGTCGTGATTACTGATCAATCTCTTTACTTACTTTTGGTCTATCAAGTCCTCTATTTCTTCTTGAGTCAGTGTAGGTAGTTTGTGTGTTTCTAAGAATCTGTCCATTTATCTAGGTTATGTAACTTGTTGGTATACATCTGTTCATTGTATCCTCTTATAATCCTTTTTATTTCTGTGGGTTATTTAATACCACCACCCTTTCATTTCTGATTTTAGTTATTTGCATCCTCTCCTTTTTTTTCTTTTTCACTCTAACTAAAGATTTATTGATTTCATTGATCTTTTCAAAGAAGCAATTTTTTGTTTCATTGAATTTTTTTATTCTCTATTTCATTTATCTCTGCTCTAAAATTTATTCCTTCCTTCAGCTTGCTTTGGGATTAGTTTGCTTTTCTTTTTCTAGTTCCTCCAGCTGAGAGATTAGTTATCTGATTTGAGATCTTTCTTCTTATTAATGTGGCATTTGAGGCTATGTTTCCCTCTGCACTGCCTTTGTTGCATTCCATAAGTTTTGTTATGTTGTGTTTTCATTTTCATTCACCTCAAGATATTTCCTAATTTCTCTTGTGACTTCTTCTTTGACCCACTGATTGTTTAACTGAATTTGTGAATTTTCCCATTCTCTCTCTGTTACTGATGTATAGCTTCACTCCATTGTGTTTGGAGAAGATACATTGTATGATTTCCATATTTTTTATTTCTTGAGACTTGTTTTGTAAGACAACATATGGTCTGTGCTGGAGAATGACCTATGTGCACTAGAAAATAATGTATATTCTGCTGCTTGGAAGTGAAGAGAGTGTTCTTCATATGTCTGTTAGGTCTAGCTGGTTTATATTATCATTCAAGTTTTCTATTTCCTTACTGACCTTCTGTTTAGATGTTCTATCCATTATTGAAAGTGCATATTGAATCCTCTTGCTATTAATGTAGATCTACTTTTCCTTTCAAATCTATTGATATTTTCTTCATATACTTTGGGGCTCTGCTATTAGGTGCATATATGTTTGTATTTGTTATGTCTTCCTATTGAATTGGACCTATATCAGTATATAGTGTCCTTCTTTGTACCTTTTAACAGTTTTTGACTCCAAGTCTATTTTATCTGATATTAGTGTACCTACCCACAGCACTTTTTTGTTTACTATTTGCATGGAAGATTTTTTCTATACTTTCACTTTCAACCTACTTGTGACTTTGAATTTATAATGAGCTCCTTATAAACAGCATATAGTTGGTCTATTCTCTTTTATCCATTCTGTCCATCTCTGCCTTTTGACTAGAGAGTTTAACCCATTTACATTTAAACTAATGCAGGATTTTCTTCTGCCATTTTGTTATCTTTGTAAGTTTTATAACTTTAATGTCACTCAATTCTTTCATTAATGTTTGCTTTCATATTTATTTGTGAGTTTCTTTGTTTTTGTTTTTTGTATTGAACCATTTTGAGTCCCTTCTTATTTCCTTCTGTATGTATTTTTCAGATGTTTTGTGTTTACTATGGGGCTTAAATTTAACATCTAAACCTATAACAATATATCCCCCACTTTTTGTTGTACTCCTTACAAATTATATCTTTTTTTTTTTTCTGTTTCCACTTTTTATTTTTTATTTTTTATTTATACATATATATATATATATAAATATATTTTAAGAGGTGCTTAGATTACCGAAAATATTACACAGAACCCCCTGGGATTCCCATGTTGCCCATCCCCCACACCTCCCACCACGTCCCACACAAACATCTCCCACAAGTGTGGCCCACCACCCTCTTCTAAAACATGATTTATCATTCCTTTTTATGCATTCACATTTTAGAACCTGTAAGAAGTAAAAAATATAGTACTGGCATTTATAATTACCTATCGGGTTACCTTTATCATAAAGCTTTATTTCTTTATGCCCCTTTGATCCACTATCTAGTGGCCTTTTCTTTCAATCTTGAGGCATCTTTTTAACATTCCTTGTAGGGCAGTGGCAAATTTCTTCAGTTTTTGTTTACCTGGGAATGTCTCGATCTCGCTCTCATTTTTTGAAAGATAGGCTCACTGGATATAAAACTCTTGGTTGGCAATTGCTTTATTCTAATACTTTAAATATCTCATCCCACAGCCTTCTTGCCTCCATGATTTCTGATGAGAAATTGGCACTTAATCTTATTGGGGCTCCTTTTTACATAACACATTTCTTTTCCCTTGCAGCTTTCAGAACTCTTTCCTTGTCCTGGACATTTGACTAGCTACCAAAGATATAGATGTGATTCTTTCCGAGTTCATCCTGTTTGGGGTTCATGGAGATTCTTAAATGTGTATTTTCATTTCTTTTATTAAATTTGAGCAGTTTTCTGTGATTATTTTTTTTTAATATCCCTTCTGCCCCTTTCTCTCTTTCTTCTTCTTCTGGGACTCACATAATGCATATATTGGTTTACTTGAGGATTTTCCATACATCTGTTAATTTCTGCTCATTTTTTTTTTCATTCTTTATTTCTTTCTTCTCAGGCTGAATCATTTCAATTGCCTTATCTTCATATTCACTGATTCTTTCTTCTCCCACTTCTAATCTGCTATGGAAACCCTCTAGGGAATTTTTCACTTTAGTTATTTTGGTCTCTAACTCCAGTATTTCTGTTTGGTTCCTTTTTAAAATTTATATCTCTATATTCAGATTCTCATATTGGTCATTCATCATTTTCCTGATATTCATTAGTTCTTTTCCATGTTTTCCTTTGTCTCTTTGAGCATATTGCAGATCATTTTTTAAAGTTTTTTTCAGGTATGTCCAAATCTTCAATCTTCATTGATGTTTTCTGAATTTTTATCTTGTTCTTTTGGATGGGCCATCATTTCTTGTATCTTTGTTTGTCATGCAATCTGCAATCTTTTGTTATGCACTGTACCTCTTAATATTTTAATGTTTTATCTCTGAGATTTAGTTCCTGTGTTGTCTGTACTTAAGTTTTTATACAGATAATGATTAGACAGAGATTTCCTTATGTGCTAGTAGCTAACAGGAAAAAACAAACAAACAAACATCTTTCACAGTCTTTGCAAATTGGCTCTGGGTTGGTTTATACTTCAGAGTTTAGCCCTCCTATCAAGATGATCGGCCTGAAGCAAAAGTGCAATGTCCTCTCCCTCTTTTCTGAGCCTTCATCTTGTCCTAGACTTGCACTCCTGGCATTAAGAATTCCCCCTTTTATAGGATTTCAATTGGCCCCTCTACTCCCTAGGCAATAGAATCCTATCACTCTCTCCTGGGTGCTTTATTTTATGTCTTAAAGCAGATAATCATTGGTCCCAGGCCACTTTGATTTAACTGTTTCTTGCACTGCTTTAGCTGTCAGCAAAGTGCTTCTGTCTGCAGGACAAATTCTGGGAGGGCAAGTCAGAGAAGAGTGTTTTGGTTTAGTCTTTAATTTCACCACCCAATAGATTGGCACCAACATACAGTCTCCCCAGCGCATACATGGGAGTTACTCTGCTCCCTCTGGAACAGTGTCAGTGACCCTCAATGGGAGCACAAGCTGGCTCTATACCATGCCAGGGAAAGGTGGGGGAGAAACCAGCTGTAACCCCAGGAACTTCACCTACCAATTTTTTTAGTTGCATTTTTTTAAAATATAGCACTTGTCCAGTTACTGCAACCCTTTAACTGTTTTCCATAGTTTGAAAGAAGATCTCTGCCAGCTTTTGCTAGTTGTTCAAAGATTCTGTGGAGGGACTGAACCCTGGATAATTTTATACCCCTATCTTGGTTGACCAGAAGCCCATGTTTTTAATCTTTTCATTTTCATTTTAAAAACAATTTATTGAAGTATATTATTCATACATGAACATACATTAACAATAAATGTATAGTAAAAGTTGTGAACCTACAAAACAAATATGCATAACATCATACAGGGATCCCATACGTCATCCCAGCACAAATACCTTGCATTGTTGTGAAACATTTGTAACAAAATTATGAAAGTACATCATTAAAGTATTACTACTATATATTCTTAATCTTAATCTCATTCCTATGGGTGTGAACCCATTATAAACTGACAAATGAGTGGAATGTGCTTCCTCCAGGACCCCTTCCCACCTTCTTCAGATCTCAGCTCAGTTGTCACATCTTTCAGGGACATTTTTTCTAACCTCATCTACCAAGCAGATTCCCCTGAATACACTTTCACAACACCATGTGCCTATCTGTTGTAATTGTATCTATCAGTATAGACCAGGCTGTGCTGCAGTAACAAACAGCCCCAAATTGCATGATTTAAAAAAAGTTTATTTCTCCTTCATGCTATACCTTCATCATGGGATTACAGAGGGAGGGAAAGAGGCTGATTCATCACAGTCACTCTCATACTCAGGCCTAGCAGCAGCTACTTCTTGACACATGTTTCCATTTCACTGCAGCAGTGGAGAGGAATTTGGCAAATGGCATATTGGGCTTTCAAGCTTCCACTCATCACTGAGAGACATGACATTTATGCATATTTCATTGGCCAAAGTAAGTCATGGCCATGCCTAATTTCAAAGGCGTTGGGAAAGTACAAGCTCACCATATGCCAACCAGGAAGGATTGGGAGCCCAGGATTCTTTGGAGAATAGCACTAGTAAATGCCATGGTAGCACTTACCCCAACTGTGAATTTACATTTATCTGTATGATTCTTTGATTAATGTCTATCTCTTTCCCTAGACTATATACTCTGGAAGAGAGTCCCTCTTTAGTTTTGTTCATCATTGCATTGCTGCTTCCTTGCACGCAGTAGGCACTCCACAAATTTTTGCTGAGGACATTATTAGTTAATGATGTTTCCAAGGTAACCCTGTGATAAAATCTAAATTTGGGTGAAGCAGGTGTAGCTCAGTGGTTGAGTGCCTGCTTTGCATGTACGAAGTCCCAGGTTCAATCCCTGGTAACTCCTAAAAATAAGTAAATAAATTTGAACCTCCCTCTATCTAACATCGCAACTTGTATCCATATCACTTCACCAATGTTCTCTCCGTTAGCCTAAATTCACTAGCATAGTCTTAACTTGGTGCTCACTTTTGTACTGTTGACTTTTGTTTATATTTAACTCTGAAAGGCTTAAGGTAGAAGCAGGATGACTCATTCACATCGTAGTGGGAATTACTTTAATCAGATTGTGTGTGTGTGTGTGTGTGTGTGTTTTTCTCAAAACCGGGCTTAGCTCTACCTCAGAAATTGAACCTGAAGTATAGGGGAAGGGGTGGGTTGTTGTTCTGATGAGATACGTTTGAAGAACAAGAAGATGGGACTCATGTTGGGAACTTTGCCACCTGGTAACATTTTAATGGGACAACTTTCAAAGGACTGTCTTTGGACATTTCCTAGTTTGGGCCACAGGGGACTCAACATATGGAAAATGACACAACTCCAGTTGGACAACAATTATTCCCTCCTTAGAAGGCATGAGCTCTAAGAAACTAAGTCATGTGACTGCAAAATTCCATGCAAGTTGAGTCCCCAAGTGAGACAAGGAATCTTTCCGAACGTAACTTTTCCCTTTTCATAATTGTAGCTGAAAGTAAATTTTCCAAGTATAACCAAGCCCTTTATATAAAACAATTTCACTAAAAGTTACCCCCACACAACACCCTATAATCCTAAGGCTCTTGTACAATTGGGTGTCAAAGCGCCCTCTGGTGTAGAACCTAAGAACTACAAGCCTGCTATAGTAACATGGGTCAAATAAATCCCTGAGAAAAGCTTGCAAAGGGGAGTACTTGCTTTGCATACTTTGTTTCCCAAGACTCTTTTTTATTCTCTGCTACAAGCATATCAAACTCAGCATAAAATGGCTTAAAAATGTATTGATGACTGGATTTTTAGAGAAGGAGGAGGACTGAGAAAATGTTATAAGTTGATTTGTCTGATAATAACATATCTAACATAATGAAGCTATTCTCTCTCTTTTTAAAAAATATCTTTAAATACATAGTATTCCTTTTCTTTTAAGGAGAATTACAAGTACATAGTTCTGTCAACAGTTCTGTTGGAAGCAACTGCAAACACCATACACTCTTTAAGCATTTTTGAAATTAAAAAGAAAATGTGGAAAATTGTGAAATATTTTGATATTCTAGAAAGAATATCAGTAGACATATGCATATATATTAATGTATACATATTCCTATAATGCATCATGAACCTTTTTTCCTCTTTACTACATAATAGTCTTTACTTTAAAAATAACTTATTTGTAATTGTGGTAAAATACACAGAGCATACAAGTCATTTTAACCACTTCAAGTAGACAACTCTTAAATATTAAGTACATTGGCAATACTGACTCTCACTACTATTTCCCGGCTATTTTCATCATGCCAAACCAAAAACTCATACTCATTTAGCAGTAACTCCCTACTTCCCACTCCCTCCACCCAGGTAACCACTATTCTGCTTTCTTTCTCTACGAATTTGCTTATTCTAAGTGTTATATTCATATAAGCAAAATCAAACAATATTTGTCCTTTCGTGTCTGGCTTGTTTCACTCAACACGATGTCTTCAAGGTCCACCCATGTTGTCACATGGCCCAGGACTCCACTTCTTAAAGCTAAATAATAGCCCATTGCATGGACAGACCACATTTTGTTTCTCCATTTATCTATTTATGGACACATGGGTTAATAATGCTGTAATGAACATTGGTACACAAAATTTGCCCAAGTCCTGCATTCAGTTCTTTTGGTTATATACCTGGGGGTGGAGTTGCTGGGTCATATGGTTAATAATATGTTTAACTTTCTGAGAACTGCCATCCTGTTTCCATAGTGGCTGTCCCATTTTACATTCCCATCAAGAATGAATGAAGACTCCTATTTCTCCAAGTCCTTGCCAACAACTGTTATTTACATTTTAAAAATAATAGCCATCCTAGTGAGTGTGAAGTAGTATTTCAGTGTAGTTTTAATTTGCATTTCTCTAATGGTTAATGACGTTGAGGCTCTTTTCATATACTTATTGGTCATTTGAATATATTCTTTGGAGAAATAACTATTCAAATCTTTGGCCCATTTTTTAATCGGGCTGTTTGTCTTTTAGTTGTTGAGTTGTAGGAGTGCTTTATATATCCTGCATATTAAACCCTTATCAGATATATGGTTTTCAAATATTTTCTTCCATTCTGTAGGTTGTTTTTTCACTTTCTTGATAATATCCTTTGATGCACAAATGTTTTAAATTTTGATGAAGTCCATTTTATCTATTTTTTATTTTGTTTCTTGCAGTTTTGGTATAAATTCTAAAACTCCATTGTTAACACAAAGTCATTAAAGTTATTTACCTATGTTTTCTCATAAGAGTTTTATAATATTAGCTCTTATATTTAAGACATTGATCCATTTTGAATTAATTTTGTCTATGGTGAGAGGTAGGTTTCCACATTCATTCCTTTGCATGTGGACCCCAATTATCCCAGCACCATTTGTTGAAGAGACTACTATTTCCCCCATTGAACGGACTTAGCACCCTTATTGAAAATCAGCTTTCCATAGATGTGTGGATTTATCTTTGGACTCTAATTCGAGTCCATTGGTCTATATGTCTATCTTTATGCCATTACCATACTGTTCAAATTGCTGTAGCTTTATTTTAAGTTTTGAAATCAGGAAGTGTGGGCCCTCCAACTTCGTTCTTCAAGATTGTTTTGGCTATTTGAGACCCCTTGCAATTCCATATGAATTTGAGTTTCAGCTTTTCTATTCTGGCAAAAAATAGGCCGCTGGAATTTTGATAGGGATTGCGTTGAATTTGTAGATCAATTTAGGCAGTATTGACATCTTACCAATATTAAGCCTTCCAATCCATGAACATGGATATCTTTCCATTGATTTAGATCTTTAATTTCTTTAGGCAATGTTTTATAGTTTTCTGTGTAGGCCTCTTTTACCCCCTTGGTCAAATGTATGCCTAGATATTTTATTCTTTTAGATGCTATTTCAAATTTAATTGTTTTCTTAATTTCCTTTTCAGATTGTTCATTACCAGTATATTGAAGAAACCCAGCTGGCTTCTACATGTTTATCCTGTATCTTGAAACTTTGCTGAATTCACTTATTTAGTTCTAGTAGCTTTCTTGTGGATTCTTTGGGATTTGAGATGAATATGTATGTATATCTCATCTGCCAATAGGGATAATTTTATTTTTTCCTTTCCAATTTGTATGCCTTTTATTTCTTTCTCTTGCTTTATTGATCTGACTAGAACTTCCAGAACAATGTTGAACAGGCATGCTCATCTTCCTGATCTTAAAGGAAAGCTTTCAAGTCTTTCACTATTATGATATTTGCTCTGAGTTTTTCATAAATGTCCTTTATTATGCCTAGAAAGTTCCCTTCTATTCATAGTTTTCTGAAGTTTTATTATGAAAGGATATTGGGTTTTGTCAAATGCCTTTTCTGAATCAATTGATATGGTCATATTTTTTTTTTCTTTTCATCCTACCAATGTAGTTTATTTCATTGATAGATTTTCTTATGTTGAACCATCCTTGCATTCCTGGAGTAAATCCCATTTGGTCATGGTGCATAATCCTTTTAATATACTGTTAGACTTGGTTTGCCAGTAATTTGTTGAGGTTTTTCACATCTATATTCATCAGGGATATGGTTCTGTAATTTTTCTTTTCTTGTACTGTCTTTATCTGGCTTTGTTATCAGGATAATGTTGGCCTCATAGAAGGAGTTAGAAAGTTAACCCTCCTCTTCTATTTTTTTTTTTTTCAGTAGATTTTGAGAAGAATGAGTGTTAAATATCTTTAATGTTTGGTAAAATTCAGCAGTGGCCTTGGAATTTTCTTTGTTGAGAAGTTTTAAATTACTGATTCAATCTCTTTGTTTATTTTAGGTCTGTTGAGATTTTCTATTTCTTCCTGTGTGAGATTAGATAATTTGTATGTTTCAAGGAATTTGTCCATTTCATCTAGGTTTTCTGATTTGTTGGTAAATAATGGGCCACAGTTCCCTCTTAAAATCTTTCTATAAGATTGATAGCAATGTTCCACTTTCATTCCTGTTTTAGTTATTTGTGTCTTATCTTTCTTCTTCTTTGTCAGTGTGGCTAAAAGTTGTTGATTTTATTGATCTTTTCAAAAAACAACTTTTGGATTTGTTGATTCTCTGTATTGTTTTTCTATTCTCTATTTCATTTATCTCTTCTCCTAATCTTCACTATTTCCTTCCATCTACAAATTTTGGGTTTAATTTGCTCTTCTTGTTCTAGTTTCTTAAGGTGTAAAATTAGGTTATTGATTTGTGATCATTCTTCTTTTTTAAAGTAGGCATTTAGAGTCCTATATGTCCCTCTGGGCACTGCCTTCACTGCATCCCATAAGTTTTGGTACATTGCGTTTTTGTTTTCATTTGTTTCAGGATATTTCCTAATTTTCTTTGTGATTTCTTCTTCGACCCTTTGGTTGTTTAACAGTGTGTTGTTTAATTTTCACACATTTATACATTTTCTAGATTTCCTGCCATTATTGATTTCTAGCTTTACTCCATTGTGGTCCCACAAGATACTTTGTATGATTTCAATATTTTAATTGTATTAATATTTGATTTGTGACCTAAAATATTGTCTATCATGGAAAATATTCTGTGGGCAAGTGAAAAGAATGTGAATTCTGCTGTTGTTGGGTGAAATGTTCTCTACATATCCATTAGGTCTAATTGGTTTACAGTGTTATTCAGGTCCTCTATTTCCTTACTGATCTGTTTAGATGTTTGATCATTTATTGAAAGTGATGTATTAATGTCTCCAACTATTATTATAGAACTATCTATTTCTCCCTTCAATTCTGTCAATTTTTGCTTCATATATTTTGGAGCTATTTTGTGAAATGCATATATATTTGTAATTGTTATATCTTCTTGCTGGATTGAAACTTTTATCAATATATAATACCCTTCTTTGTCTCTGAGCAGGTTTTTTTTACTTTAAGTCTATTTTTTCTAAGAATAATATAGCCTTTCTATATCTCTTTTTATTTTGTTGGCATGGAATATCTTTTTTAATACTTTCATTTTCAACCTCTAAGTTTGTACCTAAAGTGAGTCACTTATAGACAGCATACGGGTGGATCATGCTTTTTCATGATCCAATCACCCAATCTGCCTTTTAATAGGGGCATTTAATCCATTGACATTTAAGGTAATAAATGAGAAGGAAAGGTTTACTTCTGCAATTTAGTTATTTGTTTTCTGCATGTCTTATATGCTGTTGTCCCTCCCTTACTATATTATTGCCCCCCCCCTTTTTTTTTTTGTAGTGTACCATTTTGATTCCCTTCTTCTTTCCTTTTCTCTATATTTTTTAGTTATTTTCTTAGTGGTTACCTGTAATTACAATTAATCTCATTAATAACAACCTAATTCAACTAGTACCAGCCTACTGTTAGTAGTACATAAACTCTCTACTCATATCTTTGTCCCTCTCCCTTTATATTGCTATTGTCTTGGATTTCATCTTTAAACATTGTATGCTCATTAACATAGATTTTAAATGTTATTTTACACATTTTCCTGTTAAGTCATATGGGGGGAAATAAGCTGTTATGAACCAAAAGTACAATAATACATGAGTTAATATTTATTTCCCATGTTGTTTATATAGTTACCATTACCAATGTTCTCTATTTCTTCTTATGTCTAGTGTTCTTTTATTTCAGCCTGAAGGACTCCTTTCAGCATTTCTTATAGGGCAGTTTCTTCTGGTAATGATCTCTTTCAGCTTCTTTTTATCTGCAAATGTCTTCATTTCTCCTTCGTTTTTTAAAGATTATTTCATGAAATATGGAATTCTTGGTTGACAGTTTTTCTTTAAGGACTTTAAATATGTCATCCTACTGTCATCTGGCCTCCATGGCTTCTGACGAGAAATCCACTGTTAATCTTATTGGGACCTCTTATATGTGACATGTTGTATGTCTCTTGTTGCTTTCAAAATCCTTTCTTTGCCTTTGGATTTTGACAATTTCACTATAATATGTCTTGCTGTAGATCTCTTAGAGTCTATCCTGCTTGGAGTTCATTGAGCTTCCTGGGTATGTATGATCATGTTTTCACCAGATTTGAGAAGTTTTCAGCCATTATTTCTTCAAATGCTTTTTCTGCCTCTTTCTTTCTCTCTCATCCTTATGGGATTCCAATGATACATTAGTATATTTGATGGTGTCCCACAGGTCCCTCAAGCTCTGTTCATTTTTCTTCATTAATTTTTCTTTCTGCTCCTCACATTGGATATTTTCAATTGCCTTGTCTTCAAATTCACTGGTCCTTTCTTTTGCCTATTCAAATCTACTCTTAAATCTGTCTAGTGAGTTTTTCTTTGCAATTTCTATACTTTGCAGCTCCAAAAGTTCTGTTTGGTTCCTTTTTATAATTTATATCTTTTTATTTTTTACAGACAAAATTTTGATTTCCTTTAGTTCTTTATATATGGGTTCCTTCAGCTCATTGGATATATTTGAGATAGATTTAATATCTTTGACTATTTGTTTCAGTGTATAGACTTCCTCACGGTTGGTTTCTGGCAAATTCTTTTTTTCCTATGAATGAGCCATACTTTCCTGTTTCTTTGTTTTTTTTATCAATTTTTTGTTGGGAACTGGACATTCTGAGTATTACATTGTTATAACTCTGGAAATCTAGTTCTCCCACTCCTCTGGGATTGTTAGGTGTTGTTGCTGCTGCTATTGTGTATTGAGGTCTGGAACTGTCAATTTGTGACTTTTACAAACTATTTTTGCTCCCAATTGGGGAATAGAAAGAGAAAAAAGAGGGGGGCAGGGAAAAGCTGCTGCCTCTCTTAGAGGCCACTGTTGCCTGAGGGGAAGTAGAACAATGGCCACCCTCAGAGCCAGCCCCCCAGAGATATGAAGTAGCTGATCAAAAGCAGTGCTCTGAGACCAGACCACACACCTGGATTTGGAGGACTAGGGCCTTATAGCTCACCCTGGCCCCAGCAAGCTGTACCAGGAGCCCTGGCTGTAGTGCCCCCACTGCTGCCCACCACCGGGTTGTGGGGTGGGGTTAGAAGGTGGTAGCTGCTGAGTGGAGGGTAAATTCACAGATCTACTACAATTTACCAGCCTCTTCCTTCCACTCTTCCTTGGATGCTGCAAAGGATTCTACTAGACTCCAGGATTTCAAAATATTTGACTCAGACAGCTCCAGCCAAGTCAATAGTTGTTCTGGTGGAAGGACTGGATACCTGGAGCTTCCTGCTCTGCCATCTTCCCACAATCCTCCAATGAAGCTATTCTTACATTAGCAGCAATTATACCCTTTCCTAACTGCAAGCCCAAGTTGCACAAGGAAAGAGGAGGGAGAACATCCTGTGTTTAAGGAGAGGAAAAGGCATAGTTGAGAAGCGACTGGGATTGGTGGGTGGGAGTGAGGGTTAGACTGTGTTAATGGAGAACAGACATTTTTGTTTTGAGAATTTAAAGAATTCAGCAGAGTTGGGTGGGTTTTTTTTTTTTTTTTTTTTTAAGAGGAATAAATGTACTTTAATGTGCTCTGCAATTTAGTTTCACATCTTGTTTTTCAAAAGCCTAACAGAAAAGCACACTAAGGTAAGGAATTTAAATTTAGCCTGGAAATTTCCTGGCATTTGAAAATATACTTCTGCAGATAGTTCGAATATCAACACAAGGATTTTTCCCCTCAAAAGCAAGGTCCTTTGGCACTTTTACTGGCTTCACACTTGAGGTCGATTTAAATCGCAAGCCCCCAGGAAAACACCCCCACCCCAGAGCCTGTCAGTGCCCCAAACAGGGGGAAAGGCCCTGCCTGCCCACACATTCTGCTGCATGAGTCTTCCTAGGTCAAGATGCTAAAGAATTTCTTATCAAATCAGAGTTTCTTTCCATGGGGAAGGGGTTGGGATGGGGGAGGAGAAGACACTTGGAAAGACTTCAGACAAATAGATATGATGCCAGGAATAACGAGTCTGTAATTCCTAGCATTACTATTTTATTTAAGAATAGCTATAGCGAGAAAAGAAAAGGAGAAATGTTAGAATAAAAAAACGAACTAAAGAGGAGGACATAGAAGAGTGAAATTAAAGTGAGAAGAGAGAACAGTGTGAAAATTAAGACCCCAATACCTGCATTCCAAAAGCTGCCTTTCCTGGACTTGAGGCCACCTTCTGGGAGGCCCTGATGGGTGAGGACAAGTGTGACACTCGTGCCTCTCCCTGGAAGAAGGAATGGCTGTGAGAGCCCTACAGCGGGTTAGCCCAGGGCATGTGGCTTTTCTGGGAACTTTCTGGAAAAGCAGCGTCTCCCATATGGGGCCAGGGGGCAATTTGGCTCTCGGAGGGTGGAAACTACTCCATCTCAGCCCCCTTTCTCTTTTCTGCAAATGTCATTTGAAAAGTAAAAATTCAAATCAACCATTTTCTTTTTATATCAGAAGTCAAGAACAAACTTCAACAGTCCAGGAAAGTCCAACCCCAGCGAGTGCCTAGGGAAGAGGGCAACACAAGGGCTGCAAGCGCCTTTCTAAAGTAAACACACCCTTACTTCCCACCTCCCTGCGGTCCCAAGGCCATCAATGCCCACTTCTTGGGAATCGGAGGCATTAGCCGGGCCCTCCCCCGAGCTGTCCGGGGCTGAGCTGAGGGCTTGGGCTGGGATTTGAGAAGGCAGTGTCTGCCATGGCGCGGCGGTGGTTTGGGCCTGCTCCTAAGCTGGATCTCATGGAAAGGCTTCTCTCTAACGCACCCAGCGGGTTGACTGCCCTCAAGTCAATAGCCAGGGAATCGGGGCTGCTGCTATAAACCATGGCGGAAAGACACACCCCAAAATGTGCAGAAACCCACTCCCTACCTTTGGAATTAATATCTGAAGCGAAGTTTAGGTCCAGGGAACGGAACGCCACAGCCTCCATCAGAATCTTTTGATGTCAGCATCAGCTGTGAACAGTCCGTCTTTCTCTACTCTTGTTCTTTACGCTGAGAAGCGAGTTGGTTGGGTTTTTTTTAAAATCAAGATTTTTGTTAAGCCTACTTCAGGGCCTGCTTGCCGTCTCTCACTTCATTCTGGACACCAAGTACACCTGACTCTAAAATGCTTTTTTTCTCGTCAATTCCAACTCTTTGAGATAGCTTCTCTTGTGTCTCTTTTGGAGTGATTTTAGAGAATTGATGGAGATATAAATATTAGTTGTTTTCTTTCTTTTTTTTTTTTTTAATAGAAATGCTCCCATAGACTAGACCTACCATTTACATTAACACACACATATGCCCCAAATCCTGCCTTACAAACTCCGGGACAAAATGGAAACACAAGGCACTGTAAAACTAGCTTTAAATCATCCTAAATACCTCCTAATGCTCTTAGCTCCCAGCCAAAGATGCCATCTGCCAGAGGAGGTAGTTCAGAGCTTGAGAACTATGCCTCTGCAAAAGGTCCCCATAAAAGCCACCCCAGGCTCACAGGCAGCCGCCTCAACTACCTGCCTGCTCAGTAGAGAACAAAAGGGCACACTGGTGAGAGTGAAGCTCCACCATAACAATGGACAGTATTTTCATTACCCGGTGCAAACTGAAGGGTGAGGCCAGAGAAGGAAGGTTGATCTCCATTGAGAAGATTCAATGGAGAAATTTCAAACAGGCTGGGGGCCTGGAGTGGAAAGCAGGGAGAAAACCAGTAGTGTTATCACTCAGATACCTTTGGAGGAATAAAAGTCAGAGGGGGCACAGGTTTTTAGATATTCTTCTCTTCTTATTTCGTTGTATGGTAAACAAATAAGTTAATAACTCCAAAAGATTTGGAGATGCCGATGATAGAAAGAATGGCTAGGTTGGGTGGATGGGGGGACAGGTAAGTGGGTGGATGGCAGGGGGGATGGCTGGGTGAGTGGGTGGAAGGGTGAGCTAAGTAAAATAAGCCTTTCCCAATTGTTATACGTAGTTTCATGACAGCATTCCTCCTTCAACATTCACAGGTCCTCTCTTTAAAGAGTGCCCTCAAGATTTAATCAGGCACTAAAGTCATAGATGTTAAACAAAAGGGCACAGTTTTTAGAAAGTAAGCAGACAATGACACCTTCTCAGAACAGCCCCGTGTGCTTCTAGTCATCACGATAATTGCAGGTACATGTCAGCAACCATGCTTAGAGCCCATGCCCCCTGCCCCGATTTAAAAAATGTTTGTGCATCTAATAGTATAATATGAAAATGGAAATAATTTTCAAAAGGAATCAAATATAAAACCACCACACTAGAAAATCAAGGCATTTCTTCCTTCTCTCTGTGACTACTTGCTTCATTTGTTTTTGTTTTTTAATCTTTTTTTTAACTATGCATATTTTTAAAGATACTTAGGTTACACAAATATTACACAAAAATATAGGGATTCCCATATGCCCCGCTCCCCACACCCCTCACACCCCCGCACATAAACAACATCCTTCATTAGTGTGGCACATTCATTGCAATTGATAAACACATCCTGGGGCTTTGCCATTAAGCATGGACCATAGTTCACATTGTAGACCCCACTCTCTCCCACACAATTCTGCAGGCTATGGGAAGATATATAATGGCCTATATCTGTCATTGCAGTGTCATTCAGGATGATTCCCAAGTCCCGAAGAAAGCCCCCGCATTACACCTGTCTTTCCCTCCCCTTGCCCCCAGAGCCTCCAGTGGCCACTGCCTCCACATCAGTGCTGTAATTTCTTCCAATGCTAGAATCACAACACGTCTATAGTAGAATATCAGTAAGTTCAATCTAGTTGCTTGAATCTTTGTGTACATGCTTTGATAGTTTTAAATAAATATCAGAGGAATTATGTATTCTGCTTTTGTCCCTTAAAGTACTTCCTAAACATTGTTATGAATATTCCATCTAGTTGATGCATTACCTCCAATTTTAAGAGACTACTGTACCATCTCAGCTATAAATAAAACATAAGAAAATTTAAAAAAATAACTACTTTGAAAATGGAGAGAAGAGTGCCCTTAAGCACTGAATATAGTAAAATTAGCATTCATGGCATTCACACTGCTAGTAGACAGGAAAATTGTTACAACTTTTCTGGATGGTAAAGTTGATCAATAATCTTTAAAAGATTAGTGCCGCTGAGCCCTTTTAAAACTACTTAATCAGTTCTTAGGAAATGCATCAAAATGCAGGCAAAAAATCAGGTTCCTTACCCAAATGTTTGCTGGCAACAACCTAAGTGTTCCAAACATGGGGATGTTTTTAAAATGATGGTATATCTATATACCCAAAAGGACTGAAAGCAGAGCCTGAAAAGATATTTGCACACCAACGTTCACAGGAGCAATTTTCACAATAGCCAGAAGTTGGAAGCCATCTGAGTGTTCATCACGTACAGTGGAATATTATTCAGCCGTAAAAAGGAATGAAGTCCAGATACATGTTATAAATGGATGAACCTTGAAGACCTCATGTCAAGTGAAATAAGCCAGACACAAAAGGACAAATAACATATGGTTTCATTTGTATGAGATAGAACATGCAAATTCACCTAGTCAGAAATTAGAATACAGGTTACAATGGCCAAGAGAGGGGTGGAGAGTGGGGAGTTAATGCTAATTGGGGCAGATTTTCTGATTAGGGTGTTGGAAAAGTTTTAGTAGTGGATAGTGTTGATGGTAGCACAATTGTAAATGTAATTAACACCACCAAATTGTATACTTGCAAGTGGTTAAAATAGGAAATTTTAGGTTGTGTATATGTTATTCAATAAAACATTTTTTAAAAGACCCATAAATTGTACAGTACAAAGAATGCACTCTAATGTAAACTATGGACTTTCATTGATAATATAACCATAATGATATTGGTTCCTCAGTTGTAACAAATGTGCCACACTAAAGCAAAACGTGCATGTGGAGGGGTCTATGGGAACTCTGTACTTTCTCCATGATGTTTCTGTAAACCTGTAACTGCTCTATAAAATAAGATTTTAAAAAATGCTCTCAAAAACCCCCTTCACCCCATTCAAAATACTTTACAATAATATTTGTCATGCTTTTTACACCTTAGGAACACAAAAAAATACCATAAAAAATTGAGCTGCTGGTACATCTACGCCACAGATTATTAAGCAGCCATTAAAAATGAGATTGGCAAAATTATATTCCAGACATGGAAAATATGCAAAATATCAATTTATACTATGAAAGCAGGATGCAACATTGTATATGAAAATGTTCACAAACTCATAAGGAAAAAAAATAACTTGACAGACCATTGGAAAGAAATAGACCAAAATATTGCTTCATGTTCTCTGCACAGTGGGGTGGAATGATGGGTGGTAGTTTTTCAGCTTTTTTACACTTTTATGTTTTCTCCAAATCTCCTACAATATGCGTGTGCTCCTTTGATGGTGGCAGGGGAGTGAAGTATTTTTAGACAGGACGAAGGAGGATGGGGACTCTGTTAAGTTGGCAGTGAATGAATTTGGCCTAAATTGGCCTCAGGATGGAGTGTGCAGGGAAATACAGGAGCTGCAGCTGGAAAGGGGTCTTCCAAAAGTTAACAAAAGGGAGTGGGAGCCGCCAGAGAGTGGAAGGTGAGGAGGATGTCCTGGAGGGGAGATGGGCGTGGTCTTAGTTGGGTGGGCGTGGTCATGCAGGAGGAGGGACCTGGTTGTAAAGGAGAGACCACCTTGAAGGCGAAATGGGAGTGGTCCTGATGGGATGGGTGTGGTCCTCTGAGCTCATATAGGTTCCTGGGTCCTGTAGTGAATAAGCCCAGATGAATGTTTAAGGAAGCTCTTTAAACGGGGCTCAGACTCACCCAGGACAACTAACTAAAGGATGATGATGGACAATGCCCACCCCAAAACACAGAGTGTCTACAATTGCAAGCAAGACAGTTCCATCCACCTGCCACATGGAATCTAAGCCCCTCTCAATCAGAAACAGAGCAGGCACCACCATCCTAAAATCCTTAAGACCGAGGAATGAACAAACACAAGGGGGGAATGCAACTATGGACTAAAGTAGGCTTATTAGTAATGGAAGAACTTGTAACATTGATAAAAAGGCAGGGGTCACCAGAGGTTCTGAGGGGAGGGAGAGGGAAGAATAGGTGTAAACATGGGGCATTGGGGGGGGGGGCATTGGAATTGTTCTGCATGAAATTGTAATGACGGATCCTGGCCATTATACATTTTGTCAAAACCTATAAAATTGTGCAGTACAAAGTGTAAACCATAATGTAAACTACAGACCATGCTTGGTAGCAATGCTTCAGTATGTGTTTATCAATTGTTAGAAATATCCGACACTAATGAAGGATGTTGTTAGTAGGGGAAAGTGGAGGAGGGGGAGAGATAGGGTATATGGGAATCTCCTATATTTTTTATGTAACATTATGTAAAAATAAAGGAAAAAAAGGGAGGGTCTCAGAGAGGGGTCAAGTGGACTAAGCTTTTCACAATGAAATATACTACTGAAATAACCAGTGCGACTTTTTATGCTGTAGAGACAGGCTGAGAGCAGTTATTGCTGGAAATGGGACGTCCAGGCACAAAGATTCTGGTCATGAAGGTTGCCTGTGATCCTGAAACATCTCCAGTGGTCCAGGCATTATCCCAATCTGGGGAAGCCGGAATCTTGGGTGCAGGCAGGCAGAGTGGCTTGCCAGGGACCCTGGTCTGCTGCCTACCTGTGCCCACCGTATCTCCTTGACTTTCAGTAACGTCCTTGTAGTCAAAAAGCTGCTTTCACATGATAAGGAATATTGTCCCTAGCCTAATCCAGTGCCCAGCACACAGCAGGCAGGTAGTAAACTCTTGGTGAATAAATAAATGTATCAAACAATGAATGAATGAAGCATCTGGTCAATGACAACAGTCACGTGGAGGATGGAAGAGTGAAAGCTGTAGGAAGACAACTGTTCCAGGAAAGAGAGACGGCATTACGAGGATCTCGCGGTCCGGGGAAGACCCCCCACTACCATCTTGCCCAAACCCTGAGCACACGGAGATCCAGAAAGCTTCCCTGCTGGTTGGAGCCAGGGCTTCCGTTCAGATCGTTCTGCTCCTTCCACCCCCCTCCTGGGAATCCCTTTAGAATAAACTTCCAGGCTACCAGATTCCCTTAAACTGCAGCATCTTTGCGCCAAATAACAACGCTGGAGAGCTTTGCCAGGAACCCAGCCCTGTTTGCAGCAACAGTGACGAGGCTGGTCCCTGAGAATGGCCCTTTGCCCAGCTATATCTGACAAGGCAGAGAGGTCCCTTCCAATTGGGTTTGTTTATGCATGTTTTCCCCAGCTCTACAAATTACTGTCAATAAATTCGGGGCCTGATGCGATCTTAAATCCTATCTCAGGAGAGAGTTGATAAGAGTCAAGTCCTAGGGGGTGGGGGGGGCTGGAATGGAACTGGGGCCCGCGCCCTCCCCCAGCCCAGTTGACAGCAGCTATTTATGCTCTGGGACCTGGAGAGCTGTTCTGCTTATGATGACCCTAATGGCTGGTAAGCAGAGAAGCTGTTTGGAGGAGCCCATAAATTAGGCCTGGAATTTTCAGGATAAACATCTTCAAGATTTATACCTGCAGCCGCTGTCATTAGCACTGGTTTCAGAGTGATCACGGCCCAGGGGGGTTGGTCTTGTGCATTCCTGCTGGAGGCAGGGTGCTGGGAGGAGCCCGTGTGTGCCCTCCTCAAGGAATCTTCCATCACCAGAGGGGACGGCTCCCTCCCAAATGCACGGAGACACCTGGACACTTTTGCTCTGAGACCACTCCAAGGAGTTGGGACTAGAGAAAGCTCCAGAACTTGGAGTGTCCCTTGGGTCAAATCCTTAGCCACTGGTTTTTATTCTGCCCACCCCATCTGTGGATTTTGCTCTAACAATGACAGATGTAGTGCAAAGAGCATCTATCCCGGAGGTGGACTTAGAACCCAGCTGGGGATACAGACCAAATTTCTTCACCTCTGAGCATCAAGGGCTTCCTTGGTAAAAAGCACCACAAACAGAGACTCCTCCAAATAGCGGGGTGTTTGGTGCTGCCCTCACCTGACGGGTCCACGGTTATGAGGGCCTCTGGACACGGCGCCAACACAGCGCAGGAAAGGGGAAGAGGGCCCGTGTTTGCTGAGAATCTGCTAGGCGCTAAGCATTGTGCTCTGTGCTGTACATGCAGCTCTTTGAGTAGAGCCCAGTGTGTGCTGGGATTTTTTTCCCCTGTGTATTCTGCTTCCTATTGGGAGTGGGAGTGGGATTCTTTAAATGTATCCATTCATCCAGTAAATATAAATGGAGCTCCCCACATGGCCAGGTTATTTTAGGCAAACAACATACAAATACCTGTGTCGTCATGGAGATTACATTCAAGTGGAGGACGATAGACAATCAACAAACATAAGTAAATGTTGTACATGGTGATATGTTAGGGGACGAGGGGCGTAGGGGGACTAGAGCAGGTAAAGGAAGTTCGGGGGTCTGTGAAGGGGCCAGGGGAGTCACACTTTCAATGAGAAAATGACAGTCAAACAAGGACTTGAAGGAGGAGGAGTTGATCATGCTGCTATCCAAAGACAGAGTATTCCTGGCACATGGAGCAACCAGTGCAAAGATCCTGTGGCCAGGGCAGGCTGGACATGATACAGAGAATGACAAGGGGGGCAGATGGACATCAGGAAGGTCACGGGGCCGACTTTGGCCTTTTCCCCCAGAGAAATGGGAAGTATTGGAAGGAGAGAATTAATGGGAAGAAGAGTCAGAGTTTGTGAATTCAGAAAAAAGGGATGAAAAACCACAGCAAGAGATTCCCACGACACAAACCACGGGCTGGCAGATCCTCAAGAGGAGACTTCATTCCTCTGTAGGTCTCTGGTCCATTCCTGGTGAAGCCCTAGGCAATATAGGATGGGAACATCAAACATCAGAGCAGTGCTGTCTATTATAGTCAGTATAACTAACAGAGCTGGTTTATAAATGGGATTGTGGCTGAAAGGGGTAGTCTGTGGATGTAAGTGTCAATTGAAAGGAAGCTAGAGAATAATCTAGGGGATGTATAATGTAGTGATTTAGGTGGTGGATGAAGTTTGTGGTTAAAAGTATAAATATAAGAATGTTAGTCTTTTACAAAATGTTAAGAATATGGTGATACACGGGAAAATGACAACTAATGTAATTTGTGGATTACAGTTAACAGTAATATTATAAGATTTTTGTAACAATGGCAAAGAAGATATATCAATTCTAAGGCAAAACAATAGGGGGGTATATGGGAATATGGGATTTTTCCTTTTGGAGTAATGAAAGCGTTCTAAAATTTACTGAGGTGATGACAGCACAACTCCGTGATGCAAATGAGAGCCACTGAGTACACACTTTGAATGGACTGTACAAAACTTGGGGCCATATGACACAGCGAATCCAGTGGTGGAAGATGGACTGTGGTTAACAGGACAAATATGAGAACATTCTCTCATCAACTATAGCAAATGTAAAATATTAATACAGGGTGTTAACAATTGGGTGGGTTGGGGAAAACATACACCAAATGTTAGATATGGGCTATAGTTAGTAATAATATTTTGACAATGTCTTTTCATAGTTTGAGACAAAAGTTTCACAACAATGCAAGGTGGTGGTGGTGGGGTGATGTAAGGGAGCCCTGTCTGATGATATACATGTTTGTTTTCTTTTCTAAGTTCATGACTTTTGCTATACACTTATTGTTTATGTATGCTCATGTATGAATGATAGACTTCAATACATTTTTTAACGGGAAAAAAAGAAAAGGCAGCTTAGCTTTGGAGTGGCATTCTGGCTTGGAGGTGGGGGGTTGATGGTGCTGGGGGGACGAGGTATGATGACTTCCTAGAACCCAGGCTAGAGAAGGGCATGCATATCATTAAAGCATTGATTCATTTAACGTGTGTTCACTATGTTTGTTCTGCAAGTTCACAGCCTTTACTGCATGCTCATGCATGAACAGTATACTTCAATAAAGTTGTTTTAAATGAAAACTCCACTCTTCTGACACTAGCAGGAGCTTCCAAGGACTGCCAAAACTGCACCTTCACAGGGCCTCCTCCAGCTACAAGACCCCTGGCAGAATTTTTTCGGATGACTCAGTAAAGGCCCTTTGACCTGTGGTTTGGAATAATCAGACGGAGCTGACACCCAGCCCCTGACATGAGGCAGCCCAGCTCAGGGGGCTCCCCCATCCAGGCTTCCCCAACATCAGATAAGGCCAGGACTCGGCCAGGCGGCTCTCTCCACAGGCTGCTAATCACACCCCTCCCAGGGGCAGGAACCAGCACCAGAACCCTCAGCCCACCAGAATCTGACTTTCAGGACAGAGTGGGAAATGGACAGGCCGATAGCTGAGAAACACAGGCCAATGTCCATGTCTGGACCTCAGTAGACAGGCAAAGACGTTCAGACAAGGCACTTGATTCAGAAGCCACTTTGGGATTTTCCTTTCTGCTTAAAAAAATAAAAGGAATAATACACTGAAAGCAAAAAAAAAAAAAAAAAAGAAGCCACAAACCCTGTGGTCGGGTTCCAACAGGGCTCCGAAAAAAATATTTGAATTCATTGCCACTTTTTAGGTCTCTGACCCATTCCTGGGAGATTGCAAGTGAAAATTCCGATTTCCATTTTCACTTTAAAAATGGACACGATTGGTCTCCCTGGGCTCATTCCCTGCCCAGACTCACTCACCGACCCTCAAGTTTTGGGGTCCATTCAGGCTTCGTGTCTGCAGCCCCTGAACAGAAGGCAGCCAATCCTTTGCCACAGCCCTTGGGAGAGAAGTTTTTTTGAAAGTTTAGTAAGTTTTATTAAGATTTAAGTAAGACGTGGGGCCACCCATCACTGCCTACCCAGATTGGAGCTCTGTGTATCCCAGAAAAACATGTCCTTACATTTAATCCCTTCCTGCAGGTGGGAACCCTTTGTAAGGTGATGAGGTAGCTTCAGGTAAGGTGTGGTCCAGCCCAACCTGGATGGGCCTTAATCCTATGATGGAGTCCCTTATAAGAGAGTGAAATTCAGACAGGGCAGCCAGAAGCTGATGGTCAAGGGACCCTGGAAGAGGAGGGAGAGGCCAGAAGACAGCACCATGTGTCTTTCCATGTGACAAGCTAAGGACCAAGGGTCACTGGCCACCAGCCCCAGAATGTCAGTCTTTAGGAAGAAAGCATCGCTGTGATGACACCTGGATTTGGACTTTCTTTTAGTCTCAAAACCTTGAGCAAATAAATTCCCACTGTTTACCCAACCCATTTCATGGTGTTTGCTTGACAGCCTGGGAAAATAAAACAGGTAATAATAACTATCATTTCTCTTATTGCTACCAGCAACTGAGCCCTCGCTAAATGCCAGCCTGTGTTAAGTACTTTGTGCAGCCTGTTTTATTTAATCCCCAAAACAATCTGAGGAAGTTCTTATTATTCCCATTTAACAAATAAGAAAGCTGAGGCCCAGGTCCAAAAACTGACCTGCCCAAAGGCATGCAGGTGTGAGGCTGGAGAACAGTAATCAGACCAGGTCTTCCTGACTTTTCTACCATGTTCTCATTTGTAAATAGGAGGTCCCTTAGATTTAAGGAAATAGCCTGGGGTGGCAGAAAGAGCTGTGAGGTAGAAGTCAGGAAACCTCTATTGCAGGGAGGCTCTAATTCTATGTTAGCACAGATATCCACAAAGGCCCATACTGTACCTCCATCTCCCCATCTGCAAAATGCACAATGCATTGACCTTGCCCTATCTCTAACGTGTCGGATGGGATTAGCAAATATTACCAGGTATTTCCAAAGGGAAAAGCTTACTAAGGTAGACCTTTATTCTGCAGCCTCAAACAAGCAAACTAAAAACAACAGGGAAAAACTGACATTTTAACAATTCTAGGAAGGTTGAGGCCCTTTACATGGGGCTTCTCTCTCCACATCAGGAACAGGCTCCAGCCTTCCTCCGGATCTCACCTGCCAGGCCTAGTACAACTGCAAACCCTGGCTGGAGTCAAGGAACGAGAGGCCGAAAACCCAGAGCCTGGGAGAGACGCAGGCCCCTCTCTGAGCCTCGGCTTCCTCAGCTGTAAAATGAGGCTAATAACTCCTGCCTCATACGGATGTCAGACGATTGCCTTTGGGTCTGGACCATCCTGAGCTAAGATGCTGTGATTTCCCGAATGGGGTCCTTGGAGCAGTTGGAAGCATATGCTCGCCGCCCCCCCCTCACCCCGCAGAACCTGCCACTGCCGTTTCACACCTCCTTGCCTTCACCCAGGATAAGGATGGTGCTGGCTAACATTTATTGTGCTTTTACTAGACTGAACCCCCATTTTGCAAACCAGAACCCCGAGGCACAGTAAGTTCAGACAACTTGCCTGAGGTCACGTGGCTGGTCAGTGGCAGAGCCAGGATTTGAGACCCCTGCACCTACACTCTTGGGCTCTGGCTAAAGTGCTATGTCCTTCCTCATCTGCCTGGTCAGTCCTCTGAGCTCACGCTCAAGCTTCACCTCCTCTGAGCAGACTCTCCCGGCCACCCTGTAACTATGGTAAAATTTGAATCCATCCCTCCTTGGGCCCCTTCTGTAGCTCCCATGAACGGAACATCTCTCATGCACTTTACATTCCGATCACTACCTGCCCCCCAACAGCCGTGTGGGGTGACTCATGATCCCCACCTGACAGTGGAGCTTGAGGCCCAGGCGGGAAAGTCACCCAATCAAGCCTAGAGCAGATTTGAACTCAGGTCGCTCCGACTCCAGTGCCTGCCTCGCGATGACAGCGGCCCTTGCGCGGCACACTGAGGGGCAATTCTGCCTCTCCAGGGCTGCGCTGGGGGCTCATGCCCACCAAGTCTGCGATGCCAGGAGCCAGCACTGGGCCCGTGGAGGGAACTGTTACCGATTGAGTTCTGTTCCTCAGAGAGACACGTTCAAGCCCTAAGCCCCGAGCTCGAGACTGCAATCCTCTTTGGAAATACAATCTTTGAAGGTGTGATTAGTTAAGCTGATGCCAACTGGATTAGAGCAGGGCTTAATCTAACATGACTGTCGTCCTCCTGAAGAGAGGACATTTGGACCCTGAAAGCGAGAGAGAGATGGCCATGTGACGCAGGCAGAGGCTGTTCTGCCACAAGCAAGAACGCCCTGCATTGGCTGCACCAGAGCCCTGCGACTCCAGAGGGAGCTGGCACCCTGATTTCTGGCTCCTGGTCTCCAGGACTGAGACAATAAATCTGTTGTTTCAAGCTGCCCAGCTCGTGGGACTCTGTTCCAGCAACTCGAAGACACGAAGAGAGGTGCCAGCTGGGAAGGTGCTGAGTGACCCTCGTGAGGTTTGTCCCGCTCATTCACTCATTTCCTCGTTCTTTCTGGCCTTACTGCGAGCCTGCGGTGGCCGGGCTCCGTCCTAGGTGCTGGCAAGGCACTAGAGAACAAAACAGAAACGTTCCTGGCCTCGTGAAGCTGTCAAGCAAGAGCAAAAATAAACAGGCACTGGGTAGCTGTAAGGTCCGAGTTCTGTGAGAGGAAACTAGGCTGGGGGGAGCCATAGAGAAGGGAAGGTTATTCTTTCCTAAAAGGTGGGCAGGAAAGAAGTGAAGAATGAGACAGGGCAGGGGGCCAGCATTCCAAGGGCAGAGACCGAGCAAGTCCTAAAGACTGAGTGAAGAAATGATCTCCAGAAGGAACAGGACGTGGCTACAAAAGGACAGAGAGGAGCACAGGCCCCTCGGCTCCAGGCGATGCCCACGGGTGTGTGTGAAAAGAGAATGCCGGAGTCACAGAGGTTTGGGAGAGGCTGAGCTTGAACAAAGTAAAGCAAGTTTCTTCAGAGAGGGCGCCAGGGGCCTCCTGAGGCCCTGGGAGGGGATTGGGGTGCATGGGGCTCCCAAGCATATTTGACCCCAGGACTTTGGGGTCAGGATTCACATCCTCAGAAAATGCGTTGGAACCACTGGGAAAAGAGGCGACTTTTACAGAAGGTTTTCTGAGGTAGAAGGGAGTTCGCGGCGTCAGACCTTTGCTCTGTGGTCCTGGGGGAAGCCCACCAAATCCTCAGGTGAATACATCTCCCCGTTTTCTACAGCAGCTGCTCTGTAAGGCAGTGAGAATTTTTTAAAAGGTGGGAGGAGGAGAGGAGGAAGGAGGAGAAAGGGAAGGGGGAAAGGAAGGGAAAAGAAAATTCCAATTTTGCTGCTTTCTCAGACTCGTCCCTCCTCTCTGCCTTCAGTGTTGTCACCTCGGGTTGCACGTGAGGATAAATGAGGATAAATTGCTGGAAGGAGCGGAGGCAAAGCAGCCCCCCAGGAAGACTGCTACACGTCGCCTGCCTCCCAGCCCACCCTGCTCTCCTAAACCCTGCGCTCGACCCCACTCCCTGGGCTCCTTGACTCCAGGCCGCCCCGCAGGCCCCAAACTGCCCTGGACAGGGCAGCCCACGCCTCTGCCCTTGGGGCCGGCCCCTCCCAAACGCGCGGAGCTGGTGGGTGCGGGTGGGTGCCCGTGAGAGAGGAGACCACTGAAGCTGCAGCACGCAGGCGCCGCCCCACCTGCTGCCAGCCCTGCGTGGACTGGGGTGAGTGCCCTAAACCTCTCCAAGCCTCACCTTGGGAGCACTTCCTCAACGGGACTTTTTGTGAGGGTGGAATGACTCAGCTTGTGGGGGAAGTGCCCGGGAAACTGTAAAGGGCTGAACAAATGGGTCATGGTGACCTCTCAGCAATGGCTTAAGACATTAACCTTCTCAGAGTACCTGTCAAGGGAGTCCATTTGGGGAGGCAAAACTGAGGTCAAAAGAATGACTTTAAGGATAAAAATATTGCCCCTGAGGACAATAACAATGATTAATTAAAAAATAAAAATAAAAAACATCCAATATTTCTCATTTTCCCATATCTACTTCCATATATTGTGCCTATTTGCAGTGACCCTGTGGATAAGATACTTTCCCCTTCATTTTAAAAATGGGGAAACCGAGCCTCAGAGAAATTAACTTGTCTAAGGCCGTGCAGCCAGTTAGGCTGTCACTGGGAAGATTTATAAGAATAGCTGCTTCTCTGTTTCAGAGAAAATCAGGTAGTTGCAAAGAGTCATTGTATAATAAGTGGTAATGGAAAGAAGCAGAAGGTGCTGAGGGAGCAAGCTCAACCCAGGAGGAAAGGAAGGCTGCCTGGAGGAGGCGACACCTGCCCCGAGCAGGAGGTCATGCAGGACACAGGACCGGCCTCCCAGGGCAAGGGAGCAGCTTCGAAAAGGCACCGAGGAGAAAGAGCAGCCTGGGAGCCTCCATGCCCAGCGTCTCTGCCCTCAAGCAGACCCATCTCTGGCGTCTGGACAGAGAGAGCATCCATGGAGAAATGGGCACTTCTCACGGTCCCACTTCCAAAGCAAAGAGAGGAAAGAGCACTGGACCAGGAGTCCAAAGCCCCGAGTCCTCGCTCGGCTCTGTGCTCTGGAGCAGTGTGACCTCAGGAAAACCTCTCTGAATCTCCGTTTCCCCAGAGAGAGCTGGTTTAGGACGGGGGGTTTTCAGAGTCCGGTCCCCGGAACACCAGGGCAACTTGCTAGCAATGCAAATTCACAACTGTGGAATCAGAAACTCTGGGGACGGGGCCCAGCCGTGTGTGTTTTAACAAGTCCTGCAGGTGGTTCGAGAACCAGGAGATGCTCGCTACTCTAACCGTGGTCTAGGACCTGCAGTGTCAGGATCCCTGGGGGTGCAGGGCTGCTGATGAGAAATGCAGACTCTCAGGCCCCACCCAGCCCCTCTGAAGCGGAATCTGCATTCAACAAGATGGGGGAGGGGTGTACATGTAAACATTTGAAAAACACAGCCCCACGGCTGGGTGACGCCCAGATTTTGAGTGACACCTCACTTCAGCCAAACTCTTATCAAAAGCTTTCAAGAAAATCGCCCAAACTTTCATTTCTCCTTCTGCCACAATTCCCAGGCAAGAGGCCCCCGGGCTGGGGAGGGAGACCCCACGAGGCAGGAGCCCCTTTGATGGCTTCCAATCTGCCGA
The DNA here is from genome assembly GCA_026826555.1 of Tolypeutes matacus. NCBI lineage: Eukaryota > Metazoa > Chordata > Mammalia > Cingulata > Chlamyphoridae > Tolypeutes > Tolypeutes matacus. The sequence goes on along the minus strand of JAKSZT010052319.1, from coordinate 21,994,342 downwards.
TAAGGGCAGGAGGGCTGGGGCAGCCCTCTCCCGATAAGGGAAAGTGCTTTCCTCGCAGAGAACAGCGCTCCTCGCCAGCTCCGCCAAAGAATGTCCCCCCTCACCGCGCCTCTGGAATTGGGAAGAAATTCCACGTGAATTCCAGGGCCATTCCAAGCCAGTGCGAAAACGCAAGAGCGACCCAACGTTCAAAACAATTACCAGCCAACATGTGTTTCCTATGAAGGGTGCAAGTGTTAAAACGGATTTAATTTTCTTTTGTAAATAAAGAGGCCCATCCGGGCCGGCCTGTTTATCTCCCTGGGAGAGATGAAAGTGCTTCATCTGCCAGTAGCCTCTGCCCACGGTGGAGGTGGGAGGGGGCTAGCTGGGCGCCATATGTTCTCTATCTTGCAATCAAAAGTCAGCTTCCCATGTGCAACTGCTTGGGCACCGTGAGGTCTTTTCTCTAAGTCTTATTTTCAGTTATCTAAAAGGGTGCCCCCTTTTTTTTCTTCACGTATTAGTGATTCATAAACAGTAAAATTAGTCTGCTAGGGGCTGGTGGAGGCATTCATCCCGTGGCGCCTGCTTTCCTGGGCTGGGAGTTAAAATAAATCATTGCTGTCACAATGGAATCCAGGCCTAGAAGTCACCTGTAGGAATCCCGCCCCCTCCCCTCTCCAGCTCCTCCCGGCCCAGGGAGCATCTGGGATCAAAGCTGTCTTCCTCGCTCCAGCTGGGGCAGCCAGGGGAGGGCAGGAGGCCAAGGAGATGGGGCGGGGGCAGAGCCCCAGAAGTTAGACCCACCCAGGAAATGAACGTCCCTGCTCCCCTGTTGAAGCTGGAAGCCCGCAAGTAGGGGGCCAATTTCTGATATCAGTGTTTCTAAAGCGAAATGGGATTAACCACTTCATTATGTAAAGTTGTGTTTCCACTTAACCTCTTGGCGCTGGCGTCCAGAACCCGCTTTTTTTTTTTTTTTTTAACTGCAAATTTAATAAATTCCAACATACCCAAACTTCCTGACTTCCACTGTCCACCGCTGGTGTCTTTGGAAACTTCAAGAGAGGGAGATAACTCGCACAGTCTGCTCCAACTACCTTCGTGGCTCAAGCCCTAATCCGGGATCAGGCGTAATAAGCTTTCATCTTCAGAGCACTTAAGTTAATTACACGGAGGCCGGCTGGAGGCCCGGAGCCGGTTCTGGCACCGCCTCCTGAAGCCAGAATCATGGGATCCAGATGCAAGCCCTTGGCAGCTTAAGCCCAACAAATTTCCTTTGTCAAGCAATGCAAACAGCCAAACATTGAAGCGGCTGCTACTTCAGGGAGCCGGCCTCCAGGGGAGGGGAGGCCTGGGAGCAGGGGCCGGAGGCTGGGCCCCGAGATCTCGAAGCCGAGCCCGCGGTCAGGGAGCTGTTTGCCAGGGCGTACAATGGGTTGCAGGACTTTATTTTGGCCGGGTTTCCCACCAAAATGGCCTCTTGCTTCCTTGACTCCCACCCAAGGCGGCGTTTCCAGGATTGGAGGAGAACTGATCCCAGGAACGAGAATGCTCCCACCCAGCTCACGTCCCACTGTGGACTTTCTTCCAAGGTCTACCTCTGCACCCTTCTCCTCACCCTAGCTCTTGCAAACCCCTCCCCAGCTCCAAGACTCCCTCTTCTGGGAAGCTCTCCGTGGCCTCCCCCAGGCACCCGTACCAGGATGCCTGCCTGCTCGGTTCCCACTGGGCACAACTCACCCCACCCTTACCAGGTGGGTGCTTCACAGCAGAGGCCACCTCTTTCGTTGGCTTCCTGTTTCAAGGGGAGGGACCCCCAGCCGAGCCATATCTGAGACGCTCCCCACTCCCTTCTTCCCTGCAGGGGGCTGGGCCTGGGTGGGTGAGCCTGCCTGATTGGGGATGATTGGGGACAGCGAGAAGCAGCCCATTGGGGAGGCACAAGTAAGACACGTGATGTCAGCTTTTATGAGCAACAAAGCTGATATTTTGACTGTCTGACTCCGGTGGATTTGGAGCTCAGAGAGAGAAGAGAGAGGAGGGGATGTGCTTGTTTAGCCTCCTGTTGTGGTTTGAACTGTGTCCCCCCAAAAAAGATATGATGGGGGCCTGAGCTTCCAGTACCTGTGAATGGGACTGTGGCAGTTTGACATTGTTTATGAATTCCAAAAATAGATATTGGATTGTATTTGTAAACTGGTCTGTTCCTCTGGGCTTATTAGATTGTATTAGACTCAGAGGTTTCACTTTTGCTTTATTAAATCAAGATTAGGGCTTTTATTTGACCACAGCATTAGGGTGACTCCCCGCCTACAGCTAGCTTACAGCTGTGGGCTACCTAAACAGATGCTCAAAGACAGGGGCATAAATACACGGAGAAGGAGAGCACAGTTTAGTTTTGGATGCCGGAGCCCTGGGGAGAGAGACGAGCCTTATGCTAACCTACAGCTGAGAACTGAAGGCGCTGGGACCACAGGGCCTTAGGAGGAAGAAGCAGCCGGAACCCTGGCAGACGTCAGCAGCCATCTTGCCCCAACATGTGGCAAGAGACTTTGGTGAGGGAAGTAACTTACGCTTTATGGCCTGGTAACTGTAAGCTTGTACCCCAAATAAATACCCTTTATAAAAGCCAACAGATTTCTGGTACTTGCACCAGCACCCCTGTGGCTGACTAATACAGAGGCCTTCCTTGGAAAGAAGGTCTTTGCAGTTATAATCAAGAGGACGAGATCAGGCTGGATGAAGGTGGTCCTCCTTCCAATGGCTGAGAGGCACACGCAGGGGAGAAGGCGGGTGAAGATGCAGGCCGAGGCTGGCGGGTTGCCGCCGTAAGCCAAGGGACGCCAGGCTGGCCGGCCACCCCTAGCTGGAAGGAGCAGGCCCTGCCCACACCTGGGTTTTGAACTTCCAGCCTCCAGAACTGTAAGAGAACAAATGTCTGTTGTTTTAAGCTACCCAGATTCTGGTGACTTGGCCCTATGAAACGAAGGCACCTCCTAAAACCTGAACATTCACCCCCTGTTTATGTTTCCCAAGTGGCCAGGGAGCACCAGAGGGTGGAGATGGGGGCGATTCTGCTGTAGCTTTGCACATAGTAGGGCTTTCGGGGTGAGGCTGGGGCAGGGGGAGGCTCAGCTTGACGTGGCTGCAGGCCCGCCCACGTCGGCCCCTGCTGGCCTCTGATGTCATCACACCTCATACTCTGAGCCTCACTCTGGGTCTTTGCAGCTCCCCGGACCATCCCCCAGGCTGCTCCCACCCCGTCTGGTCCATCCCGCGACCCCCGCCAGCTCCTGAACGGCTTTCGAGACCCAGCTCAAGGGCCCCACTGCCAAGGCTCCAGGAAGGCTGCCCTGACCCCCATCCTGCCTGGCCAGGGGCTTCCTCTGGGTCCCTGCAGCTCCTGTCACACAGTAGTGTCTTGTCCACTCATGAGACCCCCTGGCGGCCTGGCCTGAGGACACCCACCCATGTGCACCCAGCTCTCTGCCCGCCCGCGATGTTCAGAATGGGTGTCGATTGAATAAAGGGTGATCGGCAAATAAGTGCATCTCAAGCCCCTGCCCAAACCTCTCCCTGACCCAAACTTGTCCCCCACACAAAGCTCAACTTTACCTCAGAGTTCAGAGCCACCCCTTACCCCCACCATGGAAACAGAAATAGGGAGGAAAAACCCCAGCGTGGCCTGCCATTGCCAAAAAAGCAAAGTCAATAAAGAGAAAAAAAAGTCCAAATTCACTAAGCTCATCTACCTCCATTTCAGGGATTCTTAACCAGGGGTCCATGAACCCCTCAGGGGGGTCCACAGAAAGATTTCAGGAGGTCTGTGAGCTTGAATTGAAAATTCAAAAAAAACAGGGAAGCAGATGTGACTCAAGAGCTTGGGCTCCTGCCTACCACATGGGAGGTCCCTGGTTCAGTTCCCGGTGCCTCCTAAAGAAGACAGCAAGCTGGCGCGACGGGTAGGCATGGTAAGTCGACACAAGAGACACAAGAAGAAAAACATAATGAGAGACACAACAAAGCAGGGAGCAGAGGTTCCCGGTGCCTCCTAAAGAGGACGAGCAGGACAGGAAGCTGGCAAGACAGGCAGGCACGGCAAGCTGACGTAACAAGATGATGCAACAAGAGACACAAGAAGGAAAAACATAACAACAGACACAACAAAGCAGGGAATGGAAGTGGCTTAAGCATTTAGGCTCTTCCCTCCCACATTGGAGGTTCTGGGTTCTGTTCCCAGTGCCTCCTAAAGAAACAAAGAAGACAAACAGACACAGAAAGTGCAAACAATGAGGGGGTGGGGAAAGATAAATAAATAATAAATCTTTTTAAAAAATTCTTGTGGGGATGTGTTGGTGCAGGTGTGATATATTTATTAAATAATACACAGTATACTGTGGACTTAGTAAGGGGTCTTTGGTTTTTCCCTGACTGGCAAAGGGGTCCGTGGAACAAAAAAGGTAAAGAACCCCTGCTCCATTTAAACCAGACTTGAACATCCCGATGAAGCCTTTGCTTTTTGGTTCTGAGCATGTATAAAATTATATTTTGTCTTGCTTTAGGATTTTCCTCCCTTTCTGGATTCCAAGCCCACCTACCAGCCTGCGTTTTTTACTGTTTTCTCCCCCAATGAGTATTGTTGCCGGCAGGAACAGAGAAAATTAATTACCTGGAGGCAATCAGCTTAGGAGGACCAAGGGGGCCCCACTGGGAAAAGCCATAACATTGCCACCAGGAAGAAAAGTTCCAGACGCAGGTTGGTTTCTAATCTATGTAAATATATCTCCGAGTCCTGGATCTAGGAAGAATCTTCCTGAAGGTTAAACAGCCAATAACTTCATGTATTTTTTTCTTAGGGTTGGCGGAACAGGTTGCCACAGACTGGGTGGCTTCAAAGGAGAGAAATGTATTCTCTCACAGCTCTGGAGGCCAGAAGCCCAAAATGGGGGTGCAGGCAGGGTTGGCTCCCGCTGGAGGCTCACTCCCAGCCCCTGCGGGCAGCGCAGCCCTCCAGTGTCTGCCGCCAGCGTCTGCCACCAGCGTCACCTGGCCTCCTCCGTCCGCATGTCTCTCTCTCTCAAACTTCCCTCCCTTTTCTCCCCTAAGGACACCAGTCAAAGGCTTTAGGGCCCACCCTAAATTCAGGACATCACCCCAAGATCCTTAATTTAGTTACATCTGCAAAGACCCTGTTTACCAACAAAGGCCCCGTTCATAGGTGCTACGGCTGAGGAGGTGGGCATCTATCTCTTTTTAGGGGTCCGCAAGTCAGCCCCCAGCACTCACTGTGCCCTCGACGACAACACCCCACCCAGAGGGGAGGGTTGGAACGGTCTGTTTCCATCCCACTTTCCTACTGAATAGTTTTCTGGGCCTCCAATTCACTACCAAGTGAGGGGCAAGGGGCAGGGGGCGCCGAGTTGTTCCCTCTGCCTGAACTGCCATCCCTCCCACCCCCTTGGGCCTGATACCTACTCCCCCTCCAGGTCATCCCCCTGAGGAGGGCTTTGGTTCCCACTCCCGGTCGGCCTTCCCTGCGAGGCCCCATGTGTGTGAGGGCCCTGATCTCAGTCGGCTCCATCTGCCCTGACCAGCACTCAGCACTGTCGCTGCTGCTGGCACAGAGGGAGCACTCAATTGCTGGAAAGCTGGCCAGCTGGCCTATATCCCCACACTCCCTGTTTTAGTGAAGGGCACCATGCTGGCACAAGGGCAGAAGCCAACTCTAACCAGCCATTCAGGGTTGGCTAAAATCATGGTAGCATTACAGTAGAAACTCATTCCTTTTTCATCAGGGACCCAGGCTCCCTCTATCTTCTTGCTCTGCCTTAACATGAAACGTCCATCTCACAGCCCAAAATGGCTTCTCTGGCTCCTGCCCTCACATCCACACTCCAGTCAGTGAGAAGAGAAGGGGAAGAGGAGGGCACGTTCCTGCATTTAAGGATATAACTGGGAGTTGCACATGTCATTTCTCATGGCCACACCTGGCTGCAAGGGAATCTGTGAAAGCCGTCATTGGCTGGATGGTCACAATCCCAGCTAAAAACTCAAATATTGTAAAAGCAGGAAAGTATGGATATTACGGCACAGTGCACCAATTGTGGCCCAACCCCAGGGATCAACTCTCACTCTCTTCTCCCAAACATTCCCCTACTCAGTCGGCATGTCCTTTGATTTTACCTCCCCCTCCCCTTCCCCCAGGGCCCCAGCCTCAGCTGGAATGCTGAGTCCTCTCCTCCTTCTCCAGTCCCACCACCCTCGCTGCCACCACACACCTCCTCCACATATGAGTGATCTTTCTGAGCCTTGGTGTGGTACCCCCTGTGGTGGAGGACAATTGAGAAATCTCTACCAAAAGCGCAAATTCATGTAGCCTCTGACCCTGCAATTTTGGGTCTAGAGTTTATCGGCCAAAGTCGCTGGCACAGGCAAATGCGGTTATTCGTTGTGATGCAACGTTATTGCAGTGCTGTTGATGATAGGGAGCCACAGAAACTGCCCCATAGCCACCAGTAAGGGGCTGTTAAATAAATTCTGGTACATCTGTACCCTGAGATCTATGCAACCACTTAAAAAAAGAAAGAGGGAGTTTCTGTGTTCTGATTTGAGGATCTTCTAGAGAAGGGTTAGAAAAGAGATTCCTGGTTGTCAGGGGACTGGGGGCGAGGGAAATGGAGAGTCACTGCTAATGGATATGGGCCTTTCTTTTTAGGGTGATGAAAATGTTCTGGAATTAGATGGAGGTGATGGTTGTGCAACATTGTAAATTATGCTACAAACCACTGAACTGTACACAGTGAAAGGGCAAGTTTTTTCACTGTTAGGTGGAAAACGCCAGCTGCAGGACAGTGCTGTGATATTTTGTGTACAGGGGGAAATACGTATCTTTATTTGCCATTGTTTGGATACCTGTGTAAACTCTGAGAGCCTTCCCAAACCTGAAGCTGGGAGCCATGAATGGGGAGGCCGAGGGGAGGGGAGGGGAGAGACTTTTCCACCATTCTCCTCTTTATGCCTGCTGGCTTGTGAGCCTCAGTGCTGCATTGCCTGTTCTGCCTTTTTCATTGGAGAGGCTGACGCCCACAGTGGCTCTGCATGGCCCTGGGGTCACAGCCAAGCTTCAGAGCTTCCGGAACAGCTGGCTCCAGTGCAGGTCCTGCACAATGCCCACCATACTTCCCTGAGAGAAGACCCCGTCCTCCCTGCCGGGGCCTGCTGGCTCTTGGTTCTCCATTGCTTTGTTGCAGCTCCTCCTCTGCCAAGAATCCTGTCCCCAGAAATCTCAACCTACTTCCTCCGCCGACACAGCCACAGCCAAGCCAGGAAATGGGTGGGCTCAGGAGTCAACCTTCTTGGGCTCCAAGCCAGGCTCCACGGCTTACAGGCTGGAGGTCCTCTCTGAGCCTTGATTCTCCGTTTGCAAACTGGGGTAAACATAGTGTCCACCTTGCTGTCCCTGTGAGCACCGTGCAAGGTGCAGAGCGGGGGCCCTTGGCACGGACAAGGTGTGGGTTCAGGGCACAATAAGTGGTGCTTTCTGCTATTTGAAAGCAAAGAGAGGCAGGGGAACTGGTGAAAGAACTCTTTGCCTCCATTCATCTGGGGGCTGAAAAAGCTAAGCACTTGTTTTCTAGACATTCCTTGAGGTTCAGTGTGGCCTGTATATGCCATTTCTGGCCAGCAGGGAGGTTTGCACGAGCTGTTGCTGTGTGACAAAGCACCCTTAGTAGCTTGAAACAACCACCTTTTTGTTTTGCTCATATTTTTTGGGTCAGGCAGTTGGGAAGAGCCAGCTGGAAGGCTCGTCTCTGGGGCTGGGGCCTCCACTCCAAAGATGGCCTCTTTTTTCCCATATCTAGAGCCTGGGTTTCTCCTCAGCCCCTCTCTCTCCACGTGGCATCTCATCCTCCAGTATTTCTCATGACATAGCAGCCATGGAGCAATCTGGAGGAAGCAGGAAGTGGGAGTTGCCAGCCAGTTTAGGACCATCCTGGGAGCTGGCACAAGCAATTCTGTCATGTTCTATTGGTTGAAGCAGTCACAGAGACCGTCCAAGTTCAAGAGGGTAGAGAAATAGATTCCACCTGTTGAGGGAGGAGTGGCAAGGGCACCTTGTGGAAGAGCATATGGGAAATCAGAGACTGATGTGACCATCTTTGAAAAATACAACCATCCACACTGGACTAAGCAGTGGTATGCAGGCGGTTCTGAGAAAGCTTAGAGGAATCTCATAAGGATCCCATGAGAAGGCATTTGTAAACATGTATGACCCAGATTCCTTCCATCATCTTGTTCCATAATCTTAGCATGTGACTTCCTCCTCAAAGTCATCTTAAGAAGTAAAATGGCTGCTGAAGTTCCAGGCATCACATCTGCATTCCAGGAATCTGGAATTTGGAGGGGAAGAGTGGCAGATAGTGATGGACACATCTCCTAGCTGAGTCATCTCCCTTCAAGGACCTTTTCCAGAAGTCCCATCAAGACTTTTGCTTTCATTTCGATGGCAAAAATATAAATTACATGACCATACAAGAGAAGCTGAGTGTGGAGATCCAAGATGGCAGAATAAGGAACCACAGGCCGCATTCTTCCTCCAGAAACTGTGGGAAGTTGAACATGGGTGACTACAAAGATATAGAATAAGTGGAACCAAGTGCTAAAGAGGACACTTAACACAAAAACAAACATAAATAAAACCCTAGACTAGAAAGAGAAACTAACCAACTGAATAAGCCCATCAAGATGAACAGATGCCTAGACATCAGCGAAAAATTACAAGCCCTACTAAGAAAGAGGAAGCCATGGCCCAGGGTAATGAACAAACGACAAAACAGGAGGAGTCACACAACATGGAGCAACTGATCAAGGATGTCCAAACAAATACCCTTAATAAGCTCAGTGAAATGAAGGAAGAGATAAAGGTTATCAAGAAGACACAGGGGAAACATACAGAAGAAATTATAAGCATACACAAAAAGATAACAGATTTTACAGTGATGAAAGGCACAATGCAAGAAATTAAAAATACACTAGAAGCACATAACAACAGATTTGAAAAGGCAGAGGAAAAAATTGGTGATGTCAAAGATAAGACATCCAAAATCACACAGATAGTAGAACAGATAGACAAAAATATGGGAAAAATTCAGCATGGACTCCGGGAATTGAATGACAACACAAAACTCACAAACATATGCATAATGGGCATCCCAGAGGGAGAAGGGAAGGGAAAAGGGGCAGAAGGAGTGTTTGAGGAAATAATGGCCAAAAATTCCCCAACTTTTATGAGGAATGTGGATGTACATGTCCAGGAAGCACAGCATACTCCAAGCACAGTAGATCCTAGCAGACCTACCCCAAGGCCCATACTTATCAGATTGTCAAACGCTCAAAACAAAGACAGAATCCTGAAAGCAGCAAGAGAAAAAAGATCCATCACATATAAGGGAAGCTCAAAAAGATTAAGTGCTGATTCCTCATCTGAAAACATGGAGGTGAGAAGGCAGTTGTATGGCATATTTAAGGTGATAAAAGAAAAGGACTGCCAGCCAATAAATCTGTATCCAGCAAAATTGTCATTCAAAAATGAGGGAAAGTTCAGAAATTCACAGATAAACAGAAATTGAGAAAATTTGTCAACAAGGGTCCTGCCCTTCAAGAAATACTAAAGGGAGTGCTTCAGATTGAAAGGAAGAGTGGTTGGAGGAGAGTGTAGAAAGGAAGATTATTAGAAAGAATAACTAAAAAGAGAAAAAGATAAATAAAAATAAAATATGACAGATATAAGCTTAAAGAAAAAAATAGCTAAAGTGAGCACTGCCTTTACAGTAATAACATTAAATGTTAATGGGTTAAATGCTCCAATCAAAAGACATAGGTGGAAGCAGATGTGGCTCAATCGATAGGGCTCCCGTTTACCATATGGGAGGCCCCGGGTTCGATTCCCGGGACCTCCTGGTGAAGGCAAGCCAGCCCGCACGGTGCGGTGAGCTGACGCAGCAGGATGACCCGGCAGGGGGAGACAAGCAGACACAGAAAAACGCACAGCAGATGGACACAGCAAGCACAAGCAGCAAGGGGGGATAAATAAAGAAATAAATAAATAAAATCTTCAAAAAAAAGAGACATAGGTTGGCAGAATGGATAAGGAAATATGACCCATCTATATGCTATCCACAAGAAACTCACCTTAGACCCAGACACAAATAGGTTGCAAGTAAAAGGTTGGAAAACAATTTTACACGTAAACAGTAACCAAAAAAGGGCAGGAATAGCTATACTAATATCAGACAAATAGACTTTAGATGCAAAACTGTTGTAAGAGACAAAGAAGGACACTATATATTAATAAAAGGGGTAATCTACCAAGAAGAAAGAACAACCATAAACATTTATGCACCTAACCAGGGAGCCCCAAAATACTTGAGGCAAATATTGGCAAAACTAAGGGGAGAAATACAGTCACAGTGGGGGACTTCAATACACCATTATCACCATCAGACAGAACATCTCAACAGAGGGTTGAAAAAGAAACAGAGACCTTGATTAATACTGTAGAGAAACTAGACCCAATGGACTTACTTATATAGAACATTACACCCCAAAACAGCAGGACATACATTCTTCTTGGGTGCTCATGGATCATTCTCCAGGATAGACCACATGCTGGGTTGAAGAACTAGTCTCAACAAATTTAGAAAGATTGAAATTATACAAAGCACTTCCTCTGATCACAACGGAATTAAACTGGAAAGTAATAAAGGACAGAGAAATGGAATAATCACAAATATAAGGAAGTTATACAAGACACTCTTAAACAATCAGTGGGTCAAAGAAGAAATTGCCAAAGAAATCAGTAACTACCTCAAAGCAAATGAAAATGAGAATGCAACATATCAAAATTTATGGGATGCAGCTAAATCAGTGCTGAGAGGGAAATATATAGCCCTAAATGCCTACATCAAAAAAGAAGAAAGAACTAAAATCAAAGACCTAACTGTATATCTGTAGGAGCTAGAAAAAGAACAACAAACTAATCCCAAAGCAAGCAGAAGGGAAGAAATAAGAAAGACTAAAACAGAATTAAATGAAATTGAAAATAAAAAAACCTTGGAAAGAATTAAAACCAAAAGCTAGTTCTTTGAGAAGATTAATAAAATTGACAAACCCTTAGGAAGACTAACAAAGAAAAAAAGGGAGAAGATGCAAATAAATAAAATCAGAAATGAGAGAGGAGATATCACAACTGATCCTACAGAAATAAAGAGTATCACAAGAGGATACTCTGAAAAATTGCATGCCAACAAGATGGACAATCTAGATGAAGTGGATGAATGTCTAGAAACATGTGGGCAACCTACATTCATGTAAGAAAAACTAGAAGAACTCAACAGACCAATCACAGGTACCAAGATTAAATTAGTCATCTAAAACCTCCCAACCAAGAAAAGCCCAGGACCAGATGGCTTCAAAGGTGAATTCTACCCATCACTCCAGAAATAACAACCCTACTCAAACTCTTCCAAAAAACTGAGTGGAGGGAACATTACCTAACTCATTCTATGATGCCAACATCACCCTCAGAGAAGCTGGGTGCATTGCCACCTAAATAAAGCCGGGTTCTGTTACTGAGGAAACGTGGGAGTAGAGATGTGAGGTGGGCGGCACAGTCTCTGACACAGAGCTGAGCATCTCCACACGAGGCTGTCACCATCTACCGAATCTCGCCTCCACTGTCCCCGAACAACCCTGGCTGCTGTGTACTGTGCTTTTTCTGCCTGGGAGGGCACACCCCAGGGTCTTCCTCTATAAAAGAATGTGGGAAGCACTGTCATGTCTCAGCCCCTGCGCCCCTTCAGACAGCAGCAATTCTCTGTTCCCTTTCTTGGACACACACACAGCTCTTTCCCACCTGCACAATTCCTACCCTGTGCAGCCAGCACCATTAGTTACACCTACAGCCATTCCCTTTCCCCATCATTGCTGCTTGCAGAGACGAGTTCTCACAAGAAATGCAAAAAAATAAAAAATAAAGCTGGACACTCCTGTTCCCAGCCTTCTTTGCAGCTAAGATTGGCCCTGGGTCCTATCTCTGCTAAATGAGACACAATGAAGGTCTTCCAGGGCCAGGGAAAACTTCTCGGAAAGGTTTTCCTCTCTGAGGAAGAAGAGAGGAATATTGGGTGACCCTGACACTCTCACTTCCCTTCTAATGTTGTTGGGTGAGGAGAAAATGTTCGGAGCTGGGCAGCCATCTTGTGACTGTGAGGGGGGAAGATCAAAAGAATCTTTGAGGGGCCAACCCAGGGCCCTGATAAACACTGGGCTCTTGGTTGGCTCCCTGTAAAGTGCTGGGATGAGTTAGGATTAGATTCTGCTGCATGTGAGTATGAAACGATCCTGCCACACATGCTTGACTTGTAGTAGTGATCTTCGGAACATCCGGGAGGTACATGGCACCATGACCGCACTCTGCAGGGGAGGAAACTGAGTCTGGGCCAGCGCCCAGGGTTGCACCACCCATAAATAGGAGAGGTGAGATCCAGGTCTGCCGAACATCCAAGCTTAATCATTCGATTATTGAGCAACACTGCTTCCTGCTTCTGCAAAATGGGCGTTAAAATACACAAAGGCATTGGCAGTAAGCCCGGCCCCTGGAAATGCTAGCATCATGGCCATTACTATTGTTACTTACCGTCAACCTTCTAAGTCCTGATAACCATGTCCCGAAACCCACGCTGCTTTGCATTTCTCCTTCCCTTCCCGAAATCGGCTTCTCGTTGCATCCACACTGAAAAGTGGAGCCTGCTCCTGTGGCACCACGTCCTTTCCTGTCTCCCAGCCTTGCTCATGCTGTTCCCTCTGCCACTGGCAATGCCCTTCCTTTTTTCATGGAAAACTCCTTCACATCCTTCAACGCCCCGGTCAGTAGCCTTCCTTCACACTCCCTTCTACTCCTTGTAAAGTATTCATTGTTCCCACCACCACTCAAGAGTGCCTGGAAAGGGCCTAAAGTGGCACTTAACAGATGGAAGTACGGTTACGGTAAACTCTTAACTTCCCACAGGATGATGAGCTGCTTTTCTGATGATAGAGGTGACAGCCCAGCAGGACCCAGGACAGCCACCTCCCCAGGCAGGCTCAGCAGACCAAAGAGGAGCTGCGCCACCCCCTGAGCTCATGGGCTTGAGGGGGCAGGGGGCCACAGCCTCATTCTCCTTGCCTCCCCTTCTTTGCCCACGGCTCTGGTTTGGCCCCCTCCTGCCAATCAAATCTTAACGCTGCTTTGGGAGCTGTTTTAGCTTCCTGGCTGCTAAAACAAATACCATGCAGTGGGTTGGCTTAAACCAGGGTTTTTAACCTGTTTTTATTCCCCAGACCTCTCTGCCAATCAGGTAAAAGCCACAGACCCCTCTCTAAGTCCAACTATACTGTGTGTTATTTACTAAATATATCACACCCACACCAGCACGTCCCCACAAGAATAACGTCTTTTTGCATTTCAGTTCAAGCTCATTGACTCCTTGTTAAGAACCCCTGGCTTACACAATGGGAATTTATTAGTTATAAATAACTAACTAGAACTCCAGAATCAAAGTGCCATCAAGGTGATGCTGTCTCCCAGAAGAGTGTGGCATTCTGGGGCCGCCTGCCAGCAGTCCCTGGTCCTTGACTTTGCTGTCACTTAGTGAAGCACATGGCAATATCTTTTCCTTTCTCCTCTGGGCTCTGTTGACCTCCGGCTCCGGCTGCGCCCCATGGCCTCTCTCTCTGCAGCCTTCTCTAAAAGGCCCCTAGTAACAGGATTAAGATCCATCTGGATTGAGGCAGGCCACACCTAACTGAAGTAGCCTCGTTAAAACATCCTATTTACAATCGGTTCGCACCACAGGAATGCTTTAAGGTGAAGAACGTGTTTTTCTGGGGTACATAACTCCAAGCCACCACAGGAGCTGAGGTTCCAGTGTCACTTTACTGGGGTTAATTTAAAAACCAGTTAACAAACCTATACATATATGGTCATCTGACTATGTCAAAGATGTCACTGCGATGCCCAGCCAATTGGATATCCAGATGGGGAGAAAAAAACCTGACCCCTATCTCACACCATACACAAAAATCAATTCCAGATCAATTGAAGATTTAAATGTGAAAGATAAATAATAATGCTTTCGAGGAAACATAGGTGAACATCTTTGTGGCTTTGGAATAAGTAATGGTTTCTTAAACAGGACACAAATGTACTAACCATAACAAGAAAAAATGGTAAATTGGGATTTATTAAAATGAACAATTTCTGTCCATCAAAAGACACCATTAGGAGAGTGAAGAGGCAGCCTACAGAGTGGGAAAAGATATTTACAATACATATACTTCACAAAGGACTCATGTCCACAATATATAAAGAACACCCAGAAACCAATAAGTAAAAAGACAATCCAATTTTTATATGAGCAAGAGACTAGAAAAACTACACAAAAGAGGATATTTAAGTGGCCAAATTTATGAATAGGTCCTCAGCTTCATATTAGCCATTAGGAAATCACAAAATGAATCCACTGTGCAATAAAATACCACTCCCACCAGAGAAGCCTCACGCCAAGGGTGGGTGTGGATGTGGAACGACTGGGCCCCTCACATGCTGCTGGTGGAGGGGTAACAGGCACCATAATTTTGGGGAAATGTTTGGTGGTCATTCTCAAGCTGAATATGCACATACTCCATGACTCAGCAAGTCCACTCTTAGGTAGGGTTCCCAGATAAAATGCGAGATGCCCAGTTAAATGAGAATTTCATATAAACAATGAATACTATTTTTTTGGATAAGCATGTCCCAATTTTCATCTGCCAAATCTACTCTTAGGCATCTACCCAACAGAAGTGTTTACCCAAAACGTTATTGGAACATTCACAGAAGCAATATTTGTAACAGCTCCCTACTGGAAACTACCTAAATACCCATCAAAAGTAGAATGAATGAACACAGTGGGGTATATTCACACAGTGGAATTCTACACATCCACCATAATGAATGATGTGCAACCACACAAAACAAGATGGAGATAAATCTAACACAATGTTGGGTGAAAGACGTCAGACACAAAAGGGAACATTCTTTGTGAATCTCTGTATATAAAATATAACAACAGGCAAAGCAAATCTAGCCAGTGAGAGGTTAGAATAGTGACTGCTGTTGGGGGTGGGAGGGGAGTGATTTCTGGGGTGATGGGTATGTGGGTGTGCTCAGTGGAAATTCAGCACACTATACACTTGGCATATGTGCACCTTACAGTATGTCTGTTACAATTCAACTAAAAACAGTGTTTTAAAACTAAAAAGTACATGCATATCCTGCTTACAGGTACTTGAGACATAAATATGGATTAAAAAGAAGGGAAAATGAGGAAAGGAAAATGGATATTATAGGGTGGTGAAGTCATGGGTGAATTTTCTCGCTGTTTTAGTTTCCTTGGCTGCTCAAGCAAATACCATGAAATGGATCAGCTTAAACAGTGGGAATTTATTCACTCCCAGTTTTGAGGCTAAAAGAAAGTCCAGGAAAGCAGATGTGGCTCAAGCGATTGGCTTCTGCCTACCACATGGGAGGCCCCAGGTTCAGTTCCCAGTGCCTCCTGGAGAAGGTAAGCTGGAGCAACAGACGTGGCGAGCTGATGCAACAAGATGACACAACAAAGAGACACAAAGAGGAAAGACAATGAGAGACACAACAAACCAGGGAGCTGAGGTGGCTCAAGCAATTGAGCGCCTCTCTCTACATGGGAGGTCCCAGGTTAGGTTCCTGGTGCCTCCTGAAAAAAAGATGAGCAGACACAGAAAGCATACAGCAAATGGACACAGAGAGCAGACAGTGACTGCAAACAACAAGGGGTGGTGGTGGGGGGGGGGGGAGATAAATAAATAAAATAAATCTTTAAAAAAAAGAAAGTCCAAATCAAGATGTCATCAAGGCGATGCTTTCTTCCTGAAGACAGGCATTCTGGGGCTGGCTGCTGGTGATCCTTGGGCCTGGGCTCCTCTGTCACATGGCAAGGCACATGGCGGCCTCTCCTGGCCTCTCCCTTCTCTTCTGAGTTCTGTTGACTTTCAGCTTCTTGCTTCCCATGGTTTTCTTTCTCTCTGTCCATCTGAATTTCATTCTGCTTAGAAAGGACTCCAGTAAGAGGATTAAGACCCGTCCTGATTGAGGCAGGCCATACCTTAACTGGTTAACACCTCATCAAAAGATCCTACTTACAATGGATTCCCACCCACAGGAATGGATTACGTTTAAGAACATGTTTTTTTAAAAGAACATGTTTTTCTGGGGTAAATACAGCTTCAAATCACCACACTCTCTGATATCCTTTAATATCATCCATTTCCCCTTGCGTTGTGTAATATTTAAGAAGTGACAAAGCTGCAAGGATGTGGGACAATGAGGCATGGCCATGCTTCTCCCACAGTGTGCAGAGGTGCAACCCCAGGGTGAGATGGGGATGACGGGAACCGACATTTGTTAAGCAGGTGCAGTTTGTCAATCAGCTTGTACACATTACCATGCCCTGGCTGCAACCCAACAAAGTTTTATTAGCCCGATTTTATAGATGGGGACATTGAGGCTAAGACAGGGAAAATAATTGTCCCAAGTTCCCCAGCAGTGAGTGGAGCTGCCAGGATTCAAATCCAGGGCTGTCTGGCTTCCAAGTCAGTGTGTCCTCCACTAATACAAACCTTGCAGCCAGTCTCATGCGCTCTTAGTATGTACGAGACATGTAGAGAAGGGGACGGGACATCTGGGGATCACACAGCTCCACCCATCAGCCAAGACCCACTCAGAGATGCAGAGCCAGGAACCTTCTTTACTACTCCCACTACAGCAAAGGTTTTTCATTCGTCAGACTTTTTTGAGCACTTACTCCATGCCAGCCACTGTTTTAGGGCTAAGGGTGCAAGATGAGACCACTCAGACCAGGCCCTGCCCTGGGAGGCTGCATTCTAACAGACGACACACAGCGAGCAGATGAGTGAGCAGAGCAGGGTGCCTGGAGATGGAGTGGGTCTCAGGGCAAACGAGCAGGATGGAGAGATGGGAGTGGGCTGTGTCGATGTCGGGTGGCCAGGGGAGACTCCTCTGAAGCTGTGACTTGGAACAGGGGTCATGATTGCAGTGAACATCGTGGATTTCTGGGAATGACTCTTCCAGGCAGAAGCAGCAGTTGCAAAGGCCCTGAGGTCAGAGTGGGTTTGGTATGCATGGCAGTTTGAAGTTTTGTGACTCCAAGAAAAGATTATGTTCTTTGAACTAATCCATTCCTATGGGTGTGGGGCCCTTAGATTGCATTAGATTCAGTTAAGAGACCTTAATTAGGTCACTTTTCTTTAGATCACTTTTGATTAGATCGCTTTAGGGCCTTTGATTGGACTACATCAGTGAGGCGTGACCCAGGTTACGTCTCTGAACTCTTGCTGGGGTCTTCTATAACCTGAGCACTGGAAGCAGAAACACACAGAGAGAAAGACAGCTGCCATTGTTGTCCTTCCATCTGAAAAGGACTCCAGATCAGCCACAGCTGAGAGAGAGGCCAGAAGAAACCCGCAGAGGCTGAAAAAGAGGCTGGAGCCAGAATCAGCGGGCACAGGGGCACAGAAAGAGTCCCCCCAGAGGCTAGCCCAAAGCTGAAGAGAGGAGCCCTGCCTTGTGCTGATCAATGACAGCCGAGCTCGAGGAGAAGGTGAGCCTGGAAGGGAAGGTAGGGATCGCGGCAGAAATCAGCTGCCATTTTGCCTCACCACGTGGCTAGAGTCCATGAGACAGCATCTCTGATGATGCCTTGATCTGGATGTTTTCACAGCCTTGGGACTGTCAGCTTTCACCCTAATACACTCCCTTTGTAAAAGCTAACCCATTTCTGGTGTTTCACTTTGGCAGCCCTTAGCAAACTAAAACAGGATGTTTGAGGATGAGCAAAGCAGCCTAAGTGGCCAGAGCTTAGTAGCAGGAGGTGAGCAAAGAGAGGGAGCCAGGGTCTACATTCGTCGCCTTGGACACCATGGCAGGGACCCTGGGTTTTAACCTGAGATGGGAGCCATGGACGGGTTTTGAGCAGAGGAGTGACAGCGTTGAAAACTGACTGCAGCGGGGAGGGTATCGTGGTTTCTTAGGGCTACCGTAGCCAGTGACCACAAGCTACGTGGCTTCAAATCATAGAAGTGTGTTCCCCCACACAGAGGAGGCCAGCAGCCCCAAAGCATGGGGTCCGCAGGACGCTGCCTGCGGAAGCTCTGAGGGAGCACCCCTCCACCTCGTCCTGGCTTCTGGTGGGTACGGCAAGCCTTACATTGCTCAGGTGGTGGATGCTCGTCTCTGCCTCCATCGGCACATGCCCTTGCTCTGTGTGCATCCTCTCCCCTTCCCTGCTCGTCTAAGGACACTTTGTCATGTGATTTCGAGCCCAGCCTGATCCAGGATGTTCTCACCCCAAGATCTTTAAATCAATTACACCTGCAAAGACCCTTTTTCCCATTCCCAGGTTCTGGGTAGAATTATCTTTTGGGGGCCACAGAGCAACCTGCGATGGTGGGCAGGTGGAGGCCAGTCAGGAGGCCACTGCCATCACACAGGTGAGCAGTGGTCATGGCCTGGGCTGGGCAGGGGTGTCGTGGCAGGTGAAAGAGGTGTTGAGGTGGGATCAAGAGGACTGAACGAGCAGAGTTGAGGAAGACGGAGCTGTTTAGGGGGCTGTCAGCTTTCGTCGTGAGAGCTGGGTGGATGGGCAACTACAAAATTGACACTTCTCCCCAAATCCAGTTACCCCAGTTCCAAAAAGGGATGCGCCCAACCTCTCCAAAGCCAGGTCTGATTCTCCAGACATTTTTTACAGCTGCAGAGCTCCAGGAAACAGAAGATCTTCATGTCATGGCTAAGTAATTGCTTTTCAACTATAAAGGTAATTAAGAAATGGCATCAATTTCCCTAAGTGTAATGTAATTAAATCTACTGGCTTGGAAAATCATTTGCGATAAACTGAAACAGCAAGAGATCAACCCATGGCGAACTAGGGAAATGCCTGACATGACGGACACAGTGTTCTCAGGGCCCATTCCCCTGGAGGGGTGGCCTTGGTGGGCTCCGAATGGGGTCTGGGGTCTGGCAAACGAAGGTGGTATGCCAGATGCGGGGCTGGCTGGCGAGACCCAGGGGCATCACCTGCGAGGGCTGGAGACAAGGTGGGAGCCCAGGGACCAGGCGGTGTGAGGCAGAGGCTTTGCCCCGGAGGTCAAAGGCAGCTCAGGCTTGAGTCAAGAAGGCAGCCGAGGAAGTCGGCCAGGCTGTCGAGCTCCAGGAAGGAGGCTGGACCGTGTACAGAAGCAGGCAAGATCAGGGTCATGTTGGCCAAGAAATTCCAGACAGGTCAGGCCAGAGCCGTTCAAGTCTGACTTTGCCCAAAAGGCAAGGGTCAAAGGCCCCTTTTTATATGGTTCCAGCTGCATGTACCAGATAAATAGACTCCCAATATATACTGGAAGCCAGCACTTGGAGCTTCTACCTTCCTTTTGTTGGGTGTGGTAGAGAAAGAAAGAATGTAGGCAGCCTGAGAGCTCTGGGTTCAAATCTTGGCTCCCCATGTTGTTATGAGAATAACTTTTCTCGCTTCTCTGAGCCTCTGTTTTCTTTTCCATAAAGGAAGAGTTATAATTCCTCCCAAGCTGTGCTGCTACGCTAGGATGTGCACAAAGCGTTTTATCAACGATAAAGGCCTGTCCAGAGGTGAGCTGGGACCCATGAGGAAGGGCCGTCTCTCCTTGCCACTTTGATCCCATCTCCCCCTCCTTCCCTGGGATCTCCCTCCAGCTCCCTGTTCCCCACCCTCACCTCATCAGCCTCTCTGGTTCCCTCCCCTTGACAGAGGCCTCTACTCTCTGCGCCTCAATTTTCTCAAATAAAGAAAAAATAAAAGTTGTTCCCTTATAGGGTGGTTGAAACAATTCAAAGAGTTAATGCCTTAAAAAAAGGAATGAGGCCAGAACCTGGCCCGGAGCTCTGGGATTCCTCAAAATTGCTTAGCTATTATTATTAATATTAACAATTCAGAAAATAACAAGCAGAAAGAAGAAATAAAAATCACCCCTAAAACTCCCCTCCAGCAACAACCACCAGTAACGATTAGAGTATAATCTTCCTGGCTTTAAAAAATGCATAGAGTTTTTTTCTTCAATTTACAGGAATCAATCATATTGTACACACTACTTTTAGAAACAACGTTTGTCACATAACAATCTACCGTATGTAACTTTCCACGTCATCGGCTGCTTCTACAACATCATTTTAATGGCTGCAAATTCTGCATTTCCATGGGGCACTGGAAAAGCTGGTCTCCATAGCTTCTCTCTACCCACTTCTCACCCCCATCTCTGAGCCAGGCTCAGCGCTGTCCAGTTCTCCCTATGGCTCTCCTTCAAGGTGAAATACAGTTCCAAACACATGGCTTTTCCACTCAAACATCATGATGGTTCCCCAGTGCTTACCAACTGATATTGTAATTTTTTCTCTCCCTGGCATTCAAAGCTCTTGGAAATGTTGTCCCTCATCAAAGCTGCTCAGCTCCTAAGTCTCCTGGTCACAATCCACACATCACCTCCAAGACCCTCTCTGCCTTGTGGTTCCCAGCACCTATAAGGAACGTCTACCCTCATTCCTGCATGCCTCAGTCCTATCCATCTATCAAAACCCAACCCAGGGAAGCAGATGTAGCTTAAGACGTTGGGTGCCCGCCTACCACATGGGAGGTCCCAGATATGATTCCTGGTGCCTCCTAAAGAAGACAAGCAAGGCAGTGAGCCGACAAAACAGGCTGGTGCAGTGAGCTGACACAACAAGATGACACAATGAGGAGACACAATGAGGAAACATAATGAGAGACACAACAAGCAAGAAGCGGAGGTGGCTCAAGTGATTGGGCATGTTCCTCCCACTTGGAAGGTCCCGGGTTTGGTTCCCAGTGCCTCCTAATAAAAGAAGGTGAGCAGACACAGAGAGCACAAAGAGCACACAACAAATAGACGCAGAGAGTGAGCGCAAATGAGGGGGAGGAGAAATAAATTAATTAATCTTTAAAAAAAATAAGTAAACCAACACAGTGGGGGGGCAAGTTGAGCTGAGTGGTTGAGCACCTGCTTTCCATGTATGAGGTCCTGGGCTCTATCCCTGGTACCTCCAAAAAGAAAAACACAACCAATCCAAGTTCAATCTCTTCCTCAACACCTTTTGTGCCACCCCACAGCATCACATGGGATCAGATTCAACTGGGAGGAAACTAATATGACAGTGACCTAAAAAGGCAGGAAGCTCATTCTCATAAATTAATGCATAAATGAAGACCAGAGGTAGAGAACCCAAGGCTCTTCAGTCATCAGGACCCAGGCATGTTCTGACTTTCCTCTCTGCCATTCCTGGGAGAGACTCATCTTGATCTAAGATAGCTGCCAGCTATCATATCTACATCCCTGTCAAAAGTATTTTCAGTAAGATGGAAGAAAAGTAGAGGCTCTCTCTTCCAGGCAGTTTCCCAGAAGTGCCACACAAGACATCTGTTTACATTTTACTGGCAAAAACTTGGTTACTTGGTTAAACCTAGCTGCAAGGAAGACTGAGGAGTCTAGTAATGTGCCCAGCCCCCCCATAACTAGAAATAAAAGCCCCTTCCTCCAAACACACATCTCATGAGAATCTCTCATAACACTAGCCTCTCACTCCAGGAGGCAGCAAGGAATAACAAGATACAGGCTTTAACATCAAACAGACCTGGGTTTGGATCCTGTCTTTGGCACTTTCTAAGTAGATGATTTAGGAAAGTTACTTAAACTCTGACTCTCTGTGTGTCATCTTTTTTTTTTTTTTTTTTTTTTAATAAGTTGTGATAAGATAATATGGATATGGAGTGTTTCCGTTTCCTCTGGCTGCTCAAGAAAATACCATGTAATGGGTTGGCTTAAACAATGGGAATTCATCCACTCACATTTTCTTTTTAAACAAATCGATTTTTTTTACCTTTATTTTGTACATTTAATAACTGAAAATATAAACAAAATTAAGAAATAAAAAGAAAACAGTTAAATAAAAACATACATTTCTCAATTAAATGTACAGGATACATAAAAAAAATTTGTTTTCGAATCATACAATATGTTACACAATATATTTGGTTCATAGTAACGCACTCATACAGTATTTGTCCTTTTTTTTTTTTTTTTTTTTTTTTTGATATATAAATAAGTATTTGTCCTTTTGTGTCTGGCTTGCTTCACTCAACATAATGTCCTCCAGGTTCATCCATGTTGTCATATGTCTTACGACTTCATTTCTTCTTACAGCTACGTAATATTACATCGTGTGACTACACCATAGTTTGTTTATCCATTCATCGGTTGATGGACACCTGGGTTGTTTCCAGCTTTTGGAAATCATGAATAAAGCCGTTATGAGCATTGGTGTGTAGATGTCTGTTCGTGTCACTGTTCTCATTTTTTCTGGGTATATACCCAGTAGTGGTATTGCAGGATCACGTGGCAAATCTATATTCAACTTCTTTAGGAACTGCCAAACAGTCTTCTGCGGTGGCTGTACCATTCTGCATTCCCACCAACAGTGAAGAAGTGTTCCTATCTCTCCACATCCTCTCCAACACTTATAGTTTTCCGATTCTTTTACAGTGACCATTCTAATAGGTGTGAAATGATATCTCATTGTAGTTTTGATTTGCATTTCCCTAATCGTTAGTGATGTTAAACATTTTCTCATGTGTTTTTTCGCCATTTGTATTTCTTCTTTGGACAAATGTCCATTCAAGTCTTTTGTCCATATTTTAACTGAGTAGTTTGTCTTTTTATTGTTGAGTTGTAGTATCTCTTTATATATTATGGATATTAAACTCTTATCGAGGGAAGCAGATGTGGCTCAAGCGATTGGGCTCCCGTCCACCATATAGGAGGTCCAGTTTGATTCCCTGGGGCCTCCTGGTGAAAAGGAAGCTGGCCCACACAGAGTGCTGGCCCATGCAGAGTGCTGGCCCACGTGGAGAGCTGGCACAGCAAGATGATGCAACAAAAAGAGACACAGAGGAGAGACAAGAAGAGACGCAACAGACCAGGGAGCCGAGGTGGCACAAGATTGAGCAGCCTCTCTCCCAGTCCGGAAGGTCCTAGGATCAGTTCCCGGTGCCACCTAAGGAGAAGACAAGCAGACACAGAAGAACACACAGAGAGCAGACAGCGAGCACAAAACAATGGGCGGGGGGGCGGGGGCGCAAATAAATAAATAAACAAATCTTAAAAAAAAAAAAACTTTATCGGATCTGTGACTTCCAAATATTTCTCACATTGAGTCAGCTGTCTTTTTACCATTTTGAAAAAGTCCTTTGAGGTATAAAAGCATTAATTTTGAAGAGATCCCATTTATCTATTTTCCCTTTTGTTGTTTGTGCTTTGGGTGTAAGATCCTACCACAAGATCTTAAAGATGTTGCCCTACATTTTGTTCTAGGAGTTTTATGGTTCTGGCTTTTATATTTAGGTCTTTGATCCATTTTGAGTTGATTCTTTTATAGGAAGTGAGATAGAGGTCCTCTTTCATTATTTTGGTTATGGATGTCAGATTATTCCAGCAGTATTTGTTGAAAAGACTGGTTTGTTCCAGTAACAGGGACTTGGTAAGTTTGTCAAAAACTGTTGGCCATAGAGGTGAGAATTTATTTCCGGATTCTCAATTCTATTCAACTGATCAGTGTGTCTATCTTTATGCCAACATCATGCTGTTTTGACCACTGTAGCTTTGTAATGTGTTTCAAGATCAAGCAGTGAGAGGCCTCCCACATCACTCTTCATTTTTAGGATGCTTTTGGCTATTTGGGTGCACTTTCCCTTCCAAATAAGTTTGGTAATTGCCTTTTCTATTTCTGTAAAATAGGCTGTTGGAATTTTGATTGTTATTGCATTGAATCTATAATCAGTTTGGGTAGGACTGACATCTTCACTATATTCAGTCTTCCAATCCATGAACATGGAATATCTTTCTATTTGTTTAGATCTTCCTGGATTTCTTTCAGCATTGTTTTGTAGTTTTCTGAGTATAGGTCCTGTACATCTTTGGTTAAATTGATTCCTAGGTATTTGAGTCTTTTTTGTTGTCACCACTTTTATTCTTTGGTTCAAACAGACTTCAGAATGAAGAAACATGACCTCAGTACAATCAAACGTTTATTTAATTACAGCTCAGTGTTGCAGCTCAAACCTGGTCAGGACGATGATGGGAACACCCCCAGGTGTTACAGTTCAAGCCTGGCCAAGGCACCTTGATGTTCCTCTGGCCAGAGCGAAGATGGAAAGCAGCCCAGGGCTTTGGGGCTGTGCTTGATATAGGTTCACTGTGTCACTGCCCTGGGGGTGGAGCCCCCAGTTGCAATGGTCTGATTGGTCAATCACTGGTTCCGTACAAGCACATTGGTTAGGGTTTGAAGACTAGATTAGCATTATATGTAAATAGGGTTTCCTAACTAGGAGGTGCTGATAGGCTGTTTATGGAAGAGGTGTTGATTGGCTGTTTATTCATTAAGGTAATGGATCCTATTGGTTGAAAGACCTCTTATCCTATTGGTTGGCTCAGGATCCCTCTGCCCAGGAGTACCAGCTCAATTACCAGCCTGCTCCTTCATTTTTGTTGCTATTGTAAATGGAATTTTTTTCCTGATATCCCCTTCAGATTGTTCAATACTAGTGTAAAGAAATATTATTGATTTTTGCATGTTGATCTTGTATCCCACCACTTTTCTGAACTCATTTATTAGCTCAAGTAGCTTTGTCATAGACATTTCAGAATTTTCTAAATGAAGGATCACATCATCTGTGACTAGTGAGAGTTTTACTTCCTCTTTTTCTATTTGAATGTCTTTTATAGTTTTTTCATCTAATTACCTGAGCTACAACTTCTGGCACAATGTTGAATAACAGTGGGTGACTGTGGGCATCCTTGTCTTGTTTCTGATCTTAGTAGGGAAGCTTTCAACCTTTCCCCATTGAGTATGATGTTGGCTGTGGGTTTTTCATATATGCCCTTTATTATATTGAAGAATTTTCTTTCTATTCCTATCTTTTGAAGGTTTTTTTTTTTTAAAAAAAGATTTATTTATTTATCCCCACCCCCCATTGTTCGCGTTCCCTGTCTGATCTCTGTATCTGTTTGCTGTGTGCTCTTTGTGTCTGCTTGTCTTCTTTTTTAAGATTTATTTATTTATTTAATCCCCCCATCTCTTGTTGTTTTTGCACTCACTGTTTGCTCTCTGTGTGTCCTTCTGTGTCTGCTTGTCTTCTGTTTGGGCGGCACCAGGAACTGATCCTGGGACCTTCCAGAGTGGGAGAGAGGCACACAATCTCTTGCGCTACCTCAGCTCCCTGGTCTGCTGCGTCTCTTATTGTCTCTCCTCTGTGTCTCTTTTTGTTGTGTCATCTCGCTGCACCAGCTCTCCACGCATGCCAGCACTCTGTGTGGGCCAGCACTCCACATGGGCCAGCTCACTGCGCGGGCCAGCTCACCACACAGGTCAGCTTGCCTTTCACCAGGAGGCCCCGGGAATCGAACCCTGGACCTCCTATATGGTAGATGGGAGCCCAATCACTTGAGCCACATCCATTTCCCTGCTTGTCTTTTTTTTTAAGAGGTACTGGGAACCAACCTGGAACCTCCCATGTGGGAGGGAGGTGCCCAATTGCTTGAGGCACATCTGCTCCCCACTTGTTGTGTCTCTCGTTGTATCTCCTCCTTGCATCGTCTCGTTGTTATGTCTCATTGTATCATCTTGTTGCAACATCTCGTTGTGCCATCTCATTGTGTCAGCGCGCTGTACCAGCCCTTTGTGTCAGCTCACTGTCTTGCTTATCTTCTTTAGGAAGCATGGGAACTGAACCCAGGACCTCCCATGTGGGAGGTGGGTGCCCAACTGCTTGAGCCACATCTGCTCCCCTTTTGAAGTGTTTTTATCAAGAAAGGATGTTGGATTTTGTCAAATGCCTCTTCTGCATCAATTGAGATGATCATGTGTGTTTCTTTTCCTTCAATTTGTTAATGTGGTATATTACATTGATTTTCTTGCGTTGAACCACAGTTGCATACCAGGAATAAATCACACTTGATTATGGTATATAATTCTTTTCATATGCTGTTGGATTCATTAGAGAGATTGGTCTGTAATTTTCTTTTCTTGTAGTATCTTTATCTGGCTTTGGTATTACGGTGATGTTGGCTTCAAAAAATGTGCTGGGTAATTTTCCCATCTTTACAATTTTTGGAAGAGTCTGAACAGGATTGGTGTTAATTCTTCTCTAAATGCTTGGTAGAATTCACCTGTGAAGACATTTGGTCCTGGACTTTCCTTTGTTGGAAGATTTTTTTTTTTCCGGGGGAGAGCGCGAACGCAGTCCCCCACTACCACAAATTATGCAGTCAAGTTTCCCACATTTGGGGAAATCGCAGGGGTCAGCACATCCGGAGTGCAATGGATAAGCCTTGCCCTGGGAAAACCACCTTCGTGATCATGGCATCTCCCCTGCCAGGTAAGTATGTTGGAAGATTTTTTATGACAGATTCAATCATTTTAAATATGATTGGTTTGTTGAGTTCTTATATTTCTTGTAGAGTCTTTTGTGCATTTCTAGGAATTTGTCCATTTCATTTAGGTTGTCTAGTTTGTTGGCATACAGTTTCTCATAATATCTTCTTATGATCCTTTTTATTTCTGTGGGGTCAGTCATAAGGTCCCCCCCCTCACATTTCTGATTTTATTTATGGGCATCTTCCTCTCTTTTTTCTTTGTTAGTCTAGCTAAGTGTTTGTCAATTTTATTGATTTTCTCAAAGAACCAGCTTTTGGTTTTGTTGATTTTCTCTATTTTTTTTGTTCTCAATTTCATTTATTTCTGCTCTAATGTTTATTCTTTCTTTCCTTCTGCTTGTATTGGGATACGTTCGCTGTTCTTTTTCTAGTTCCTCCAGGTGTTCAGTAGGTCTTTGATTTTAGCTCTTTCTTCTTTTTTAATATAGGCATTCAGGGCTATAAATTTCCCTCTCAGCACTGCCTTCACTGAATCCCATAAGTTTTGATAAGTTCTGTTCTCATTTTCCTTCATCTCAATATATTTACAATTTTCTATTACAATTTCTTCTTTGACCCACTGATTGTTTAAGAGTGTGTTGTTGAGCCTCTACACATTTGTAAATTTTCCTTTTCCCCATATATTATTGATTTCTAGCGTTATTCCATTATGATCTGAGAAGGTGCTTTGTATAATTCCAATCTTTTTATATTTATTGAGAGCTGTGTTGTGACCCAGCATGTGGTCTATCCTGGAGAAAGATCTATGAGCATTCAGAAGAAAGTGTAACCTGCTGGTTTGGGATGCAACCTTTCCCTATATGTCTGTTAAGTCTAGCTCATTTATCATATTGTTCAAGTTCTCTGTTTCCTTATCGGTCTTCTGTCTAGTTGTTCTATCTAATGGTGTGAGTGGTGTGTTGAAGTCTCCAACTGTTAAGTTGTAGAGATGTCTATATTTTCCCTTCAGTTTTGCCAGAATTTGCCTTCATGTATTTTGGGACAACCTGCTTAGGTGCATAGATATTTATGACCGTTATTTCTTCCTGTTGGGTTGTCCTTTCATTAATATATAATGATCTTCTGTATCTCATAACTTTGTTGCATTTAAAGTCTGTGTTGTCCAATATTAGTATAGCTTCTCTTGCTCTTTTTTGGTTACTGTTTGCATTGAGTATCTTTTTCCAACCTTTCACTTTCAGCTGGTTTGTATCCGTGGGTCTAAGGTGAGTCTCTTGTAAGCAACATATGGATGGCTCATGTTTTTATATCCATTCTGTCAGCCTGTATCTTTTGATTGGGGCATTTAATCCATTCCCATTCAATGATATTACTGTAAATGTATTATTTTCTTCCACTATTTTATTCTTGGTTTTCATATGTTATGTCTTATTTTTGTCTGTCTTTTTTACTCTTGTGGTTATCCTTTCTGCTAGTCCTCTCTTCTACATTCTCCTCCAAACTTCTCTCTCCTGTCTTTTTCTGTCAGGCTCTAAGGCTCCCTTTAATGCTTCCTGCAAAGGCAAATTTTTTTTTACAGACTCTCTTAGTTTCTGTTTACTTGTGAACATTTTAAACTCACCTTCATATTTCAATGACAATTTGCTGGATAAAGAATTTTCAGCTGTCAATTTTTCTCTTTCAGTATCCTAATTGTATCATATCACTGTCTTCTCACCTCCATAGTTTCTGATGAGAAATCTGCACTAGGTCTTACTGAGTGTCCCTTGTATGTGATGGTTTGCTTCTTCCCTTGCTGTTCTCAGAATTTTCTCTTTGTCTTTGGTGTTTGACAGTCTGAGCAGTATGTGTCTTGGAGTAGGTCTATTCATATTTATTCTGATTGGGGTACACTGTGCTTCTTGGACATGTAAATTCTCATTTCATGAGAGTTGGGAAATTTTCAGCCATTATATTCCTCAAATACACTTTCTGCCCCTTTTCCCTTCTCTTCTTCCTTAGGAACTCCCATGACATATATGTTGTTGTGCTTTGTGTTATCATTCAACACCCTCAATATTTTCCTTTCTTTTCTCTCTCTGTTCTTTCCTCTCTTCAATTTCAGCTGTTCTGTCTTTGGTATCACTTATTCTTTCTTCTGTCGTTTCATGTCTGCTGTTGGATGCCTCTAATGTGTCTCTGATCTCACCTATTATGTCTTTCATTCCCATAAGTTCTTTTATTCAGGTTTTCAAATTCTTCTTTGTGCTTGCCCAGTGTCGTCTTTATCTCTTTAGCCATATTGTCTTTCAACTTGCTGATTTGATTTAGGAGATTTGTATAAATTTCTTTAACTAATTGTCTCGAAATCCTTTTTCTCATCTGGGGCTTTGATATATTCCTTTTCTTGGGCCATTTCTTCCTTTTTCCTAGTATGGCTTTAAGTTTTTGCTGATGTCTAGGCATCTGATTTTTTTTAAAAAAGATTCTTAGATTACATAAATGTTACACAAAAATTATAGGGATTCCCATATGCCCTACCTCCCACATCTCCCACAACCTCCCACATAAACATCCTTCATTAGTTAGCACATCACCCGCAATGGATATACACGTCCTTGAGCTTTGCCACTAAGCATGGACCATAGTTCACATTGTAGACCACACTCTCTCCCACACAGTTCTGCATGTTTTATGATGATATAAAATGGCCTATATCTGTCATTGCAATGTCACTCAGGATAATTCCCAAGTCCCAAAAAAGCCCCTGTATTACAACTGCTTTTCCCTCTCCCTGCCCCCAGAGCATCCAGGGGCCACTGGCTCCACATTAATGTTGTAATTTCTTCCATTGCTTGAATCACAATATGTCTATAGTAGAATACCAGTAAGTCCACTCTAGTCCATAGCTCTTCCCCCAATCCTGAGGAGTCTGGGATGGTGAGGTCCACTCCACTTCCAACTGAGAGGGGGCTTATATCCTATGGATAAGATGGATGGGATTATCCTGCCTGCAGCTTTAGACTCTCTCCATTCCCTGGGATGGTCGTTGTCCATCATCATCTCCCCACCAGGTGTCCTGGGTGAGTTCATTGAGCTGTAGAGTAGGAGTTGCAGCTCCACCGAGATTCCAGGCCCAGCTGGCACATGGACAGCCCAAAGACTCCAGTCTCGGGACATACACCTACAAATTCCAGTACTATGTATATGTTTGAATAGAAGGGACAGATGAACATGTGCAGGGAAGACATATTTGAGTCCAACTCTGTCACTCTCAGGAGCACAGATTCCAAAGTAGGGCCCACTGATAAGGCACCAAACTCTGGAGCTATCCGCCCTGACATAGGACCTGGGTGTCTCCAGAGCCCTCAGGATCTCCTCTATTTGGAGTGATATCCACTTTGAAAGCCTATGAGGTCCTACTGAGATGTGCATAAACATTACATCTGGGATGACCTCCCAACTCACTTTGGAGTCGCTTAGCCATATGAACTCATTTGTCTTTACCTTTTCCCCCTTTTATTCGAGGTCTTTTTCCAGTCGTATTGCCAGTTGGCTCTTGGTAGTAATCCCTCGGTGCCAGGGAGGCTCATCCCCAGGAGTCATGTCCCACATTGGGAGGAAGGTAATGCATTCATATGCTGAGTTTGGCTTAGAGAGAGGCCACATTTGAGCAACAAGGAGGCTCTCAGGAGGCAACCCTTAGGCATCCATAACAATAGACTAAGTTTCAATTTCAAGAGCAAAGACTCATAAGGCTAGTCATCAATAACAAGGGCCTATCAGTGGATCATCCTTGGCCAGACACTACCCCTGCACTTGGGGGACTGTTGCTGCTCCCTTGGAGAATGTGGCAGAGCTCTCCAGGATGGGAATTCAGTATTCTCTCATTTATTGAGTTATTCTCCACCCACTGTGACCATACCCCGTGAACATTTGAACAATTTTATATACCTCGTATATATGTTCAGGTGAACTTCCTCCCATGCACCCCCATCCCTGACCCCCCCACCAATGATCCTCTCCCACCCCAGTTGTAACCCTTCTGTGATCCAAAGCTTCCTTAAAGATAAAGCTAGTACAATAGCCAAATACATAACAGGAAAATGAAATAATAATGATAAGTTTAAATGTCAGAGATAAAATACATGAAAACTTTTTAAAAACTAAAAATAAAATAAAATTAAAAGATTGGAATATTCAAAAAATGGGAAAAAATAAAAAAATAAAAATAAATTTAAAATATTAAAAAAAATTTTTTTTTTTTTGACATTTTGCCTTTTATCACTGCAATATCTGGTGTCCAGTCTGTACTGTGGCACCTTCCCCCTCTCACTCCCCAGTGTCTCACTATTTTTCATTTTGTTTTCAAAGAAGTTTCAGGTCACAGCAAAGTCACACACAGAATACAAGAGACTCTCATATACCCAACCTCCTCCACCTTTCCTCACCCCATATTAAAACCTTTTTGTATGTGGATGGTAGCATAGTTATAACTGATATACAGGTAGTGAAACATAGCTATTAAATATTGTCAATGTTTTACAGTGTGGTTTACATTTTAGACCATACACTTTTATAAATTTTGATATTTACCATGTCCTGTGTCCATCACTGTAAGGTAATGAAAAACATTTCCACTGACCACTAAATACCCTGTTTGATCTATTCTGTTCCTCCCTCCTCATCCCCCCAGGACCCACGATGAACCCCTGGCTTGACTCATTGGATGACTAGATTCATAGTTACATGCAAGAAGAGATCTTGACACACTGGTTTGTCCTTCCCTATTAGGAACCGCCCTTGCTCTTGAGAGCCCTGCCTGTCTATTTCTGAACAAATCAGTCCTCCCAAAGATGGGAGTCCCTCTCCTTCCTGCTCATTATGTGGGTCTCCACCCACTGATACAACACATTATGACAGGGTGAACACTCACACACTCCCTAAAAGCCTGCTCCAGATGCACCCTGTCCCAAATGCCCCCCCAACCAACACCCTAAAGCAATGACACTACCTTGTCATATTGCCATAAGAGCATTCCCACCTCTATACTTTCAACCTCATACCCACAAATCTCAAGTGTTCACCTGTCCCTCTCCCATCTCTCCCCCAAGTATCCTGGGTATTCTAACCCACCCTTCCTAATCTACCCACCTGTCAACCGTGCACCACCAAGCCCAATAATATCACTACCCACTTGTCCTATCCCTTCAATACGCAACTATACTCTATCATTTTACCATAGATTATGTCGGTATGGGTTAGGCATCTGATTTTGATGGTGAGTTTACTCTGATGCTCAATTTCTCTCTCTTGTGGGATTTTGTGGTGGGAAGATATGTGGTACTACCATTCTTTGACTCTTGGTTCAATCTGTCCTAGGTCTTTAGTATTGTCCCTGTTTAGTTGTTTAAATCAAGTGATGGACCTTGTAATGGGTTGCAGACCCACTTCCAAGGGCCTTGGGAAGGGAGGCTGTAAAGGCCAGAAAAAAGCCTCTCTTACTTACTTTTAATTTCTTCACATGCACTTCCTTGGTCTGCCGGCAGATGGCATGCTTCGGAAGCCCTCTCAGTCCAAGCCTTGGTCAGAGTGTTTTCCCTGCAGTACCAACCACGACAATGTAACAGAGGACCCTGCCTCAAGGCTGTGCAGAACCTTGTAGGTCAAACTTTCTCCAAGGCTGTTATGCAACCTTTGCCAGAAGCCCCCTCCCTTTTTCCAAGCAGGAGATAATTCCATTCCGCTCTGCATCCTCGACAACCAGCCCTGGTCAGTAGAGAGGGTGTTTGAGAGGGTTGATCTCTTTAGTCCCTTGCCAGCTCCCAGGGCAAACAATGGCTCAACCCCACCTGGCCTGGAAGGGCTCCTGGGACACTGCAGACCAAATTTGTTGGCCAAAAGCTGAATCAGCCTTGGGCTTCGTCCCTCTCTCAACCTTTCCTGGGGAGGTAGACCCCTGTGGCCCCCTCTTTCCATACCCACCAGCCAGAGGCCAGAGAATTCAAAGCTGTCTGCTCGGAGGGTTGGGGGAAGGGTGCCAGCAGCTGCAGCTGCAGCTTTTACTCACATTTTCCCCATCAATATTCTTTTCCTTTGCTCCTCTCTTTTCTAGGTAGTGTCAAGCCTTCCCCTGGTGTCCTAAACCATAGAACACTTTTCCCCAGCCCATCTCTGCCTGTCCCCTAGCTATTTTTCTGGGAGAGAAGTGAGACCTGTGTCTCTAATATGCTATCTTCCTGGAAGTCCCTATTGCTCATGGTTTTGAGGTTAGGAAAAATCCAAATCAAGGCATCATTAAGGCGATGCTTTCTCCCTGATGTCTGTGGTGCTCTGGGGCTGGCTGCTGGCAATCCTTGGTCCTTTGCTTGTCACATGGCAAGGCACATACGTACATGGTGGCCTCTGCCTTTCCTACTGGGGCCTAATGGTTCCAGCTTCCGGCTGCTCCCTCTGTGGCTCTCTCTCTCTTTCGTCTGAATTCATTTCATTTATAGAAGACTCCAGAAAAAGCTTATTAAGGACTCCATCCTGCTGGAGGTGGGCCACACCTTAACCGAAGCAACCTCGTAAAGGTCCTACTTCCAACTGGTTCACACCCACAAGAATAAATGGATTCGTTTAAGATGTTTTTCTGGGGTGCACACAGCTCCAAATCTCCACATGGAGTCTTGTGTAATAAGCACCCAGGAAGGTGCCCACTGGAGCCAATAAATAATCATTCGTTGCCATCCTCTTCTCGTTTGCATTATGGTCATCTATGCCTGTTACCTTCTAGAGGACTGTGAGTGTTTTGAGGTCCCGGTACCTGCACAGACTGAGACTCATTAAATTTGCCACAGTAAATTGAACGCGATGCTGGCTCAGCAGGTTCTGATGGGGCCTGGAATCCTCCATTTTCACTCTCCCCAAGGTTGAGAATCACTGGACCAAAACCCTGCCTCTCTGAGCTCTAACCCCGGGCCAGGCAGGAGAGCAAGTGTTGATAACAAGAAGTAACCATGGCCGTCGCCTCTGCTTGAGCTCCTGTTGCTGGGTGAAAACAGAACCCTAAAACTTAGTGCATTAAGCAGCCTTCTTAAGGAATTTGGAAGGGGTTAGTCTCTGCTCCCTGACATCTGGAGCCTCAGCTAGGAGACGCGAGGGCTGCAGTCATCTGTTGGTGTCTGTCTGTCGGCTAGGACCTCAGCCGGCTGCGGGTTGGAACACGACTGGCCTTTCTGTGGAGTTTCTCCTGGTGGGCTATCGGTCGAGCTTCCTGACAGCATGGCGGCTGGGATCCCTGAGACCAGGCTGGCCGTGGGTGGCCTTTTTACCACCTAATGGCCGAGTCTGGGAAGTTACATGCTGTCACTTCCACCATAGCCACAAGCCTACCAGGTCCAAAGAGAGGGAACATAGGCCCCTTCACTCAACAGGGGGAGTGTCAAAATCACCCTGTAAGAGGAACACGAGGAATGGGAGCTATGGCTGCTGCCACCTTTAGAAAGTGCTTTCAGCCCCGATATTGTAAAAATAACAAGCAGTGATGGGGTCCTCGTCAGCTATGGCCCTAAGCTGATGCAGCTCAGCGCAGTGGAACAGGCAAGTGCCAACTTTTGGAGACAGACCTCCAGACCCCAGATCTACCACTTACCAGCCGCGTGGCCTTAGACGAGACCCTTTTCCACTCTGCCTGGGATGTCCTGAGTTTATCACATGGGGATAAGAATCCTCCCCACCCAGGGCTGTCATGAGTCCTAAAGTGAGAGGACAGAGAGAGCGTTCCCCGGGCCCTGTGCAGCCCCACTAAGCGGGTTTTCTTCCAGCTGAATTGGAGCAGCTCTCCCTGCACCCCACTCCGCTGGGTAGTCGGTGAGTGTAAGGGGCCATGGGGCCGGGCCAGCAAGTGTGTCCAGACCATCTTTTTTAAAGGACTCACCTTTGGCTTTTTAAACATCAGCCTCAGCCGCGGTGGTTCGAGTCTCTTTGGGAGTCCATTTCGGCTTCCCCCAAGAGTCTGACCGAGATATTTCGTTGGACAGACATGCAGTATCTCTCTTCCCAAACTCCCCAGTCCTCCAAGGATAGGCCTTGTTTCGTTTGAAAACAGAATGGCTTTATCAGCAACCAGGGCCCTGGATGAAATCTTTCCCCCTAAAGCTGAATAAACAGCTCCGGGCTCTGTCCAGGCCCTGCTCTTAGCTCTGGAAACCCACCCGGCTTATCTAGGCCCTGCCTTTTGCCAGGGGCCTGCCCAGATCCCCTTTTCTTTGAATGCCAGAACCCCAGAATGATCCCACGGGGCTGGGAGCGGGATGCAGAGTCAGGCTTGGTTCAAAGCCCATCACCACCACCATCACTGCTTCCTTGCTGGGTGACCTCGGGCAAGTTCATTAGCCTCTCTGCGGCTCAGCCTTTTCAGCTTGCTGAGAAGTGACAGTCAAATCGCTGCATGAATTAATACAGTAATTGAGGCTGTGCCTGAGCGTGGACCCTTAATAAACAGCACTTATTTTTTAAAATATTACTATTATTAGTTTTAATTCATGTTACTCGTCAAAGGCAAGAGCCAGGTCTCATCATTCATTCATTCCCAACATTGCACATAGACACAGTTCAGCTCCTCATAGTGTGCGTAGATGGAATCCTAGATATTTTTTAGTACATTTCTATTTTTTAACTGCCTTTTAAAATTGAGATCATTGTACATTCACAGGCAGTTATAAGAAATAACACAGAGAGAGCCCTTGTCCATTTTGCCCCCACCCCACACCATGGTAGCATTTTGCAAAACTGTAGTGTAATATCACACCCGGATACTGACATGAATGCAACCCACCGCTGGTTTTATTTACTCCTTTGTGTGTGTGAATTAAGTTCTATGCATTTTCTCACCTGCGTGGGTGCATGATCCAGCACCACACATAAGAGGCTCCCTGGCGTCAGAATCCTCTCCTTTTAGAGCTAGAAGCATCACTGAGTCAGCAGAGCTCACGGCTGAAGAGGGGCCTGGTGATCTGCCCACCTGGGTTCAGCTGGGAGCCCCTGGGTGGCTCTCAGTTTCCTCCTCCACAAAGTGGGGGATAACAGCAGCCGGCTCACATCAGTGTGATGAAGCCCTCCACCCAGCACTGCCAAATGCGTGACAGCGCGAGCCCTCGCCGGAGCGTGAGACCAGCAGGTCAGTGATGAGGAAACGGGGCCCCAGAGGCAAAGACGCTGGCCCAAGACCCGATGCCACCCTGGAGCCTGAGCTGAGGTGGAAGCCCAGGCAGCAGACGGCAAAATATTCTTCCACCTGAAATGACAGCGCAGGCTGTCCCTCGAGTCCCCAGACCCCTCTTTCCGCGGCTGACCAGGCAGGGAGGCAGCATGGCCCAATGGTTAGCGCACAAGCACAGAGGCCGCTGCCTGGGTAAGTGTCTGACTCAGACACACTGCCCGGCTTTGCCCTGCCAAGTGGGGAGGCGGGAATGACAACAGGGGTAAGGGTTAGATGACCTCAAGGTGGGCACTTAAGGTAGCCCCTCAGTGTGGTTGCCGAGACTATTGCTAGAACTGGCTAGTGGCTTTATCTTAACTGAGTTATAAAAAATTAAAATGATCGTAGGGGATTCTCAGGAGTAGGATGGTAAGGGCAGCCAACACGTCCGAGTGGCAAAACTCTTTCAGGAAATCGGTGACTGTCGTCACAGAATTGGCACATTCTTTTAGAACCGTCCAAAGGAAAGGCCAGAGCACAGAGCCAGCCCAGCCCTCCGGCATCTCATTCCTCCCCACAGAATTCCTTTCTCTTTGTGGCAGGATTAGCTCTGGAGCAGGGGAAACTTCTGATCCTGTACTTTGAGCCTGTTGTTAAAATGTCATTTCCAAACAAACACAGGTTACAATCTTTTCTTCTTTCTCTCTCTCTCTCTCTCTCTCTCTCTCTCTCTCTCTCTCTCTCTCT